>JAMPIV010016953.1:0-223982 GCA_024509875.1 Oreohelix idahoensis | reverse complement strand
ATTTAAAAGAACAACATATAAAAGCTATGAAAATATTATTGGCGTTAGAAATATTATACAAAAATTAGTAAATAAAATGACACTAAATACCCCAATTATAACCAATTTTCAGGTTGAACAGGGTAGACCAAGATGGAACGAGAAGAGGCAATAACGGTCAGCTGTTAAGTGCCCGCTCTCTCCCCATCACCTTTTCAAAAGAACAACATATAAAAGCTATGAAAATGTTATTGGCGTTAGAAATAACAGCTCGGGCTTTGGCGTAGCTAGCGAGTCCTTTTTAGGGCTTTATGCTAGCAGAGAGATAATATTAGTCCTTTTCAGGACTTAGTATCTATCAACGCTGATCCGGTTAGCAGTCAACAGATTTGACTTTTTTTGGATGGTAAATGCGCTCTGATATAATCAAATAGGTTGAAAGGAACGCACCTCGTCAGAAGTAGGCAAAAACCGAACCAAAAAAAAAATAAAAAAATTGGCGTTATTTTAATTATCCAGGTTTTATTAAAATTAGTCTTGTGCCCTTAGGCATAGGCAAATGGAAGAACAGAGCATACTTTCCCTTTGGACTAACACCAACAAACAACATCAAACGTTATGGCATAACCTTTCCCTCACACCCAAATCGCACACACAGAGACACGTGGAAGAATCTAACAACCATAATACGAGACATGCTGCACAGATACAAATACAAAACCACAACGATTTTCGGACGAAGTTTAATTTTAGATACATACTATTTCCCTACATTACTTTATATTGCCACAGTTTTCTCGACTCCTACCCCCCCCCCCCCCCCCCCCCCCCCCCAAAAAAAATAAATAAATAAAATAAAAGACATTCACAGATTTAAACAAACATATCAGAACATTCGTCTATGGTCGCACAATGTACAGCATTAAACACAACACACGTATACAATAAAAGAAACACGGAGGAATTGCCCTTCAAGGCATAGAAACAAAGATCAATGCACTCAGAATTAAACACATGGCAGCATCATAAACACCCAGAACTACACACATTCGCTCATTATTACATGGGACTCAGACTTTCACAACTGAGACCAATGAAATATGCAACCCCCCATCATTTCGGCTCTATACCCTCATTTTATAAGACATGCATACAAGCCATTCAAGGACATGAAAAATTAATTCACCAGAAAACAAATGCATTATATAAACATTTAGTTAAACTCTAAGCACCACCATCACATCTAAGAATTAAAAGAGGACAGAAATATGCCATAACAAATTACATCAACACCTTCACTAACTTGCACAACCCGCAAATCGCTGCTAAAGCAAGAGAGGCCACTTTTAGACTAATATACAACATGACACCCACAACAGAACGAGAAGCACACAGATCCAACCAAATAACAAAATGTCAGCTTTGTAGAGAAAGCATCCAAGAAACAAGATGATCATTTGTACAATGCAGTACAATCACACCTACAATGAAACTACTGCAGAAAATCATGGATTTACAAACAAAACCAGAAATCTGCAAAGCAATAATGTTAAACACAATACCAAAAACAGCAAATAGCACAAACAAATTGATAATGATTATTTTATCAGAATTCCGAAATCAGATTTGGAGTTTTAGGAATTTTGCCATGTTTAATTATCGTATTTTCAAAGTTGGTTTATTTCTGCACATTTGTCCCCAGAAAGTTTTATCAATTGCCCTTGCGATGGTTCCTCTTCCTTAACGAGGCAGCGTTGATTCGTAACACGACCCTTTTTTCCCCACTGTCCCTCCCTCCCTCCCTCTCACTACTATCTCATTCTCTGTCTATTCTAACATTTTGTAAGTCCGCTTTCATCTTTCTATACCCCCTGCCCTGCCCAGTCCCTCTATCCTCTCAAGCTCGACCTTTTAAACTACTAAGATATTCACGGGAGGTCATGTTGACCACAGTTTTAGACGTCATTAAAGTTTCAAAATCTGCCATTGTCCACTGATCCCTGCGTGTGTTCGTGGGTAGTCCTTGACGCTGATTTTGAATGGCTAATACCTTTAAATTCAGGGGGAAAATATTTGACAGTACAGCGAAGGGAAAATTGCACAGCATTGCCTTACTTGACATTTTAATTATGAATGTATATATCACACGTTGGCTATTTTATTATTATGTTAATGAAAGTAGACTTTTGGTAACAATCTGAGTGTACGAGTGTATATGACTTTAATCTGTATTTCAATTTGACCTTGTATTTTAATAATACACATGATGTTTGTAATATTATGAAAAAATCAATTTTAATTTATTCTAATTTTATATATATATATATATATATATATATATATATATATATATATATATATATATATATATATATATTATATATATATATATATATATATATATATATATATATATATATATATATATATATATATATATATATATATATATATATATATATATATATATACATACATACATACATACATACATACATACACACATACACACATACACGCATACACGCACACACGCACGCACGCACGCACGCACGCACGCACGCACACACACACACACACATACATACATACATACATACATACATACATATCAGAATTTTATTCTCCATAAAATACATTAATATGTACAGACATGATATAATAGATACAACATGGCATATAGGAGAATCATTAGAATTTACATAAAGTGTTGAAGACGTCTCAAGTAGTTATATGTGGGTGTTTTTACATCGAACCTTTGTGTTACACATACATAAAAAATGTTTAAGCATTCTAAAAGACATTGGCATATAATGATATGATATAACCTGCCAAATATGAGAATTATTGAAATTTACAAAATGTATGTGGAATACCATTCAAGTAGAGCAATATGGTTGTTTTTACATGGGTGTTTTATCAGAATTTTTGTTTGCCATAAAAAACGTTGACAACTAGTAGAGTGAGATATTAAATATAGCATCAAATACAATTGTCGTTTGGTATAGTAGACAGAGCACAATTGAGATTAGATGGTGGGGAAAACATCCCAGCAATCTAAAATGGGTGTTTTTTACATCGAAGTTTCCATATTCTGTAAGAACCTATAATTGCACTAATACTGACATATTTACATAAAACCTTTGCTTCAAATTTCCGCAACCCTAGCGACATTAATCCACTCACACACTTTGCATGCACATGACCCAAACTACCAATTATCAGTACGATTACATGCGTACGATAGCCTAGTTCGTTAATTTCTGCAGTAAATGGATAGTACTTATCAAATTTATGTTGGTAACATTTATCTAAATGGGCATCATAATGTATTGCTGCCTCTACTATAAAAGCTGTTTTGTTCTGTCGATTGATTATCGTTAAATCAGGTTTTACGGCATGTGTCTTAAATGAGGTGTTACTGCTGCCGAAAAGTGATGGTTTAACTATTATCTCTTTATTTATTGTTATGTCACTCTTATTATTGTATGAGGATTTCAGTTTCTCATAAATAATGTCTACAGCTCTATTGTGCCTTTGTTGGTATAATGTTTGAAATTTGGTACATCCATTCAATAAATGTGACACTTTTTCGTATGGGTGGTTACATATTTTGCACATTTTCGTGTATGTCTGTGGGTAGTATAGATGTAAAAGACTTTCGCATTCCAGCAACTGTAACCTCGATCTCACAGCAAATGAAAGTATTTTATCACTTAATTTAACATTAGATAGAAAACTAGATGACAATGAATGGTTTACACATTTCATTTCGCGCACTATTCTCCCTTGTGATGATTTACTTTTTAGTTCACTTAGAATTAGGTTAAGTTTATGTGATTTAAATCCAGAATAAAAAGCATTTGCTGACTTGTATGTTAGACTCACATCTTCATCTACATCTAAATGTACAGTGTAATGGCCACTGTCATCCACTTTCACACTCACTCCTTCACGCGCGCATTCTTCATTCAGTTCTACCCAAAATGATCTTGGCCAATTCACCTTCGATCTTTTAGCTAGATGGTTTGTTTCATTTAACTCGTAACTTGCAAAGTTATTCCTATCATCATCTACTTGGTCTATTTTACGTTTTTTCATATGTCTATCTTACATACATACATACATACATACATACATACATACATACATACATACATACATACATACATACATACATACATACATACATACATACATACATACATACATACATACATACATACATACATACATACATACATACATACATACATACATACATACATACATACATACATACATACATACATACATACATACATACATACATACATACATACATACATACATACATACATACATACATACATACATACATACATACATACATACATACATACATACATACATACATACATACATACATACATACATACATACATATCAGAATCTTTATTCTCCATAAAATACATTAATATGTACAGACATGATATAATAGATACAACATGGCATATAGGAGAATCATTAGAATTTACATAAAGTGTTGAAGACGTCTCAAGTAGTTATATGTGGGTGTTTTTACATCGAACCTTTGTGTTACACATACATAAAAAATTTTTAAGCTTTCTAAAAGACATTGGCATATAATGATATGGTATACCCTGCCAAAAATGAGAATTATTGAAATTTACAAAATGTGTGAGGAATACCATTCATGAAGAGCAATATGGTTGTTTTTACATGGGTGTTTTATCAGAATTTTGTTTGCCATAAAAAAACTTTGACAGCTAGTGGAGTGAGATATTAAATATAGCATCAAATACAATAGTCGTTTGGTATAGTAGACAGAGGAGCACAATTGAGATTAGATGGTGGGGAAAACATCGCAGCAATTCTTCTTCTTCTTCTTCTTCGTTCGCCCTGAAAAGGACGGTGGTTGCGTTGTGTCTGTTTACAACGTAGCTGTGATATCTGCACCTTTCGGTCGACACATCCGACTTCTGCACGGCATTTTTTAGGACCGGGTTTGCCTTCCCATTTCGATCCACACTCGCTCAGCCAGCCTGCACAGCTGCAGACTGTTTCCAGGACCACCACGTGGAGGTGGAGTGCGGTCTTGACCAGCTCTGGTTCGCTGGTCCTGACGCAGGCAGTCAAGCTATGAGTCGCTGACTGCGGTCTCTATTGCTGCGTCTTGAGGTCCCAGACCAGCAATTCAAAATGGGTGTTTTTTACATCGAAGTTTCCATATTCTGTAAGAACCTATAATTGCACTAATACTGACATATTTACATAAAACCTTTGCTTCAAATTTCCGCAACCCTAGCGACATTAATCCCACTCACACACTTTGCATGCACATGACCCAAACTACCAATTATCAGTACGATTACATGCGTACGGTAGCCTAGTTCGTTAATTTCTGCAGTCAATGGATAGTACTTATCAAATTTATGTTGGTAACATTTATCTAAATGGGCATCATATGGTATTGCTGCCTCCACTATAAAAGCTGTTTTGTTCTGTCGATTGATTATTGTTAAATCAGGTTTTACGGCATGAGTCTTAAATGAGGCGTTGCTGCTGCCGAAAAGTGATGGTTTAACTATTATCTCTTTGTTTATTGTTATGTCACTTTTATTATTGTATGCAGATTTCAGTTTCTCATAAATAATGTCTACAGCTCTATTGTGCCTTTGTTGGTATAATGTTTGAAATTTGGTACATCCATTCAATAAATGTGACACTGTTTCGTATGGGTGGTTACATATTTTGCACATTTTCGTGTATGTCTGTGGGTAGTATAGATGTAAAAGACTTTCGCATTCCAGCAACTGTAACCTCGATCTCACAGCAAATGAAAGTATTTTATCACTTAATTTAACATTAGATAGAAAACTAGATGACAATGAATGGTTTACACATTCCATTTCGCGCACTATTCTCCCTTGTGACGATTTACTTTTTAGTTCACTTAGAATTAGGTTAAGTTTATGTGATTTAAATCCAGAATAAAAAGCATTTGCTGACTTGTATGTTAGACTTACATCTTCATCTACGTCTAATTGTACACTGTAATGGCCACTGTCATCCACTTTCACACTCACTCCTTCACGCGCGCATTCTTCATTCAGTTCTACCCAAAATGATCTTGGCCAATTCACCTTCGATCTTTTAGCTAGATGGTTTGTTTCGTTTAACTCGTAGCTTGCAAAGTTATTCCTATCTTCACCTACTTGGTCTATTTTACGTTTTTTCATGTCTATCTAACGAGTTTATTGCTGCAGTTTTTACAAGATTATCATCACAATTGAGCATACTGAAATGAAATATGTCGAGAGTGGTATAATATGAAGGGGTTTGGTATGCCAAGGCCACCCTTCGACCTGGGACAGAAGAAATAGCTCCTTGTGGATGATTCATTTAGCACTAACCATGTTCTAACGTGTTGTACAATTTCATCTTCAATTTCTTTAAGTTGTTTTTCTGTAAAGTGTATGTTAGAAAAATAAAACATGAGAGGACCGAAACACATCGGGTTAATTAATGAGATCTTTGCTAATGTTGGTAGTGGGGCACAGCTTAATTTTGTTAAATTTGACCTAAATTCTAATATAAGGCTGCTTGCTTGAAACTGGTCCGATGTATTATCAATTGTAATGTCATGTCCTAGGTATCTGTAGGAACGCCCTCGATCAGAAGAGGGGATTTCTTGACCTTGGATATTAATGTCCGCCTTACGAGTTTTGACCCAATTGTTTCCGCTTCGCTGACCGCACACAGCACACTTTTGTGCCTTTACCGCCTTCCCGCTGGTCTCCATAAATGCTGTTGTCTTCTGTGCCATTGATTGTAAGTCGTGTATGTTGGTGCTGAAGAGACTTACGTCATCCACATACCCTTGAATGGGATTCGGCACGTGATGTATTTGATAACCTTGCTCAATCCACCGGAGCCATTTATCGATGCCTTGCTCAAATACAATAACACTCCATGGGCACCCCTGAATAATACCTTTCTTACGCTCAATCCGGTCTGTGATAGTACTAGCGTTTTTTAACTTGATAGGAGGAGCCACTGTATATATCTTTGGTGATGTTGACAAAGACGTCAGGGTAGCCTGATTCGCTTAGCTCCCTTATCATAAATTCGTGGTCAATGCTGCCAAATGCATCTTTGATATCAACAAAGCACAGATAGGCCTTTCCTGATGAATGTAGAAAGTCACTAACAGCTGTTTTTTAGGGTGAAGACATGTTCTTGAAGACCATTTCTTGGCAATGATCCTTTTTGCCGAGGTGACAGTCGCTGGGTGTCAACAATCCACTGCAATGTGTCGAGATTGAATTAATTTCATAAACAACTTGTATGATGATAGCAGAAGAGAGATGGGTCGCCAGTCTTCGATGGTGCTTAAATTTCCATTTTTAGGCACAAGGGTAATTACACCGTGCTTCCAGTCTGGTGGCACCCGTTGGTTGAAAAGGCATGTGTTAAAAATAACCGTTAGGATTGGAGCGAGCTTGTGTGCCTGCTGCTTGATGGTATCATACGTCACACCGTCAGCCCCAGGTGATTTCCTACTAGGCAGTTTTTTTATACACGACATTACTTCGCCTACGGTAAATGGGTCAGTGGCCGGGGCGTGCTTTGGCTCTTGGATGACGATTTCTGCTTTCCATGGGGGGTCGCTTGCAAGTGTATTAAGTCTGCGCTGGCTGCGTTCCTTAAAATGTGTTTCTATGTCTTGTATGTCTATGTTACAGGTGGTGGTCGACAACTTGTTGTTGTGTTTTATAACATTGATGGCTTTACTCTGATCTGTTTCTAACAAGTAAAGTAGTTCCTCTCGTGTCACGCTTCCCGCATTTTGTGTGTTACCATTTTCTTTGTTTCGTTTTAAACTTGGGCAGATGTTATGCCTAATAAAAAATAGGGCCGCTTCAATAAAGTCATTCAATTGTTGTGTGTCATTCACTTCTTCAGTACTGGTTGTTGGTTCCGGCGTAGTAACAGGAAACTTCAGCAAAATACGCTTGATAAACTTAAGAAACTCAATGCTGAAGGGTTGACCGTCAGGCCGTGTTGATTTGAACTTATACATACATACATACATACATACATACATACATACATACATACATACATACATACATACATACATACATACACATACACACATACACACACACACTCACACACGCACACATATACACACACACGAGGGTTGCTCATAAAGTAATGCCCCAACTTTTTTTTTTCTCAGTCCAGAATAAAGATAGTAAAGCGAAAATTTACACGTAGCAACACTGATGTTTCCAGCGTACATGTGCGTAATTACACGGTCGTCCGACAGATATCACTGTTGTAGTAGTCTGTGAAAATGGCGTCTGTGTACGTCACACGTTACAAACAACGAGCTGTAATTGAATTCTTGGTGGCGGAGAAAGAAAGTGTGGGGAACATTTACAAAAGTTTGTGTGCTGTGTATAGAAGTTGTGCAGTCAATAGGAGCACCGTTGGATGCTAAGTTCAGAGAGTTAAGGCTTCAGGAAGTGGAGAGACGGAGCTGCGTGATCGGCCGTGGTCTGGCCGTCCTGCCACAGCCACCAGCCCAGACATGTTGCAGCGCGCCTATGCCATTATTCGTAAGGATCATCTCATCACAAGTCGACAATTGGCCCTACAGCTTTCAGTCAGCAATGGAAGTGCGATGGCAATTATCGACGTTCTCGGATATTCGAAGGTATGTGAAAGATGGATTCCTCGAATTCTCACAACCGACCACTGACGTCAAAGGAGAACCATATGTTCTGAATTCTTGTAGCGTTTTGATGCTGAGGGGGAGGCCTTTTTGTCTTGGATCGTCACATCCCCCATACAGTCCTGATCTGGCGCCCTTCGATTTTCATATTTTTTGGGCCACTGAAGGATGCACTGCGCGGGACAAGGTTTGAAGATGACGAGAGCGTGATTCGTGCAGTGAGGACATGGCTACGTGAACAGGAAACGAGCTGGTACAGGGAAGGCATGCATGCCCTTGTTTCGCGCTGGCGTAAGGCCGTAGAAGTGGACGGAGATTATGTTTAAAAATAGCATGTATAGAAGATACATCCAGTTATACTGTGCGTGAATTTCATACATTGTGAATAAATAGTTTCCGAGAAAGAAATGTTTTATTTGTAATGTTCAGTGCAATGATTTTCTTAAATTTCCATGAAATGTGAATGGGAAATAGGATTAAGGTGTTTAAAAAAAAAATTAGCAAAGTTCACCCCCCCTGCTTCCCCATCTCCTTGCTCTCTATCTTCATGCTTTACTTTTGGTCAGTCTGTGTAGTCTTTCATATTAAAAAAAAAAACATAATCCCCTCGTTTCCCTCTCCTTACTCTCTAGCTTCATGACTAGCTTGGCCTTTTGTAAGCTTGTTCAGTCTTTCATGTCAAAAACTTTCCTCTCTCCTCCAAAGCGCAAATTCTCCAAATCCTAAGTCAACTTAACCGTGTCAGATTTGAGATAAACGGTCAAAGACGATCCTCTCTTTACGCCTATAAGAATACATTACATTCACCAAATTTGCTCTGTGAATGTGTTCTGACCTTGGCATTTCGCGCCATATTCTAAATGTAGGAGATCTTTGACACCCCTGTTTATTTACGAGCAACGATTCTATATGAGACTGGAAGACCCGGTTGTCGTCGTTAACTTCAAACAAACCAAACCAAGAAAACCACTGAAATACTAACGCCAACTCTGAAAATCGTAAATAGTAACAGCAGAAAAACGGTTTATGTGTGCGTGAGTGTGTATGTGTGTGAGCGATAGGCAAATTATTTTCTCCTGCGAATATTTTACAAGTCGGGAAAATAAAACCATAATTTGGATGTGTACGAAAGTACAGGTAAATACACGCGAGTCTTTATATAACATGTACTTTTCTCAAATTATTTTGTTGTAAAATGCACATGTTTTGTAAATTGTATTTTCATTTTTATACTTATAGTCATGCTATTATTGTCAATGTTTCAATACATATGTCTTTGTAAATTTCAACGGAATGTGAACGAAGATGAAACAAAAAAAAAGTCTTGTGCCCTTAGCAAAAACAGTGACAGTAGTGGGAGAATAAGCATAGTCCAGGTAGGGAACAATACGCACACATACACGGTAGTTAACATACATGCTCCACCAATCTACAGGGACCAACCACAATTTTATGAAAACTTAGAAAATTTGCTCGCGTACACTTACAGGGGACACAATATTATATTAGGAGGCGACTTTATTTGTTTTTTTGACTGATATGGATGTCATAGGCGGATTCATTAAAACACAGATAAGGAGAGGAAACAGAGACCACACATCAGCTTAATATACTACAAACTATATTGGATGCGCAAAGTCTACTAGACGCGTACAGACACACAGACCCTCATGGTATTGAAACCACACACGCAAACACAGCATACAACAGGAAAGCAAGATTAGACAGAATCCATGTGCCGTTAACACACCACATAATTCAAGCAAAACAATTGCCTGAAGCTCTCAAATTCACAGATCACAAAGCAGTACTCACAACCATTGACACTACACAAGTAGGCATATATTCGAAACAATCCTGTCACTGGAAATTCAACAACACTTTTGTGATAGATTATGTAAATAGATTACATATATCAGCACGTCTTTGCTCCCACGTGGCTCCCACCTTTACTTTCTTATTAGTATGCACGTTGGTTAACGCAGAACCCCTGTACTTCTATATCTGTCAAACTCATAATTGTAGCCAAGCCTATTTTTCTGTTCTCTATTGTCTTACAGGCACTAGGAAGGTTTACAAACAGACCTATTAACTAGTTGGGACAGGTAAACAACTAGCGAGTGAGAGCCGTTAACTGGATATATATATATATATATATATATATATATATATATATATATATATATATATATATATATATAAAATAGGTCTAAATTCGCTAGCTCTTGCGAGATATCACGCCTTGCCCGTATTTTTGGGGAAATCTGGGGTCAATTTCTGAATCAAAGCTTATTTTCTCAGTTCTGCCGACCGCATAGACTTTGGCAGCGAGCAAGCAGTCTTTTGATCTCCGCTCGTGTCGTGGTTGAGAAAAGTGTAGAGTATTTGTCGAGTTGGACAATATATATATATATATATACCTCATCCTTAAAACTCAATTATCTAGTCGCCTCAGAATTTCGGAACATCTAGCTTCGAATCCTAGACCATTGTACTAGTGGAATTACTTAGTATTTCAATTGGAGATAGTTTTAATATCTGTGTTGCGTACGGGTCACAAACCAAAACCTACCAGCGGCCTAAATCTGAGAAAACTGGTCTAAGTCCAACAGTACAAAAAGAACATCCTTATATAAATATAGGGTCTTCGAGGTTGATCTGTTTGGCCCTCTTGTTTTACCCAGAAAGAGAGAGAGAGTACCAATAAAAGACTATAAGAATTTATTTAACTGGACAGATAGCTACCCAGCTTTCTTTTCCATTTTTTTTTCATTTACATTCAGCCCGCTGTGGCGAAGTTATCAAACTTAACATTACCCGACTACCGATCACTGTGTTGTGGCGAGGATTTTATCCAGAGAGAGTTATCTACCTGACATTCTTTTTTTAAGTATTAAAATTACAAGCTACTGTACACTGTGAAAACTAGATCTCGCATATGTGTTTTTTCCTGCCTGGACTAATTGATGGGACATAAACAGATCCAATTAACAGTAACAAAGTAAGCGTTCCCCAATAATAATCAGTCTTGGAGGAGCTGGGGCTTATTTTGCCAAAACCCAACACTGGATTTGTTGTGTGTACCATAGAGATATGTTCCAGATGTTGTGAACCAACTATTAGGTAAGCGAGACTGAAATGTGACCACAGGTTATCTGGAGCGAGAGAAAGGAGGAGTGAATAATTCTTCTTTTGTATAATCATTGTACTCACTTTGTTTTTTTTCCTTTCCTTATGTTTGCTAATACTGTTATTTCCAGGATAGATTACTTAGAAACTCTGTTCTTTACAGTATATTCAAATTCTATACCATAGTGCTAATCTTTTGACCTTTTGGGGTTAATAACTTATTCTAACGGGATCTTGTCTCAACAGAGGGAATTGCACTCATGTGTCTATTTCTTTATTATTTCTGTAACCTATGATTTTTATATTTTCTATTTGATACTGGATGTTGTGAAGTTTTTCTTTATGATAAATAAACTTAACATAAAACTTAATTACCTGTGTTGGTCAGCTCGGCCAATATCCCTACTCCATTACTATAGTTTCAAGTTTGTGGGTCTAATTGTCGTCACTTATCTATGTGCGTGTATGTGAGTGGTTAATAGTGTATATGTTAATATATACAGAAAGGTAAACTGTATGATAAACAAATTTCAATCGTAGCGATAGGCTGGATTAGAGTATCTTCTGAATCCAGGGACAGACTCTACCTTTTCACCATTTCACTCGTGAAATCTATTTCTTTACCTTATCTCTTACTGAGTTACCACCTTTTCCAGTTCTATTCAGAAGGGACGAGAATCTATCTTTATCACCTATCCAAATCTACGACAACTTTACTCCATGACAAAAATATACGTAAAGCACATGACCAAACTAATTCATACATACACAAGGGACATAACAATAGAAAATGTACAACAACATTGAGAAACACTTAAAAACACCATACGCGAACGAACACAACTAATGTCTTCTATTATACATAACAACCGAATACAACAAGAGGCATTAGTAGAGAAGGCTATTCAACTAACAAAGCAAACAGACACCCCCCCCCCCCCCACCTCCCTCCTTTTCCCCCATCCATTATCACACTAAAGAGCGAACTAGAGCAACACAAACATCAAAGGTTTCAATGAGCCGTCTTAATGACAAAACTCAACACTATCACACAAGAGACACCCAGTAAACAATACATGGCGATTGAGCAAAATATACAACGCTACAGACAGATAGGACAAATAGTAGATCTAGATGGAGCCACACAGACAGAAACACAAAAAAATAGTATTGGCGTTTGAAGACTATTATAGAAACCTGTACACAGAAGAAAACGTCCAGTCACACATGCAAGAAGCTTTCATGCATTTTACAAAGACATTACCAGACGCAGACAAACAAAAACCAGACGCCGAGCTGACACTTACAGACATAACTCTTGCAGTAAACACTATGCATAAGGACAAATCACTAGGAGCAGACGGACTCATAGCAGAATTTTACCAACATTTCATTCCTACCTTAGGTCCTCTTTTACTAAAAGTATAAACACAAGCCTTCGAGGACAAAGAACTCCTACCAAGCTTAAACATGTCATACATCACTCGTATTGCTAAAGAAAACTCAGACAAAACGCTCCTTAAAAGCTACAGACCTATATCTCTCCTTAATGTAGACTATACAACTCTGAAAAACAAACTAAAACCATTCATGACCACTCTCATGCACGAAGATCAGCAGTGCAGCGTCTAACTCAGAAACATTCATCAGCAAACACATTTCATACGAGACATAATCACCTTCACGCACCAGAAGGACTTTGCCGGTTGTCAATCCTCTCCCTCGATCAAGAGAAAGCTTTTGATCGAATATCACACTCATACCTTCACAAAACATTACAACATTGTAACAAAGGTGGAAACTTTAGGAAGTGGATTGAAATCCTTTACACGAAGCCTGAGAGCAAGGTTTTGGTGAATCATACGTTCACTAACACTCTTAGGCTAACACGATCTGTTAGGCAGGAGTGCCCTCTCACCCTTACTCTTTGTTCTAGCACTAGAACCCCTGCTAAAGAAAATTATAAACGATAGCTCAATTCAGGACACTTTTATGCGAGGAAAGTGTGATACAGAAGCTGCTTGCTTATGCAGACGAGACCACTTTTTTCTCGCCAAACGACAAGTCTATTACAAACATTCTAAACACATTCACAGACTTTAGCAAAGGCTAGTGGAGCTAAAGTAAATGTACAGAAATCAATAATAATGGGCATAGGCAAATGGAAAAACAAAACAGTCTTTCCATTCGGACTTATACCAACAAACAACATCAACATTTATAGCATAACGTTTCCCTCACACCCAAACCGTACACACAAAGACGCATGGCAGAAACTAACGTCACAAGTAACAGATATGCTACATAGATACAAATTCAAAACCACAACGATTTTTGGGCAAGGAATGGTAGTGAACACATTTATTATTCCTAAATTACTTAATAAAGCCACATTTTTCGACCCCCCAAAAAAGAACATTGCAGATATAAACAAACAGATCAGAAGTTTAATTTTTAGTCGCACAATTTATAGCATAAAACATAAGACACTTATGCAAGAAAAGAAACAGGGAGGGATTGCCCTCCAGGACATAGAGACGAAGATCCAGGCACTTAAAATTAAACATGTAGGAAACATCATCAGACACCCGGAACATCACATGCTAGCACACTGCTACATGGGACTCAGGCTCGCCAGACTGAGACCACTGAACAACTCAATGCCACACCATTTCGGCCAATTACCATCATTTTATAAGTCATGAATACAAGCCATTCACGGACATGAAAACTCAGTCCTTCAGAAAACAAATGTAATCTACAAACAGTTAGTCAAACTGCAAGCACCCCCACTACATCTCAGAATTAAAAGAGGACAGAAATACTTCAAAACAAATTGTCACGGATTGCCTTCACTGCTTTGCAGTAGTTGTCCAACAGTGACCAAAACTCAAGAGAATCTAATACTGGCTTCCAAGGTATCTACCTGCGCACCAGATTACTCTTGGCAGAGATGTAGATAGAAGATTAATGACACCTCTACCTTAAGGTATCGTTCCCACGTTATTTCCCGAAGTCACGAACAATGTTGCATTGGGATGAACAATTGTTAACGCATTATATCTGGTCCGTCGCCTGTTGTGAAGGATTTAATTGTTTAGCCCATTCAAGCCCCCAGTTGGTGTAATCCAACGAAATTCCTCTTATAAGTAATAGCTCTATTTAGAGGTGAATATATGTCTAAGTATTTATATATAAATTAAATATACTGGCTCATAAGTTTGCTTTCATACATATAAGAACCCCATCGAGGCCAGC
This sequence comes from Oreohelix idahoensis, assembly GCA_024509875.1. Lineage (NCBI taxonomy): Eukaryota > Metazoa > Mollusca > Gastropoda > Stylommatophora > Oreohelicidae > Oreohelix > Oreohelix idahoensis. The sequence continues at coordinate 208,870 of JAMPIV010016953.1, read as the reverse complement.
CCCTTGACGTGGAGATGGGGCTCAAGTACAGCCATCAGCGGCCGAAAAACGAAGACTGGCCAGGCCCTCATACACTCGAGCAAGACCACAGTCTGCCCTAGCAAGGTGCTGAAGACGGAGGCAACCACCCAACAGGCGCACCACAGCAATCAGGATGCCACACACGCGCGCAATGGAAATATGTCTATATCTACAAAACGTTATGGCCCTCGCCCTGTGACGGACACCCAGGCAGGCGTAGTGCCGGGCCCTCTGCCTCAAAAGGGCCCAAATCCTACTACTGGGGGTCCTTCTCAAGTGCCCCGTGGAGCCAAGAGGCATGAGAATAGAGCTACTGGCCAAGCAAAGCAAAGACCACTTAAATTAATGCACTGGAATGCTGAAGGCGTCAACAGTAAAAAATACGGCTACAGCAAAAAATTAGAGCTCGAAAATATCTTGAATGAAGAGCAAGTAAATGTATGCTGCTTGCAAGAAACCCACCTCAACAAGGACATAGCCTTCAAAATCAGAGGCAAACAGTGCTACCGATCTGACCGAGTAGACAGGCAAAAGGGTGGAATACTGACACTCGTGACGAATAACATCAGTGCATGTCAGCTTGAAACATATATGGAGGGGGGCTGTCGTGAGTTTTATAAAGGCTTTATTTTTATGGTCCCAATCGAGCAGGGGTGGGATAGTGAAAGCTATGTGAGAGAAAGGTGGTGAGAAAAAGTCCTGTTTACGAGGAATACCGAATGTAAGAAAAATACTGTCTTGGGTTGAGTGATTGCTCAACTCACCTATATAGCACGACCCGCTAAAATGAAGAAGTATTATTTCACTAGATACAGATTCTAATACACTATCCTCTCGTACGCACACACAAACAATTTAGTGACATAAATACGTACATACGTATACACGAACACGTAAACTGTGGGCACATATAATGGGGCAGGGGAAGGTTTTGACCAGAACTAATAGCTAAGGTTTATAAAATTTATTATATCTAAAGAAAAATAGGTTACAACAGTTAATACATCGTTATCATGTCATCAGGTGAAATCATAATTACATAAAGGGAAAACAAATAAACAATATATATTCTCATAGACCCTGGAACATGGAAAAACTAGGAAAATGATCCCACCCGAAGTGTGTTTACCCAACAGATCAACTAAGGATTGACAAAGGGGAGTGGGGTAGACGGGACGGGTATCTAGGATATGTCCTTAATTTAACTTTCCCGTGGGCCTTAAGACTTAGTGAGAGAATAGATAAAAGGAAGGTGTTATATTAGTAGTAAACATTTAGAAACTAAATTCTTTCATTCCGTTTTCCCTTCTCGCATTCATTCAGCGAGCTCGCTTTCATTCACACTTACCCCCTCTGTCGGCTGCATATGTCCATAGAATTAATCACACACAGTTCTTAAGACTATTATATATGTCTTATTATTTTGTCCAGTCCAGCCCCAGAAAGCTCCGTATAGCCACTGCTAATTTTGCTCGGAGATTTTGCTGAAATGGTGTGTTGATTATAATTTTCCTGGCAAGGATTCTTTGTCGGATTGCAGGGATTGTTATAGGGACTAAGTTTGTTTCTAGGAGTCTGTCGTAATGACTGGGAAATATCTCAACAGTAGAATGTTACTCACACTCTGTTCTTGGACAAACTAGCCTTAAATAATCTCTGGAGAAGTTGGTGGTAGGAACACAGTTTACTGTCATATGGGTTTAATTACATAAATTTCGTGCTGTCAGTTCTGCCTCATCAGGCCAGGGAACTTTATATGATTTAATATAATATAGCTGGCATTGTCCCGTTCCAGTTAAATTTTTAACACCAGTGAACACTTGATCGTTCTGGTTTTGCGAAGGACTTATAAGGGTCTCCAACAATCAGATTTTGGTATAGTCAATGTTATTATGTGTTTTTTTGGGACATATAAATGGGGATTCCATAAGCCATCTGAACATGACTCTCTATATATCAAAAACGGTTGGGGACCAAAAGATGCAGCAATAGAGAATGCAGTCAGCGACCCATAGCTTGACTGCGTGCATCAGGGTCAGCGAAGCAGAGCTGACCAAGACCGTACTCTACCTCCACGTGGTGGTCCTGGAAACAGTCTGCAGCAGTGCAGTCTGGCTGAGCGAGTACGGATCGAAGAGGGAAAGCAAACCCGGTCCCAAAAGATGCCGTGCTGAGGTCGGATGTGTCGACAGAAAGTAGCAGATATCACAGCTACGGCGTAAGCAGACACAACGCAACCACCGTCCTTTTCAGGGCGAACGAGGAAGAAGAAGAAGAAGACAAACCGTTGGATCGCAAGGTCTGATCATCTGTATAAAAAGAATATATAAAACAAGTAATTTACTATAATAAAATCTACCACCCGCGTTTTTAGGTAAGACCTGTACAAATCACTCTGGTATTAAATTATTTATATTTAAAGAACTTCACGAGTGACTAGCTAATAGTGATAAAGTCAGTTTGAACCTCCCTCCTCAAATCATGTATAAGATTTTATTCTATGGATTCTGCTACTATGGTCTTTTTTTAAATTGGACAATAATTGAATTGGGCAACGCCACCATTTTGTTTGTCAACGATCCGCGCTGGATTTTAAAGTATTGAAGATTTGCTAATAATACCCCCTTTCCTAAAGTGCAAGCTTTTTGGTAGCTCCGCCCTAATTTTTAAAAGTAACGTTAGAATGACTTGGCAAGCGGCCAAGGCATCGTTTAGTTCAAAAGAGTGAAGGAGTATAGGAGTAAAAGAAAAGAGGCTACTGTCCAAAATCTATAAATAACTACGCCACTTGTATTGTATCTAAGTCCCCCAGCAACGGAGTATTTGAAACAAATCCGCCCGCACCCTCTCAATTTTTTTTTCTTCTGACGGAAGCGTGATAGACGCCTATCGCGTGCTTAGAGGGGGGAAAACGATGGTGGATTGTAAAAAGAAAAAAATCGCGTCTACTTGGAAATTTGAACTCAACTGCATTGTGCAAGAGGCAAACGTGAAACTAAGAATATTTATTTCTTCATAAAAACGAAAGAGAGTAAATAAAAGAGATATTTTGACAATAGAGTTCTGTTGTTTAATATAATAATTTATCGGGACTTAGAACCTTTCTTTCCCTGATATGTTAGCACAGTGAAAAGAGCCCATGATAATAAAAAGGGAAAAGTACAAAAGTGAAAACGATGATAGAGAGGAAAACAAAACTTAGATAGAATGATAGATGCAAACAAGCAGTTTAATAATTAGTTTTAATAATTAAAATCGCTCCATAAATAACCCAGATATTGTAGAATTGAGACAGACTAGCAGACACACGGATAACCCAAAATGGTTCAGTTTTGAAAATTGTCCGCTGCAGTCAAATATCATTGACTCGATTTGATTGTTTACACCAATAGTTAGAAAAGGGGAGGTGAAAACTGCATATTTGTTAGCCACACGAACAGTATTTTTAAATAGTAATAGAGGGATCAGACAAGCAAACGTATTGATAACCCAAAAGGTGGGGTTTTTCAAAAAAGAGAGTTAATTTCGGATGCGCAGTTTCCATTGGCCAAATAGATTGATAATAGTGATAGGGTACAAGCCAAGAGCGCCATTTGAAGAATAATTTTACAAGTGAAAGTTTGACCACAGAAGTGTAGAATTGAAAGCAACTTTTCTGCAGTCTGTACCAGACGGCGATCTGTATTTGGACAAACGATTGCTAGTCAATCTATTCCTTGTGTGTGAAATATTTCATTGATTTGCGGGTTGAATCGTCTATTATCATGTCAAACATAACTGGAGATGCTGAATACTAGGCATTCTGTCTGGTATATGTGAAGAAACCAGATATCAGATGTTCCTAGGAGACCCTCTTGTGTAGAAGAGTGGGCAGTTATTACAGCAAGTTACTTATTTACTCCAGGAGACCCTCTTGTGAAGAAGAGTGGGCAGTATCATCAGGAAGACTTCCATTTTCAACAAGACCATCAGATAAGCCCTCATGTTTTGGGCTTATGACATTTTATTTAATTATTCTCCACACTTATTTTATTAATACATTTCGAGTGAAGTGATGAGGACATCAGTCTCTCTAAACTAGTGATATATTATAATACACCAATTTGTCAGAAAGGGATACATTATAGGAATTTGTTTATTAAACACTTAGTACGGACACGAAGTCCTTTTTATTTAATTAACTGTATATATATTGATAGATAAAACTACCTTTATTAATTGTTTGAATTTTACTCCTGTTCCAAAAGAATTTGAGGTTCAGGAGAATAAAATTGTACAAAAGATTTAATTTCAAAAAAGTTAACCACTGTTTTACTTGAGTTTCTTATCTTGAGTTACAGTTGTATATGTATGTTATCAACATCACATCATACATTCATTCCCCTAGACACTAGTCAAATATAAATAAATAGGTTTAAAATGATCGCAGAGTGAGATCACCGGGTGGTAGCAGTTAGGTACTCTGACAGTACATCATTGTTCCATCATCATACTCAGGGACTACATAGCTTGACCTCACTCTGTAGACAAATAATAACAATAACTAATATTCATAACATCAAAACCCACCACATATATTGGGGGCTCGTCCGGGATTTTAAAATTTTGTATCACATAACTCTAGGGTATCCTTAGTGTATTAGAATTGATAACATTTCATAGTGTGGAGAATTTAATCATTTATCATAACCCTTAGTTACTTAGTTAATTAGTAACATTTGTTAGTTGAGATAGCTAGTTAATTATAAATTTTGTACGAAATGGCAGATTTGGCCAAATATAAGTCGGCTGCTGTACAGACTGCAAAAGAAATGGGCATGGAGGGGCAAGTCGTGATTGATTATATCACCTCAGAATGTGATAAGTTTATTGCTAGGGAAGAAAAGAGGTTAACAGAAGAGAGGAGAATACAAGTAGAAGCTGATGCCGAAACTAAAAGAATTCAATTAGAAGATGCTAGAGAGGCTAGAAAATTAGAGGCTGATAGGGAGGCTGAGATCAAAAGGCTACAATTGGAGGAAAAGAGATTGAGCTTAGAAGCAGAGAAAGAAGAAAAGAGATTGAAATTAGAAGCAGAGAAAGAAGAAAAGAGATTGAAATTAGAAGCAGAGAAAGAAGAAAAGAGATTAGAAGCAGAGAAAGAAGAGAAGAGATTACAAAGGGAACATGAGCTATGACTAAGGGAGTTAGAACTTCAAGGCCATGCTCCGGAAAATGGTAACAGCCCATCGACCTCTGACTCTACTGCCAGTCAGGTAGCCTCCAACTCAGCCATGGGGTTTCCTCTGGACCCCTTTGTAGAAAAAGAGGATGACATCGAGTCCTTCCTCTCTAGATTTGAAAGATTAGCTACAAATTATGGGCTAGAAAAAGGGAAATGGAGTTTAAAGTTATCCCAGGGGCTTAGGGGAACCTCTTATGAGGTATTTTCAAAGCTGAGCCAAGACGAACAGGAAGACTATGATTTGGTAAAACAGGCTCTGCTAGTTAGATATGAAAAGAATGGTGAGTTTTATAGAAAGAGGTTTAGGAATGCAAAGCTCCTGTCTGGGGAGACTTACCACCAATTCTCTGCTAGGTTAGAAACCTACCTGGAGAAATGGACTGCTCTGGGGAAAACCCAAGATCTTAAAGAGATGATAATGATCGAGCAATTACGAGAGTCCATGGCTCCAGACCTGAGGAAATTCCTCAGGGAACAAGGTGCAGAGAGGTTGGAGGAGGTATTAAATGTCGCTGAGAGGTATCAGGCAGCCCAGGCAGAAGTAGCTAGAGCAAAAAGAAAACAGTTAGAAAATAATAAAGCCCCTCACAACCAAAACAAATATGATAATAGAGATAAGGGTAATAGAGGTAAAGCAAATTATGATACGCCAAGAAGTGATTTCAGAGATAGAAACCCGCAATACAATGATAAGAAACCTTACAGACCGGATGGAAGATGGTGTACATTTTGTAAGAGGGACAATCATAACAACAGGGACTGTAAGAAGAAACCTCCTCATTTCGCTGCATGCATGAAAACAGAAAACCAGGAGAGACAGGACAAACCTACTGGACAGCAGGAACCTTATCATCCCCCTGTTTGTGAAGATGTAGTATGCAATGGGTCCACCATAAGGTGCCTTTATGATACAGGATTGGATTTTGACTCAGTCGTGAGTTCTCACTTAGTTCACCCAGATCAATATACCACAGAAACAGTGGAGATCCAAGGGGCGACAAAAAAGGTAGCAACCATGACGCTTCCCATTGCTAGAATAAGAGTAAAAACTCGCTATGTTGAAGGAGTGATTAGAGCAGCAGTGATAAACGAACCAATCTACCCTCTAATATTGGGGTGTAAATATGTGTTCTAGGGAAATCCCAAAAGACCAGTGATCATGGCCGCAGTACAGACCAGGTCACAGGCAAAGAAGGAGGAGGACAACCCAATAAATACTCATCCAGAGGGGATGAGGAAAGCACAGACTGAGGACAAGTCATTGAAGCCGTGTTTTAAAAAACTCCCAAAGTGCCATACCCCTCGTAATAAAGGAGAATTTTATATGAAGAATAAACTAATGTATAGGAAGGCCGGAAATGGTTCAAATGGTCACGGACAGCTGGTGCTTCCCACTTCGCATAGGGAAAAGGTGATGGAGTTAGGACATGCTATTCCCTTCAGTGGTCATATGGGAATCAGCGCAACAGGACAGCGTATAGCTTGTCATTACTTCTGGCCAGGGATAACAGGAGGTATAAAAAGATATATCAAATCCTGCCCAGAATGCCTAAGGGTAGCTCCAAAGCATTGGACTGCACCTGCAACTTTAGGGGAGCTGCCAATCATGGGAACCCCTTTCGTAAGAGTTGCAGTGGATATTGTGGGACCTCTCACACGTACCAAGAGGAGGAACAGTTACATCCTTATTCTGGTGGACACTTGCTCTATGTGGGGAGAGGCGGTAGCCCTGTCATCAATCGACTCGAAACATGTGGCAGAGGCATTACTCACTATATTCACAAGGTTAGGTTTTCCCCACCAAATCTTGACTGACAATGGATCTCAGTTCAAGGGGAGGCTAACGGAAGAAGTATTCAAGATTATTCATGCCAAGCACTTTCACTGTAGTCTGTATCACCCCCAAGGGAACGGCCAAGTGGAAAGATTCAACGGGACACTCATATCCATTCTACGAAAGCTGGCTCACGAAAAACCGGATACATGGGATCAATACTTACTCGCGGCTTTGTTTGCTTATCGGGAAGAACCCCATAATTCGACCGGAATGGCACCGGCAAAACTGCTATTTGGCAGACCAATCAAAGGTCCATTGGAAGCCTTATTGAGGACATGGACAGATGAGAAAGCAGAAGAAACTGTAACCTCATCATATCAGTATGTGAACGAGCTGACCACATGTTTGAAAACTGGCTGGAAACTAGCAAATGATAACCTAAGACAAGCCAGGAAGAAACATGCTGCATATTACAATAAGAAAGCGAAGGATAGGGAGCTTGCTGTAGGGGAGAAGGTGCTTCTTCTACTACCCGGCAGCAGCAACAAACTTCAAATTGGATGGCAAGGTCCATACACAGTTTTAGAAAAGGTATCTAGAACTAATTACAAGATAGACAAGAAAGGGAAGGAAAAAGTCTATCATGTGAACCTTTTAAAGAAGTATCTTGATGTTGTTAAGGAAACCCTCTGGAGAACATATACTGTGTATAGATTACAGGAAACTGAATGCTGTCACAGAAAGTCAGGTGGATCCATTACCTGATACTAACCAACTGTTTGCCAGGCTGAACAAGGCAAAATATTTTTCCAAGGTAGATCTCAGCAAGGGATATTACCAAATTCCAGTGAAGCCTGAGATCCGACCTTATCTGGCGTTTAGCACATCGGAAGGGCACTATGAGTTTAACATGTTAAAGTTTGGATTGAAGAATGCCCCGAGTGTGTTTTCCAGAATGATGCGAAAATTGTTGGATCCCCTGAAAAACCCATGTATAACAAATTTCATGGATGATATCCTCATCGCTACGGAAACATTTGAAGAACACGTTAACTTTTTGAATATGCTATTTGATAGACTTAGAGAGGCAAATTTGACTGCTAGACCAACAAAATGTTGTATTGGATGCAAGGAATTGGAATTCTTGGGACATACGGTACATCAGGGTAGCATGACCCCTGACCCCAAGAACCTGGAGAAATTACAGAGAGCACCCAGACCACAGACTAAGAAGGATGTGCGATCCTTTGTTTCACTCTGTGGGTTTTATCAAAAGTACATTAAAAACTTTAATTCTGTGTGTGCGCCTCTGACGGATTTAACTCGCAAAAGAAAACCGGATAAAATTGAATGGTCGGCAGAATGTGAATTGGCCTATAATGAGTTAAAGGAAAAACTCACAAGCAAGCCTATATTGAAATTACCTGATTTGAGTCAGGAATTCGTGGTAATAACGGACGCTAGTAATGTGGGCCTGGGGGCCACACTGTTACAAAGGTCCTCTTCACCAGCTGTGGAATTGAACCCAGTTGCTTATGCCGGTCGCAAATTAAACCGAGCCGAACAAAATTACTCAATAATTGAAAAAGAATGTTTGACTTTAGTCTGGGGGATCAAAAAGTTCCAGATCTATTTATATGGTAGAACATTCGTAGTACAATCGGATCATCAGCTATTTATTTTTTGGCACAGGCAAAACATGGAAATGCCCGTTTATTAAGGTGGTCTCTTCTCATTCAACCATATTCGTTTACCATTGAATACATTCCTGGATCGCAAAATGTTGGGGCAGATTTTTTGAGCAGACACCCCCCGGCAGACACCCAGGATACTCATAAAGCCTAGTTGAGTTAATTGGATCGGGATTGTTTAAACAGATTATAATCTGCATTGGGATGCAGACTTTTAAGAGGGGAGGTGTGTGATAAAGTCAGTTTGAACCTCCCTCCTCAAATCATGTATAAGATTTTATTCTATGGATTCTGCTACTATGGTCTTTTTTTAAATTGGACAATAATTGAATAGGGCAACGCCACCATTTTTTTGTCAGCGATCCGCGCTGAATTTTAAAGTATTGAAGATTTGCTAATAATACCCCCTTTCCTAAAGTACAAGCTTTTTGGTAGCTCCGCCCTAATTTTTAAAAGTAACGTTAGAATGACTTGGCAAGCGGCCAAGGCATCGTTTAGTTTAAAAGAGTGAAGGAGTATAGGAGTAAAAGAAAAGAGGCTACTGTCCAAAATCTATAAATAACTACGCCACTTGTATTGTATCTAAGTCCCCCAGCAACGGAGTATTTGAAACAAATCCGCCCGCACCCTCTCAAGATTTTTTCCTCTGACGGAAGCGTGACAGACGCCTATCACGTGCTTAGAGGGAGGAAAACGATGGTGGATTGTAAAAAGAAAAAAATCGCGTCTACTTGGAAATTTGAACTCAACTGCATTGTGCAAGAAGCAAAAGTGAAACTAAGAATATTTATTTCTTCATAAAAACGAAAGAGAGTAAATAAAAGAAATATTTTGACAATAGAGTACTGTTGTTTAATATAATAACTTATCGGGACTTAGAACCTTTTTTTCCCTGATATGTTAGCACAGTGAAAAGAGCCCATGATAATAAAAAGGGAAAAGTACAAAAGTGAAAACGATGATAGAGAGGAAAACAAAACTTAGAATGATAGATGCAAACAAGCAGTTTAATAATTAGTTTTAATAATTAAAATCGCTCCATAAATAACCCAGATATTGTAGAATTGAGACAGACTAGCAGACACACGGATAACCCAAAATGGTTCAGTTTTGAAAATTGTGCGCTGCAGTCAAATATCATTGACTCGATTTGATTGGGTACACCAATAGTTAGAAAAGGGGAGGTGGAAACTGCAGATTTGTTAGCCACGCGAACAGTATTTTTAAATAATAATAGAGGGATCAGACAAGCAAACGTATTGATAACCCAAAAGGTGGGGTTTTTCAAAAAAGAGAGTTAATTTCGGATGCGCAGTTTCCATTGGCCAAATAGATTGATAATAGTGATAGGGTACAAGCCTAGAGCGCCATTTGAAGAATAATTTTACAACAAGTGAAAGTTTGACCACAGAAGTGTAGAATTGAAAGCAAGTTTTCTGCAGTCTGTACCAGACGGCAATCTGTATTTGGACAAATGATTGCTAGTCAATCTATTCCTTGTGTGTGAAATATGTCATTGATTTGCGGGTTGAATCGTCTATTATCATGTCAAACATAACTGGACATGCTGAATACTAGACATTCTATCTGGCATATGTGAAGAAACCAGATATCAGATGTTCATAAGAGACCCTCCTGTGTAGAAGAGTGGGCAGTTTTTACAGCAAGCTACTTATTTACTCCAGGAGACCTTCTTGTGAAGAAGAGTGGGCAGTATCATCAGGAAGACTTCCATTTTCAACAAGACCATCAGATAAGCCCTCATGTTTTGGGCTTATGACATTTTATTTAATTATTCTCCACACTTATTTTATTAATACATTTCGAGTGAAGTGATGAGGACATCAGTCCCTCTAACTAGTGATATATTATAATACACCAATTTGTCAGAAAGGGATACATTATAGGAATTTGTTTAGTAAACACTTAGTTTGGACAAGAAGTCCTTTTTATTTAATTAACTGTATACATATTGATAGATAAAACTACCTTTTTTAATTGTTTGAATTTTACTCCTGTTCCAAAAGAATTTGAGGTTCAGGAGAATAAAATTGTACAAAAGATTTAATTTCAAAAAAAGTTAACCACTGTTTTACTTGAGTTTCTTATCTTGAGTTACAGTTGTATATGTATGTTATCAACATCACATCATACATTCATTCCCCTAGACACTAGTCAAATATAAATAAATAGGTTTAAAATATTCGTAGAGTGAGATCACCGGGTGGTAGCAGTTAGGTACTCTGACAGTACATCATTGTTCCATCATCATACTCAGGGACCTACATAGCTTGACCTCACTCTGTAGACAAATAATAACAATAACTAATATTCATAACATCAAAACCCACCACACTAATGTATCGTTTTAATTGACACTAGCTATGAACAGTTAATTACTTAAAATTTACGCAAGGTGAAATAGAATTATAAGGTTAATAACCAATTTCGCTCGCCTAGCGTTTTAAAATTATGTTACATATCTATCATCTCGGGAAATAACGGATAGTTATATTATTTAATTAACATCTGGAAAACGTTGTGATGGGTTCATTTAATAAGTTTTAATTAACAGAAAAATCCAGTGAAATAAATGAAGGAACTAAACGACTCAATCCCTCAAGACTAATATATTTTACCATAACACAGAATAAATATAGACTCCAATATAGTAGAAATCCAAGAGAAAACTTGTTAGCTTCTACTATAAGTTAGTACTTCTTTAACTCTCTGGCAACGAATGATAAACTGCATTTTCGGCGATGCCAATATATAGTTAATGAAATGCAAGGTAACAGCGACCTGCGAAGATTCACGCCTTATTTGAAATCAGGGAACTATTCTGTTTCTGCGCCGCCAGTCCAGCGCTAGACTTCCCCGTTCGTCTCTTGATCCGCCAGCGATTTCCCCTGTCTTAGCCGGTTCGCATGAACGTGTGAACCGAAGGTGAGAAATCGTTCTGCTCGTTCCTATGGACTACAACCGTCTTTTGATACTGACCGCTTACGTCTCCTCTTGGCAACGCCTTCTTGAAAGGGTGGCAGAAAAGAACGAGAAATTCGCTGATTCTAATCACTCTAGAGGTAAGGCGGTAGGCGTGGTCTAAACTCAACTTTAAGGCAAAGCGATGTCCTGGATGCACGCATGATAGCTGTTTACATATTAATTATCCAACGTGGAGAACAATCCACGTGGAAATGATGCATACTAATTTGCACGCGTGGTGGATTTCCACGTTGACGATAAAATTACTACAATATTCAGGGGTACTGATGCTATTCGAGGGTACTACCATTATCATCCATCAATTCAGGGACAGCTGAATTTCATCCGTCACAATCGTCCCCCCTTTGAGACATGAAACCATTTTTCATGTTTCATTAATGACAATGAAGCTGCCCTGATCGGTAGCTTTAGGATGATTAGTATGTTCGGTTTCCTCCTCTTCTTCCTTAGTCCAGTTTCTACTCATAAAATCAGCCCCGACATTCTGTCTACCCGGAATATATTCCACTTTGAAGGAGTACATGTTTAATAGCAAGGCCCAATGCATGATCCTTGCGTTAAATTCCTTCTTTGTGCCAAGAAAAGCTAAGGGAGCGTGGTCTGTTTGTACCGTAAAGAAATTCATGATGACGTCTTATCCCATGAATTAGTGCCAGACATTCTCTTTCAACTGTGGAGTAGTTACGCTCAGCCGTATTTAATTTACGACTGCCATACGCAACTGGGAATAGCAGATTCGGATCGGTGTCATCTGCTTGAAGCAGAGTTGACCCGATGCCTTGACCCGACGCGTCGACCCGCAATACAAAAGGTTTCTTGAGGTCAGGTAGCCTCAAAATGGGGTATCCGGACAACTGTGCTTTTAAAGTGCTGTATGCTTGTTCACACTGCGAATCCCAAATAACCTTATCAGGACGCCCTTTTTGGTAAGGTCAGTCAGGGGTGCTGTTAGCCTGTTGAAATTCCGGATGTATTTTTGATAATACGCACACAGTGATTGGAACGAACGGGTGTCTTTCTTCGTTCAGGGCCTTTTAGCTGCAACTATTTTCTCAATATTCTTCCTAACAGGCCACATGCAGCCATGAGAAATAGTATGCCCCAGGAAGTCTAGCTTCTCAAACCCGATGAGACATTTGCTAGGTCTGGCTGTGAGACCGGTTTCCTGTAGTCTCCTGAGGAGCATAGCAACCGTAGCAATATGTTCGTCGTAGGTTTCCGATGCAATTAAGATGTCATCCATGAAATTATGGATATGGGGACTGTGCAAAGGTTCTAAATACTTCCTCATCATCCTGGTGAACACTCCTGGTGCGTTGTGCAGTCCGAACGGCATCACATTAAATGTGTAATGTCCTTCACTAGTGCTGAAAGCTAACAAGGGTTTAACTTCCTCCTTGACTGGTATTTGGTAATAACCTTTACTCAGGTCAATCTTGGAGAAAATCCTTGCCTTGCTAAGCTTAGTGAGCAACTCAGAAACAGTCTGTAGAGGTTCGGGCTGGAATTCCGTTACAGCGTTTAGCAGCCGGTAATCTATGCACAGCCGAACTTCCTTATTGGGCTTCTGCAACAGTAATACACTCGAACTGTAAGGAGATGTAGACTCGCTGATAATTTCTGCCTGACGCAGCTTGTCTATTTCTCCGCGAAGTGCATCAGCTTTAGCGTACGGAATGGGGTAAACTCTGGTTCGAACAGGGGTCTCGTTTGTTAATTTCATATCAAATTCGATGAGATTTGTTCGACCAGGTACATCCGTTAAGACTGCAGCGTACTGTTTCAGTAGCACCCTGGTTTCTGTCTGTTGTTCTTCTGAGAGATTGTCGCCGAATTTGACATCTTTAAAGGATTCTGTTTGTTGCAATGGATACTCCATGCAACTCTCGTCATCTTCCTCGTCTTCCGTTGCTATGGCGACTGCCAGGAGATGCTCGGAGGACGGCACTGGTCTTTCCAAGTATTTATTAAGCAGATTTACGTGAAAGACCTTCTCCTTTCCTTTAATGGAGATCTTGTAATTAGTGCGTGAGATCTTTTTAAGGACGGTAAACGGCCCTTGCCATCCGATGCGAAGTTTGTTGTTTCCGGTTGGAAGTAGCAACAAAACTTTCTCCCCTTGTTGGATGTCTCTCTCTTTTGCAGCTTTATTGTATCTTTGAGCGTGTTTTGCGCGTGCTTTCTTAAGGTTAGTTGTAGCTAGATCTCATCCTAGCTGTAACCTTTCCTTGAGCTCTGATACATATTTGCTTGCTGAGACGACTGTCTCGTCAGCCTTTTGGTCTGTCAGGGACCAAAGTAAGGCTTCTAGGGGCCCCTTAATAGGTCTGCCGAATAAGAGCGTAGCTGGTGGAAAACCTGTAGATGCCTGGGGAACTTCTCTGTAGGCGAATAAAGCTGCAGATATATAAAGGTCCCATTCCTCAGGTTTCTCTTGAGCCAGCTTACGTAACATCATGGTGAGGCTGCCGTTAAAACGCTCCATGAGCCCATTTCCGGCCGGATGGTAGGGACTTGTGTGGATATGTTTGGCCCTCAATATCTTAAAGATCTCCTCCATTAACGGGCTACGGAAATGGGATCCATTTTCCGTCAAAACTTGTTGAGGAAATCCCAACCGCGTAAAAATTTGCACGAGGGCTTCTGCCACATGCTTGGAATCCGTGCATGTTAGCGGTATAGCTTCGGCCCACATTGTGCAAGTGTCGACTAAGGTCAGGATGAACCTGTTCCTACTTTTGGTTCTTTCCAAGGGTCCAATGATGTCGACAGCTACCCGTTCGAATGGAGTCCCCACTATTGGCATTTGCCCCATAGGGACTGGGGGTGTCAAGTGCGTGGGTGCCACACGTTGGCACTGGGCGCAGGATTTCACGTACCTGATAATCTCAGAGTTCATTCCTGGCCACCAATAGTGCCAAAATCTTTTCATATACCATATATTTGACAGATGTTATTATAAACAAGTTGTAAACAATTCTCTAATGCTGTGGAAAAAAACAACCTAAAATTTTGTTTGGTCAAAACACCCTGTCTAAGATCGTTTGTCTAGGGGAATTAATTTTTTTATTTTATTTCCTTATCTCACAAGACAATCACACAACACACTCTATCTAACTGAAAATTCAGGTAAGATACCGTAATAGACGCTAAGTCAATTACTAGACCCGGCTCAAAATTCCAGCGAGCAACACTTTGTTGTCGAAGGCTCAGAATCCCGGCGAGCTACACATTATTGTCGTGAGTTTTATATAGGGTTTATTTTTATGGTCCCAATCGAGCAGGGGTGAGATAGTGAAAGCTATGTGAGAGAAAGGTGGTGAGAAATAGTCTTGTTTACGAGGAATACAGAGTGTAAGAAAAATACTGTCTTGGGTTGAGTGATTGCTCAACTCACCTATATAGCACGACCCGCTAAAATGAAGAAGTATTATTTCACTAGATACAGATTCTAATACACTATCCTCTCGTACGCACACACAAACAATTTAGTGACATAAATACGTACATACGTATACACGAACACGTAAACTGTGGGCACATATAATGGGGCAGGGGAAGGTTTTGACCAGAACTAATAGCTAAGGTTTATAAAATTTATTATATCTAAAGAAAAATAGGTTACAACAGTTAATACATCGTTATCATGTCATCAGGTGAAATCATAGTTACATAAAGGGAAAATAAATAAACAATATATATTCTCATAGACCCTGGAACATGGAAAAACTAGGAAAATGATCCCACCCGAGGTGTGTTTACCCAACAGATCAACTAAGGATTGATAAAGGGGAGTGGGGTAGACGGGACGGGTATCTAGGATATGTCCTTAATTTAACTTCCCCGTGGGCCTTAAGACTTAGTGAGAGAATAGATAAAAGGAAGGTGTTATATTAGTAGTAAACATTTAGAAACTAAATTCTTTCATTCCGTTTTCCCTTCTCGCATTTATTCAGCGAGCTCACTTTCATTCACACTTACCCCCTCTGTCAGCTGCATATGTCCATAGAATTAATCACACACAGTTCTTAAGACTATTATATATGTCTTATTATTTTGTCCAGTCCAGCCCCAGAAAGCTCCGTATAGCCACTGCTAATTTTGCTCGGAGATTTTGCTGAAATGGTGTTTTGATTATAATTTTCCTGGCAAGGATTGTTCGTCGGATTGCAGGGATTGTTATAGGGACTAAGGTTGTTTCTATGAGTCTGTCGTAATGTCTGGGAAATATCTCAGCAGTAGAATGTTACTCACAGGCTGTTCTTGGACAAACTAGCATTAAATAATCTCTGGAGACGTTGGTGGTAGGAACACAGTTTACTGTCATATGGGTTTAATTACATAAATTTCGTGCTGTCAGTTCTGCCTCATCAGGCCAGGGAACTTTATATGATTTAATATAATATAGCTGGCATTGTCCCGTTCCAGTTAAATTTTTAACAACAGTGAACACCTGACCGTTCTGGTTTTGCGAAGGACTTATAAGGGTCTCCAACAATCAGATTTTGGCATAGTCAATGTTATTATGTGTTTTCTTGGTACATATAAATGGGGATGCCATACGCCATCTGAACATGACTCTCTATATATCGAAATCCGTTGGATCGCAAGGTCTGATCATCTGTATAAAAAGATTATATAAAACAAGTAATATACTATAATAAAATCTACCACCCGCGTTTTTAGGTAAGACATGTACAAATCACTCTGGTATTAAATTATTTATATTTAAAGAACTTCACGAGTGACTAGCTAATGTATCGTTTTAATTTACACTAGCTATGAACAGTTAATTACTTAAAATTTACGCAAGCTGAAATAGAATTATAAGGTAAATAACCAATTTCGCTCGCCTAGCGTTTTAAAATTATGTTACGTATCTATCATCTCGGGAAATAACGGATAGTTATATTATTTAATTTACATCTGGAAAACTTTGTGATGAGTTGATTTAATAGGTTTTAATTAACACAAAATTCCAGTGAAATAAATGAAGGAACTAAACAACTCAATCCCTCAAGACTAATATATTTTACCGTAGCACAGAATAAATATAGACTCCAATATAGTAGAAATCCAAGAGAAAACTTGTTAGCTTCTACTATAAGCTAGTACTTCTTTAACTCTCTGGCAGCGAATGATAAACTGCATTTTCGGCGATGCCAATATATAGTTAATGAAATGCAAGGTAACAGCGACCTGCGAAGATTCACGCCTTATTCGCTTACGTCTCCTCTTGGCATCGCCTTCTTGAAGGGGTGGCAGAAAAGAACGAGAAATTCGCTGATTCTAATCGCTCTAGAGGTAAGGCGGTAGGCGTGGTTTAAACTCAACTTTAAGGCAAAGCGATGTCCTGGATGCACGCATGATAGCTGTTTACATATTAATTATCCAACGTGGAGAACAATCCACGTGGAAATGATGCATACTAATTTGCACGCGTGGTAGGATTCCACGTTGACGATAAAATTACTACAATATTCAGGGGTACTGATGCTATTCGAGGGTACTACCATTATCATCCATCAATTCAGGGACAGCTGAATTTCATCTGTCACAGTGGCGGAATACCAGATGCTTCATCTCAGGACAGACAGTACAGAGTTCTACCTGCTCAACTACTCGTACATACAAGGAAACGAAACGATAATACACCGAACAACCAAAGAGATATGTACATATTTAGTTTTAACACAAGAACCTCCTTTATACTAAAGAATAAAAAGAGGGTATAGATATGGAATATCAGATTACTCACAGGTTTTCACGCATTTACATGAAATAAACGCATCATTAAGAGTGAAAGAAATAACTTACAGATTATTTAAATACTCAACATCTTTCATTCACAAAGAAAGAAAACAAATTACAATTTTATCCAAGTGTAAACTAAACGTCAAAGAGACAGAGGAACACATTTTCTTTAATTGTAATACAGTGACAAAAACTTTGGGCATTTTGAAGCAGACATTCAACAAACAACTTTTGTACCTGTTGAGATTAGATTTACTATTAGGTTTAAAAGAAAAAAAATTATATTCAAATTGTGTGTGGGCATATAAATGTTACATGTGTGGGTGTGTGGATGCTTGTGCATGAGCATACTCTTTGTCCTTTAATTTGCAATGACACTTAATTATAATTTAGATGACTGGATATATTTCTTACACACTCTATATCCACTGGAAACAACTGAGGATATAACAATGTTAAAATTGAAAGTGACTTTTCAATCGCCTGAAGACGCCGATAATCTACCAGAGACAGCGGACGGTAACGACTAACTTTTTTCACAGCAGACAGAAAGTTCTGGCCAGCTAAGAACGCCAGCACTTCCCGGTGAGAAGGCAATTCCATTAATGGATTAATTTCATGAAGAGCTGTAATGTAACACAAAGCTGAAAGAGGCAACCCATGTTTGTTATGAGTGTTTTAAGATGAGGAATGTCAGAATGAATCTCTAGCTTTCGGAGTTAATTAGTTTATTTTTAGTGTCTCTCCGAAGTTTATAAATCCTAGTTCTCCTGGTTAAAATAAAAAGGTGAAGGTAGTCCCATATCATATACTGCCGTGAGGGAGACACATGGTACAGACTTCGCTATACTAGATCCAGCTTTGTGAGGTGGAGCGACCATATCTCTTCCTCTTTGCCTTTCCTAGCTCAAGAGCAGACCAGGTACCAATTTACAGCAGGGTGGATTTAAGCGTAAAGCTACCAGGTTTTTAACACGGAACCCAGCAATTTTGCAGCCAGAGGCAAGTGCTCTATCCAATCTGCCAATCGGACGCTGAGTCCTATCTCTGTGTTGTCCATCTGTAGCAGCGGTTTTTATCCTAGTGACAGAAACCTCCACTGGAGTCTTTTTTTAATTGACTGATCAACGCACAGTTGATAGGAATGGCTGATAAAGTGAGACGAGAAGGTAATTACAACATTATAGACTAGCTCAAAGGGCAACCTTTATCAGGAAGGGTAAGAAGCAGTGTTCTATAATCTTCTTTGGCGTAAAATGTTCTTGCTTTCTCCATTTGGTAGACACAAAATGTGTTGGATCTCTGTGTCAGACTTTATTCACTGGATGTGATCCAAGCATCTTAGTCTAGATTCTAGAACATACATCAACAGAAAGCAACACAGATGAAAAACAAAGAATGAGAGACAAGGGATAACGAAGAGAAAGGTATAGGTCAGCAGAACAACATTGGGGGAGAAGCATTCACACGTTTAGTGACGGGTGGCATGAACTTATATCAGATATACCATAGTACTAATCGTTTATGGTACCCCCACTGACCACGTGTTATTTGACGAGTCAATTAAAGTCACCTCACCAGCTGGCAGAACATTTGAGAAAGCTGATGCCACCCGACATCCATAATGCCAAAGAGAACTTTAGATTAAAGACGCTATGAGAAAATAGCCAACAAGAGCTTTCACAGAGGATATTATGGAGAGGCAGCTATGAGAAAATAGCCAACAAGAGCTCTCACAGAGGATATTATGGAGAGGCAGCTATGAGAAAATAGCCAACAAGAGCTCTCACAGAGGATATTATGGAGAGGCAGCTATGAGAAAATAGCCAACAAGAGCTCTCACAGAGGATATTATGGAGAGGCAGCTATGAGAAAATAGCCAACAAGGGCATTGCTTACAGACGTATTAGAAAACAGCCATAAAAAACACTCGTTGAAAACATAAAAGACAACAAGGTTTTAGTAAAGAACCAAAATGAAGACCGTACAGAACACAAAGGACATAAATGTATGGAAAAAAAGCCAATAAAAGCCCTCATAGACAGTCACAGATTACAGGTAGGTCTAAGAGAAGAGCAAGTAAAAGCACACATAGAGAACACTAGATACAGGCGTGTATGGGAAAAGAGCAACCAAGAGAACTGGCATAGAACACTAGGGACAGGAAGCCAGCAAGAGGTTTGGCATAGAACAATAAGGACAGGAAGCCAGCAAGAGATTTGGCATAGAACACTAGGTAGAGTGTCACAGATGGAAATAGTGCAGAAGTGATCATCCACTTTTGCGCCTCCCCATCTAGTTTATTTTTTGCTACAGGAACGCCGGATTCACTAGTGCAATTGACACGTGAGCCGTTTGGCAATTAAGCACGGTGGAACAGAGATAGCGCGGAGGATGGCGTAATAGATTCTTTTATCAGGGGCGATGTTAAGTCTGAGACGGACCTTGAATTGTAAAACTTTCAGGGGAATTAATTGCGTAGCTGATTTTCGGCAAGGCGGAGAAGATGAAAGTCAAGCCAGAGAGGATGTCGGCGGCAGAGGTGGTAAAATTACCTTTGATTCAAAAATCGAACGGCAAATTGGCTCGGGTCTGGCAGTAGGTGTGACTTTCGCATTAAAGAGCGATAGAACGGAATTTACGGATATATACCATGTCTCTCCGATAGCCATGATCAGTTGCTCAGAAATCTATCTGAAATTCACTAGCTCGATATCTTAGATTTCTCGTACAGAGTAAAAATTATTAGATTTTCGTGGAGTGTTTCATTTTTCTGATTGCGGTAATTTATATACTAGCCTTTAAGTGATTTAGTGTGTTTAAAGTTTTCATTATATTTCACTGAGATTTTCTGTGCTAATTAAATAACCTATAGCTAAATCTTTTTCAGCCGTAAAGTAAATTTTATTACTCGCTATTTCCCAGTAAGAGATGTTTTAAATTGACTAGTACATACATTAAATAGCTGTCTACTGACGGTATATATTATTTACTTCTATCCATTTTATGTAATTTTTTTAATGACGTGTTCATATCACGCGTTAAAAACGATAGGATAAGATAGACACGTGTGTTTTAAATCTAATTTATAACGGAGTGGTGAAGAGGTCCTATTTTAACACGTGTTAGATATGATATTGATAATTTGGTTAAATGTTTATATTTTCTTTCCTAAAATCTAGGCGCATCAAAACCTGAGAACTAGCGGCTTTTTTATGGCCATATGAACTTATGATCATACGAAATTATAATATTATAAGCATCCAGGGATATTTAATATTGAAGAGCTTCTTGCTGTGACCTGTGTGGTGCAATTTTCCTCATTTTCATGAGAGAAACCAGATTAGAACCATTAAATTATAATATTAACTGGACCAGAACTATTACCAGATTTACTTATATCAATCTCATCAGCCAGCTGTGGCGAAATATATTGTCAGCAACATTTGTGTAACTTAACCTAGCGTCTCAGCCACCTGAGGCTAAACAACCTAAGAACTATATATGTTCTATTCATCCTATATCGGCGATCACCACGCATGAACCTTACTCCAACCAACTGAAGGCATAGATAACTTATTGTATCCAGGACAAATTAAATCACCGACTCTAGCGACTCCCGTGAAATTAGCAGCCAGCAACTACGGCGAGTCTGGGGCTGGATTTGGCAAAACTTAAATTTGACACTAAATAGTCGTATTACTTATTAGTGTATTTCCTTGGAATGCCGGCGACAACTACTGGGGTAAGCAAATCTGAAAGTGGCCACTGAATGGGTGTGAATTGAATGAACGGAGAAAGAAACTTATGTCTTTTGTTAACATCATATACTTATGTGGTTTCTTCTTTCTTTTTTTATCTCACTAATCTGAGTAGTCACGGGATAGATTACATTAGGAACCTATTCTTTTCCCATACTGACTGTTTCATAACTTATTGTAAACTTTTGATCTCTTGGGTTAATTAACCTCTGTTGGGACCGTCTTTTCTTTTCCTTTACCAGAGGGGGAGAACCTATTTGATTAATTTCTTCTTTTGCAATTTTGTCTGTAAACCATGATCTATTGATGAATATGCTTTTTGTTGTGATCTTCTATTGATAATAAACTTTATTAAACCTTTAGTTATCGTGTCGGTCAACCCATATCCATTATATGTTGTTCATAGTTTGTTTTCACGTTCGTGCGTATTTGTCACAGAATTGTGTGCATGTGAGTGTAGTGTAACTTGTATTTCGTACAAGGAGAGAAAGTGCGTCTGATTTAAATTTAGTGGTCCAGATAGGCTGAATTAGATAAATTATTCTATCCAGAGACTGTCCTTTCTCTTACACGATCACCTCGTGATAGAACTATTTCTTATCCCTTACTTTCACATTGTCATCACTATCACCTCTGCTCAGACAGGGCTACAAACATCTATTACCTATCTGATAAAATCTACGACAGACAGGAAGCCAGCAAGAGAACTGGCATAGAACACTAGGGACAGGAAGCCAGCAAGAGATTTGGCATAGAACACTAGGGACAGGAAGCCAGCAAGAGATCTGGTATAGAACACTAGGGACAGGAAGCCAGCAAGAGATCTGGCATAGGACACTAGGGACAGGAAGCCAGCAAGAGGTTTGGCATAGAACACTAGGGACAGGAAGCCAGTAGGACCACCTTAGAGAATGATAGTAACGGGGGCATAGATATATATATTACTTATACCACTGTACTCATCATCTATGGTGCTCCCAGTGACCACTTGTTATGAGACGAGTCAAATCAAGTCACTTCACAAGTAGGTAAGACATATGACATTAATGTTTATAAGACATAAGGAAGGGAAACCCGAGGCCTGTAAACAGTAAATTAATATGAGACAAACATAAAGGTATGTTATCAGGCACTCGTAGGAAATAAAGAAGTAGAACACTAGACAACAGAAAAACAACAGACATGAGTGGCTTACCCAGGATTTGAACCCTGGTCCTTCCGTGCGGCAACCCCGCCTAGCTATGCAAGCGAACCACACTATACTCCCTGCCATCTACGCATCACCGAAAAATGATGTTTCGATGACAGGTCATTAGTGCGAACCTCAATACATAACACCAGAAGTTTACCATGGGCAGTTCAGCCTATTAATGACGCAATCACTTCTGTTGTTCCCCTATATAACAGTATAGGCCAGTCCAACAAGACAAAGACCTTAATACTGTGTCCAGTAAATGATAGTAGACTTAGAACAGTAAGAACAGGACAGAGGGTAGGTTTGGTATTGTATAAACATTTATAACACATAAGGAAGGGAAACTCGAGGCCTGTAAACAGTAAATTAATATGAGACAAACATAAAGGTATGTTATCAGGCACTCGTAGGAAATAAAGAAGTAGAACACTAGACAACAGAAAAACAACAGACATGAGTGGCTTACCCAGGATTTGAACCCTGGACCTTCCGTGCGACAACCCTGCCTAGCTATGCAAGCGAACTGCCCATGGTAAACTTCCGGTGTTATGTATTGAGGTTCGCACTAATGACCTGTCATCGAAACATCATTTTTCGGTGATGCGTAGATGGCAGGGAGGATAGTGTGGTTCGCTTGCATAGCTAGGCAGGGTTGTCGCACGGAAGGTCCATGACATTAATGATGCGACCCGGTTTCCATAATGCCTAGCATTTCGTTGTGACATTACAACGTATTCAGTATCTACTTGGTGTTTTTATTATTTACTGCAGGGTTTCTCAACTGAGGTTACACGGCACCATAGGGTTCCGCGAGAGATCGTGGCTGAAAAAAATAAACTTCGTTTTTTTTTAACTTTGCGCGCCGGGCGAAGTTAGTGCTCGCAGTGGTGGGCAGTGGTCGAGTAGCCCCGTATTCCAGTGCGCAATAAAGCCGTATTCACTCTTGCACATACCATACTTCATTAACATCTTGTAGAGCAGAAATTTATGATAAGACTTTTAGGCCTACATGGATAAGGTAAACAAAAATCTATGACATGTCAAAAAAGGGAAAAACTAGTTTCTTCTCCCTACACAACTGACTTGCATTAGAGTTGATATCCTTGTGAGGAGGGGGAACTGCACAAAAAGGGTAGGCTAATAATTGACCAAAATGAAGAAATGTACAGACAAAAATCACTCCTTCTCAAAAGAGAATTGCCATTTTTATTGGATTATTACATTTACAACTTACTGATTACGCTAATGTAGCGTGACTTGTAGCTGTAATAATTTTTATGCAGGAGTTCCTTAAGACCTGAAAACTTTTTCAAATGCTCCTGCAGGATAAAAAGATTGAGAATGGCTGATTTATTGTCACTGAAACATTCGCTCTGATCCCAATAACTCATTATTTACTTTCTTTGTTCTTTCCATCGCTAATCACATAAAAAGTAACTGTATCACAGTAACTCAAAGTGCAAGATAAGACATACGGTTTTGGCACGTTAACATTAATTAGCACAAAAGAAATAATAGTCCAAAACAAAACTCAGAATTTTCAATTAAAATGTCACGTCAGTTGTATTGTGTGGCTTTGAAACACGGAGAGCAACAAAAATAACAACCAAAAAGCTACTGATTGTTATAAATGGGTGCTTGCATAGAACAGACGAGACAAGATCACTAATGTGCAACTAATGACAAGATCACTAATGTGGAACTAATGACAAGATCACTAATGTGGAACTGATGACAAGGTCACTAATGTGGAACTAATGACAAGATCACTAATGTGGAACTAATGACAAGGTCGCTAATGTGCAACTCATGACAAGATCGCTAATGTGGAACTAATGACAAGATCACTAATGTGGATCTAATGACAAGATCACTAATGTGGAACTAATGACAAGATCACTAATGTGGAACTAATGACAAGATCACCAATGTGGAACTAATGACAAGATCACCAATGTGGAACTAATGACAAGATCACCAATGTGAAACTCATGACAAGATCACTAATGTGGAACTGATGACAAGAACAAGACAAGGTCCAGTGAAACAAGAGATGAGAGGATGACGTTGGAGATGGATAGGACATACATTGGGAAAACCTGTTTGACAGCATCACCAAGCCAGTCCTTGTTCTGAAATACCCAGTATAAGAGTGGTAGAGGGAGAACAAAGAACACAAGGAGACAAGAACTGGAGTCAGACATGAAGGAGATAAAGAAGACATAGAAAGACCTTGACCTGATGGCACGTGACATGAAGACTTGGCATACGTTTGTTGTAGACCCATGCTTCTTGGAGAGTTGAGAAGTTACAGAGGAAAGGAATAACCGCATCCTGAAGAAAGTAATGCCAAACACGAGAGGGCTGCTGAAAGTATTTGGCATCAGAGGCAGATCCTACCTCCCCCCCCCCTCTTCTCCTCCCCCCCCCCCCCCCCCCCCCCCCCCCCCCCCAATAACGAAAGACAGTTATACTCGTAAGTATTTTTTAACAGTAAGAGCTGTCATATACATGTTATATGGAACCCCTTTCTTTCTATCATCCGGAGCGGACCATACCCTCTCGCCACTGACAAAAACATACTTTCATGAATGGTTGCTTGTGCAGAATAGAAGATTAAACTGTTGTGACAAAATCACCAAATGGAATTGATAACAAGAACAGAACAAAATACCAGTGGAGAAAAAGGCGCTAGAGTTAGATAGAACAAACACTGAGAAATCTAGCCGATAGCATTACAAAGCAGTCATTATTCTGGAACCTCTGGTAATAGATACAGAGAAAGACCAAAAAACACACGTGGAAGGGAGTTAGACAAAGACATAAAGAGGATAAATAATACATGGACAGAAATTGAAAAGACAGCACGGGACTGGAAAGCTTAGCGTGTATTTGTTGAAGACATGGTCTCCATAATGAGATAAAAGGTAATGAAAGGAATAAATAGCGCTAAAAAAATAAGCTGTAAAATAAATAAAAGAAAATCATTACGCTGTGCAACAAACTATTCAAACATAAAGACGAAAATTCGGAACTCAGAAATCAAATGGTCTCATTTAATTACATGATCATCTTTGTAAACACCCATGGCAAAAAACGGCACAAACTGTTTTCGAATCAAAACATTCAGCTGACATTTATTATGCAATATTAATAAGGAAACAGGTTGCTGACGCTGATTACAACAGCTGTTATAAACACTGCTGGGTCAGAAAACCGATACTCTAAATAACAGAGGTCTTAAAGAGAAGACAGAAAAAGGAAACAGCAAGAAAATATAACATTAACAGAGGTATAATATGAGAGAAGGGCAGAGCAGTGCAAGGGCGGCTTAGGCGGTGTGAACGGTGCGGTCGGAGCGATCGCTGACATGGGGGGGGGGGGGGGGGGGGGGGGGGGAGCCAGACTTAAAATAATAATGAAATAAAATAAACACATGACATATTAAAAGAAAAAGACAAACAGATAATTTCAATGTCAAATATTATTTGCTTTTATAAAGCTGATCGTGTTCGTATATAACTATGTTATTCCATTTTTTTTAAGTGCGCTGAAGGTTCTTTCATAATTCAACATGAATGAAAAGAAAATTACTTACCAAAAGGTAAAAAAAAAAAAAACTAATGTTTTATGCCTTTGTAAAATGCTACACTGGGTTGCGAAAAAAAGTCCTTCAGTTATATTGCATGTGCTGGGTGTAGTAAAATCTGTGAGATAATCGCTTATTTCAGTAAGATTTTAGTCCTATGATGAATAAATACACCAGCCCTCAGGTGTCTGACTGGTTTCATCTTCAACGCCAGTACGGCGATGCCTTTTGTGCAGTGGGAATGCTAAGAAAATGACCCGCCGTAAAAATAAAAAACGCTTTTAGTTTTGGTTTCGAAAACGTACAATAAACATTTTAACATCTCGCCGATCTGCTGCCCGAAACGGGGGAAAAGCTTGTAATTAACGACTTGCCAGAACTGTGAGACCAAACTGGCGTTTGAATTAACGTAATATGTTAACTTTAACACTAACATTTGTAATAATTCGGACATTTCACAGTAGTAAGAACGAGACGATTGTAATAATTAACGCAAAGCACTACCAAAGTTTTGAAAAACCCCTCTTCGCTCTGCACGCGGTCTCTTTAATATATACACGCTGTGGGCAAAGCCAGCAGAGGCAAACACACAGACAAATTTTCATTTCCTCCTAGCGGTAATATTCTGACGTCACTCAAACTGGTTGGTTTATTTGAATAGTGAGGAAAATGTTAGAGACGGGGGGAAGATGGCCGACTTGTGTAAAAAGTTAATTTTGACGATTGACAGTGACAAAATTGAAAATCTAAACCATACTGAAACTGACCATAAAAATCATATGGTAGTATAGCTTAGAGTCCCCTGAGCAAAAATATGTTTTTAAAAATATGGTAGTCCAAGTATTAGCCAAGTTATTGAGAAAATACTAAATGTCTACGAACGCTTGACCGGACAGACTGTTGTTCTTGCTCGTTACACATAACGTTATTGGGGACGCTAGTTAAAAAAAAAGAGGCATTGTAGAAATTCAAATTCTATTAGTTGGTATAAGAGTATAGGAGTAAAAGGGGAGAGATATGAAAAATGTTAACTAAAACGAAACATCTTTTTCTATTGGCATAACTAACGCCGACTGACCAATGGACTACGAGGCACATAGTTTGTTTGGAATGTTTTGTTTTTTCAAACTAAATTAAAAAAAGATGTAGTAGTGCCTGCTTTCATTGGTCGGCTCTAATAGATATTGGCAATAGGCATAGTGGTCTCGTGGCCATTTGACTAGAAAATTTTATTCAAACAACTACGTTGAGATCAGATGTGATAACTTGTAAAATTAACTACTAAATTCACTATCTGGACGGGGCAGAGCAAAACTGAAGCCATATTCTTTGCCAGTCAACGTTATTTGTGACATATTTCTTTGAACTAGTGAGTTTTTATTTCCTGTTACCATCAGGTGACAGGAAACCTGATGAGTGGGTGTAAAGTCTCCATTATAAAGTTTAAGCTGTCAGCTGATAGCCTGAAGGAGCTTGCGTGTGGGTGCTGATCTACATTGTCTCTACATTGATATACTGACTTACATTCGACCTACCAAGAATCCCAGGTGACAAGTTATCAGCTGGGACCTCTGACATTTCATCCTAAGAAACTAGTTCCTATCAAAATAACATTGAATTATATGGGGCAGGATGAAAACAACAGCTCCTCATAACAAATGACAATCACTAGCAACTATTAAAGTTTTAGTCTGTGAATACACCTACAGGAACTCTATATTAACAATATATTCATAGGACCAAGGGTCCATAATTTTAGTTAAAGCATTATATGTAAATATATTTCCTCATTTTTCAAAGACCTGTCCAAAAGAAGTTGGCGGGACAGGCAGATTAAATTGTATAAAGAAAAAATATTCAAATTTTAAAAGAAAACTTGAACCACCGTCTTATTCATTTTCTTTAGTGAGTTAAAGTGTATTGTGTTGATGTACCATCATCTTCATTTCACCCCTAGACACTAGAGACATCATACACCAGCCACTAGAATCAAAATACTGACTGTGTGAGATCTAGGGAGGTAGCGTTAGGTTCCCTGATACAATATATCATCATCATCATCATTCTTTTTTATAGTCAGGGACCTACATGTGCTTGACCTCACACAGTTAACACAGACACAACTATCTTTCTTGTTAGGTATAACATCTTAACCTCCCCAGCAAAAATTACATTTGCTACACTGGGAGCGAACCCGATACCATTCGAATTAGAGGCGGAAGACATACCTCCGAGCCACTCCAACCCCAATGAGTTTCCCCATAATATCGTACTTGCAGAAATTACAGTGTGATCCTACTCAACAGTTCAAAACTAAGTCTCCTAAAGTATATACAGTACTGCAAGGGATTGGTGTCACGTAGGGTTTATATTCATTTAATTTCCTACATCTTCTTCCTATTCTTTCACATAAAATTCTCTCTTTTATTATCTCTGTAATTTTTTTCCTGTGTATTTTTCATCCATTCGTTTTGCGAATATTATTTTCATATAATTCGCAAACTTTACCTGTTTTCCTTTCTCTTAAACTGAGAATCGCGCTAGGACGATATTACGTAGATGTCAGGGCGTCAGAAGGCGTGATAAGTCGGTTCGCTGAACACAGGACGTAGCAAATCGTCTACATTCTCACCGAGCGCGCGAGCTTCTTCTCGGCATTAGTCCCGGTGAGGTGTGATACTTTACATCTGCACCGGGCAGTATCCAGACATTTGGCTGGAAAATCCCAAACTGACACGGCGCTCACTTGGGCAATGGAGTCAGGCTGTCTGGGATTTGAAACTGACACGCGTACATCGTGGTCAGTAGGTGACAGTTACGACACGCGTTAAGCGGACGTAAATGTTGGGAGTAGGGGAGATAATTTCGCTTGGCGAAATAAGTTTCGGCCCTTTGTCTGATTTTAAGATATTGGCCAAGTTTGAAACTTTAATTTCATTCTCGCTCATAGACTCCACAGTAGATAGGTCGCTCGAAAAACAGAATAGCTGTTAGCGAAGATCTCAGTTTGTTCGGCAATTTGTCGAACTTCTAGACTTCCAGAAATATTTTCAGCATTTTTATTCTTAAGTTGTGCGACTACCTGTAATTCTGTGGTTGAGGTAATTAATATGATAGATATATAGATTTTGTGAGTGTTAAAGTGTTAAATCGCTTAATTCATTTTAATCTAGTTCTTTAGCGCAGAAGAGAAATAAAGTGGTAGGCTATTATATTTTCTAGGGAAGCATTCAGTGGAAAGCAGACTAAAAATTTAATTTCTAGCTTATAACGGCAATTGTAGCTATTTATGAATTTAATTTAACTGCTAATACTCAGTCGAGTGTATTTTTCTAAACTAACGTATAAACTCTAGAATCGAGCCTCATGAATGATGACGGGATACGCACGTGTTCCTAATTTATGAGGAATGCTGATTTTAAAATATAACTTACGTCACGGGAAGTTTAAATGATAAGCAAAGCTCTCTGCTTGCAAGTTTAAATGTAAGTTTTAACCAGTACAGATTCTGTTTATTATATTATATGTGTTATTTTTCCTCCACACAGTGAAAGTTTTGGGGTGACCCTAACTTTACCAGCACCTAGTAGTAGTTTCCATACTTGTGAAGAAATAGACAGTCCTTATTTTGAACCACGTGGGTTTTCTCAAGTAACACTGATCTGACGGTGCAAGTTAGACAGAAATACTAATATCCCTATAACGGGTTTCAAAGACTGTAATGATAAATACTGGACCTTGGAGCCAGCACTTAATTTCTTCTAGAAACTCTATATAATTTGCTGCCTGGTGGCGTGAATATTAACAATCATTTCCCGACTAGATTATATCTTGTGGACAAATCTGTGGTGTGACTAAAGTGAATCCTATACTGAGGGAAGGCACCGACCTGACATTCATCATTTTTTTTTTGAAACCTACGCTATTGACACTGTGCTCTGTTAACTCCCGCGCCTGGAATAATTGTTAGGTGACTTAATCAGACATTTGAACAAATTTGCATACCCAAGTAGTCGTTCCCGGAGACTCCAAGTTAGATAAGTCTTTTGGAACTGGGGACTTCTTGGCAGAAGACTGCATTTTTTTGAGTCTGTGCGAAAATCTAAAATCAATGTGTTCCAAGAGGCAGCAAGCAAAGTCGTGAGTACTAGTGTGAGAAGCCATGGCGGAATGAATGAGTGTACGCTGGTTTGAGTGATATTTTTCACTATTATATCTTTGACACCCTGTTGCTGTCCTATTTATTTTTTTTTTCAATCTGCATAATTTGTTGCTAAGGCTAGAGTTCTTGTGTTTTGTCTTAGGTTAAATCAGATTTTTTCAAACTCTGTGCATATAATTACGAGATAAAACAAGAAAAAACTCTTAGACTCAAACCCTATGTATCTGTGACTCTGGCGCCATCATCTGTTCTCTTAACGGGGCCGGGCTAAACCTAGAGTTAACACTATAACGGGGCTATCATCCTTGCAACATTTCCTTGATTTTTTTATGACTATGTGTATATGTATTTTCCTAGATGTACTTTCTTTGATGTTGTGAGCCGATTTTTCCTGATATTAAAATCGCTCTTGAACTAAATAATCGTGTTTGGTCAGCTCGTTCTAGATAATATATATATCATTGTTATAGTTTTCCCACGTCTGTGTGTTTACCTGTCGTCACGTGTATGTGCGTGCCTGTGAGTGATAGAAATATACGTAATATGTATATTGGTGTAGTCTGTCTGACGCTGTAAAAACTGTTGTAGAAGATAGGTGAGAGAGAGAAGAATTCTTTTCGCTTTCAGAGACAGCCACTATATCAAAATCTATCATCTCACGTGTGTGGAAATTCTATTACCTTTCACTAACTCTCACTGAGTCTATCCCCTATTCAAACCTATTCAGAAGGGACCAAACCTAGTCTTAATTATCCTATCGGAAATCTACGACAATTGGAAAGGGGAGGAAGGCGTCGTAAAGAGACATCGCACCACCTTGAAAAATCCCAAGGCCGGCTCTGAAGCTGTGGAAGGCAGTCCAGGAGCTGTAGAGATCTACTTTAGAAATACTGAGCTGTCAGAAGATCTATCGTGATAAAGTAATGTCTGTTTTCAGGTGCCAGAGTACAACAACAAATTGGGATACCATCTATTCAACAAGCTAAAGATAGGAACTACTGATCAGTGGACCTGTGGCACCGATATAATGACTGCTGATCATCTGCTTCAGACATGCCCAAATTATGAGCAACAAAGATATCACATACGGCCGTCACCAATACCATTTCTAGGAAAACTCTATGGAGATACAAATAGCCTAAATCTGACCACTGATTTCTTTGAAAATATTCAAATTTACGTCTGAGAGTGTGCGAAGAAGAAGACGGTTCTAGAGTATTTGGAATAGGAGCATACTATGTAAATTTTGTTCTGTGCCGGACGAAAGTTCAAACTAAATAATATGTAATCGAATGTTAACATCACTTCACAGACAAGATGGAGTTCCTATCTCATGTAGTGAATGTTTGTGAGGTTTCTCGTGATTTTTCTTGTGGAATGCGAAAAAAGTACCTTTAATTCTGAGGGTACCGCCACATTTAAATGCCGGCTGGACAGGGTTAATTGGAATTTTCCTAGCCTAAACATTCTTTTTCTCCCCTGTCCGTCACATTCCGTGTGGTTTACCGGTAGATCGGGGTCTAGCTTATTTCGACAACTGAGGGGAGGGAGGGGGGGGGGGGGGGGGGGGGGGGGGGGGGGGGGGGGGGGGGGGGGGGGGGGGGGGGGGGTGGGGGGGGGGGGGGGTGGGGGGGGGGGGGGGGGGGGGGGGGGGGGGAATCAGTTACGTTGATCTTAATGTCATGATCTAATGTAAATATGTAATGGTCCATTGCGATAATGTAATGATCAATTGCGATGATCTAATGTAATGGTAAATTACAACGATCAAATATAATGGTCAGTTTCGATGATCTACTGTAATTGTCGATTGCGTTCACACGGTTCCTGGTCTATTCTAGTCATCATTTATTCTATATGGTTTTTCACTGAAACGTCACCAGCGACTTTTATCAGTTACATTACGTTCCTTTTCCTTGCACTATTGTTGTGAAGCGTAGTTGGCAGGTCAGTGCGTCCCGTTGGCTGCTTGAGCCCATGTCTTAGGATATCTTTGATGTTGTCAAACCATTAGCTTCTTGGTTTTCCCTGTGCACTGAACACAGATCTTTTACTTAAGAAGACTATATGCGAAGAAACATGTCAATAGGAGTTTTTGTTTTAATTCACGCATGATTGCACAAACTAACTTGTATAGTTCTGGCAATGTAAAGTTCTGTTCATCGATAAATACGCTAGCTTTTTTTATTTTTTTTTAATTAACATGGTTTTGTTATCGTGTTTTGTTGTTGTTTTTTTTTTTTTTTTTTTTTTTTTTTTAATCAACAATGTCTTTTATATTAATGCTGGCTCAGAATTTTATTTTTATTTTTTAAACGGAAGCTGTGTTATTTGCATCTGTGGTGTTTTCTATAGACGCTGTTGGGCGTCATCTGTGCTTCATTGATGGGAGGACCCAGTTGTATTTCATAAATGCCCGTAAAAGATTTTTTTTGTAAAACGGATACTTTTGTTTAAGAGCCTCTTGCTTCAGTTAAGTCAACGTATATGGTAAAAAGAGCGTCCGATTGACAGTGGTTATAGAGCTGGTCTCTCGCGGCATAAGTGTCTCGTGTTTGATTCACGTTATCGACACGCTTCAGTCTACCCACTTGATTTTTTTCTTGAGTTAGGGAAGAAACAGGCAGCGAGGAAGGGAACTGGTCACCCCCCACCTCTCGATGCTGGACCTATTATAGTGAAGTCTCTAACACCTCACTCTCCTACGGCAGTATCTGCTATGGGACTACCTTGACCTTTTATGTCGTAAACATCCCCCATGTCGTTCCCGGAGGTATCTAAGAAAGAATAGGATTACTGTTACAACAGGCATGTCGTAAGAGTCGAACAATATGAGGTTGTGCCTGGTACAGGCAATATTATCAAGTAAAGAAATTTGTTTCATAAACCCCCCTCCCCCTACCTCCCACCCCGCAAGAGCACATAACTACTTTAGCGAAGTTAAATCTGTTGTTCTATGCTCCATAAGGAGCGAAATGGAAAATGATGACAGCATGGGAAAATGATAAACAGAGTGAATGATGACAGCACGGGAAAATGATAAACAGAGTGAATGATGACAGCACGGGAAAATGACAAAGTGAATTATGATAGAAAAGGAAAATGATAAACAGAGTGAATGATGACAGCACGGGAAAATGACAACCAAAGTGAATGATGATAGCTCTGGAAAATGACAAAGTGAATGATTGATATGAGTAAATATCATGTCATGTTTCGTATTCGATCACTTCCTGATATATATAAGGTGACCAGACGTCCCGGTTTTTCCGGGACAGTCCCGGTTTTTGACCATTTTTCATAATTTGTCCCGATTTTTTTTCGATGCAATCCGGGACGCCGATTTGTTCCGGTTTTGGACGAATTTGCCAATTTGGCATAAATCTCACAGATTTAAAAAAAAATTATTATTCCGTGGCTGACTTGAGGGAATTTTTAATTATTAGTGAACAGGCGCCGAAATAGCACAAGAGGTTGTCAGGACCGCGAATTAGTTTTGTAGTTCCAATGTGATATTCGCAGTTATTTGAAATCTTAGGTAGTGGTAAAGTACCGAGATTTTGCGTACGGTATACGTTTATTTAATTTAAACGGTGAACTATTTGTGCATATTTTGTTATTGTTCTAAGAAAGTGGCACCAAAGCGTAAATGCAGTTTCAATGAAGATTTACAAAAGGAATATCCGTTTTATTAAAAAAAAGTACATCAAACTTCAATGTACGATGCAATATATGTGCCTCCGGGTTTTCGATAAACCATAGTGGACGTGGTGATATTAAGAACCACATAAGCAGTGAGAAACATAAGAGAGCCGTCGTTACAGCTGCATCAAGCTCGTCGTTAACCACTTTCTTCAGAGCTGATAAAATTGGTGACCAAGAAGAGCAATTACCTGCTATAGAAGGCGCCTTTGCATACCATACAGTGCTACACAATCATACTTTCAGGTCTATGGATTGCACATCAAATTACTTCAGGTTACTTTAGAGCCAAAATTTGCATGTGCACGCACGAAAACAGAAGCCATTATTCGAAATGTCTTGGCACGCCATATTCTAAATGAGTTAAGGTGTGACCTAGAAAAGTCTACATTTATTTCTGTACTGACAGATGCATCCAACCACAAAGAATTCAAGATTTTTCCTTTGCTAGTCAGATACTTTGATCACAGTAATGGAGTGAAAATTAAAATATTAGAGTTAAAGTCATTGCCAGGTGAAACATCTGATATTGTAAGTAGTTTTCTTAATGACTGCATAACTGAAAATGGTTTAGACAGGAAAGTAGTTGGATTATGCGCAGACAACACAAATTCCAATTTTGGAGGTGCTGAAAGGAAAGGACAGAACAATATTTTCAAAAAACTGCAAGAAAACCTTGGACATGGTCTTATAGGAGTTGGGTGTGCAGGTCATATTTTCCACAACACTGTTCGAACAGCTGCAGAGGTACTGCCTGTTGATGTCGAGCTGATTATTGCTAAAATTTATCTACTCTTCAAATCATACACAGTACGAGTTGAAAGACTCAAGGAGTTTTGCCAGTTTGGGGAAACAGACTTCCAGATGATCTTAGGTTATGCTCAGACTAGGTGGCTTGCTCTGCTGCCTGCTGTTGACAGGGTTCTTCAGATGTTCCTGCCTCTAAAATCATATTTTCAATCTCAAGACAGATGCCCAGTTTTTATACAGACATTCTTTGAAAATCATCTATCTGAGGCATGGCTTGTTTTTGTTCACAGTCAGGCCTCTCCATTCCACGAAGCAGTGCAAAAAAATAGAATGACAGACGGTCACTGTGTTTTAAGTCATTGATAGCATCAACAGGTTGAAAACTATTTTGAAGTCCAAACTGGAAGACTGTTTCTTGCCATCAAGAGTTAAGCTAATCCTTGAAAAGCTGGAAATGGAAGAACTTCCAAAGGAGGATGTGAAAAAGTTTCATGCTAGCGTTTCTTCGTTCTATGAAACAGCTTTTAATTATTTGAATAAATGGGCTGCAAAAATTTTCAAGACCTAGAATGCTACAGCTGGGTAACGCTGAACAGAATACCAATTTAGGCAGATATTGAGATATCATCGTCACTAGTGATTCAACCATTACCTTCAGCCCACTTTACAGAAACTGAAATTTATGACGAATATGTCTATATGAAGCAGTTTGTTACTTCTCAGAAAATTAGTGAATGGAGTGCCAAAAAAACATTGCCACCACAACGTTGGATTGAAATGGTTTCCCACTTCAAAAACAATAATGTGACATTTTCAAATATTTTGAAGTTGGCAGAGTTTTTTTCTTCTGCCTACCTGGAACAGATGCTGCCACAGAAAGAGTGTTTTCTTTAATGAACAGCTTATGGGCTAGTGATAAAACACAGCTAGGTGTTGAAACTTTGAAAGCTATGTTGACAACCAAAGTGAAATGTGAGGAAACATGTGTCGAGTTTTTTAAGATGCTGCTTGCAAAGAAGGACCTACTGATAAAAATCCACTCATCTAAAAGTACAGTAACTCAGCTTCACCGTAAGTAAGGATTATTGATTTTTTTTTCCTCTTATTAG
Organism: Oreohelix idahoensis; assembly: GCA_024509875.1. NCBI lineage: Eukaryota > Metazoa > Mollusca > Gastropoda > Stylommatophora > Oreohelicidae > Oreohelix > Oreohelix idahoensis. Next base: position 173,129 of record JAMPIV010016953.1, on the reverse strand, counting down.
TTTAAGTAGTTAAACTTATACAGTAAAATGTATGTTATTCAATGTTATTCAAATGTATATATATAATGTATATTATTTTTAATTGACATCAACTTGATTTTTCCTGGACATGTCCCGACTTTTGACCTTTTCTTTACCCTTTTGTCCCGATTTTTTGCATTGAAATAGGTCAAATCTACTATTTTGTCCCGGATTAGGGTTTTGAAAATATGGTCACCTTAGATATATATTGTTTACACACGGTATCCCGTGGTTGCAGGAAGTGACGTCTTGACTTCTGCTTTGAATTGACAGCAGACGTCAGTTTCGATTTGGGACAAGCTAGCGTCTCTAACCGGAGTAGCCTTGTGTCGTTTGACGAGTATGCAAGGAATGTGTCCAGTAGGACCTGCTTTTAAAATGTGTTAATTGCCTTTGGGCATATTTATATTTCACCTGCAAGATCGATTACCATCACTGCCTTATGCTTTCATCTAATAGTATAATGTCAGTTTAGTCTTAGCAGTGTGTATGGAATTCTTGGGCACGTAAGTTGACTGTACCATTAAAATGGAGAGTATCTGATTCAAGGACAGTAGAGACATGTGCTAGTAAAAGCTACGATGTCATATCATAATCAAATGGAGTAATATGCTAATAAATATTTGTGAATCGTGCCAAGAAGTTGAGCCTTGTTAATGAGTACCTGAGGTGCGGGCCAGGGAGATTGTGAGTGACTGGCCAAACTTAAATACATATTCTATAATCCCTCAAACGGGATATACAAGGGGAACCCTGGAGGGTACTCAGCAGGCCACAGTAATACGGAGTGTCAAGCCTGAAGTCTAATGCACTCTTACCACAGGACGTCGGGAGGGCGGTTCCTGAAAGAATAATCAGAAAGCAGCGTATGCCATTGTTCTCGTCTGCCACACCAATAGAAGCTGTTCTGATGAAGTCTTTACACAGCGTTGGAAGGCGTTATTTGAATGAGCTACTTTGGCAGACGTTCTATATATGGTAAACCGTTGTTGAACATTTAGAAAGAGATCTTTGCACAGTTATTGTAAATTGAGAGGCAAAAGCATTCATTTTGAAACTTATCATTGCTACTTGCATCTTTTCATATTTGTGTCGATGCTGCTTGACTTGACATGTCTGTTAAATCGAATCCTGATTTGACATCACCGTCGATGTTTGCTCGTATCGATGCCACTTTGTCTCAGTACTGCAGGTGTGTAAGCGTTATTCTTTTGTATACACTAAGTTTCTCACCAATGACGCCCAATTTTTATATTGTCGTTTTTATGTACTGTTGTTTTTCAATTTATTTTCGTTTATTTGTTGTTAGGTTGATTTTTTTTTAAATCAGCGTCAACTTTCAACAGTCTGCTGTATTTCTTGGAAAAACCTTGAGAGGCACCCTGCGTAATGACCTAAATTAATCCTAACATTAATTATACTGCGTTACCAAAACGAACGAACAGATGGACTAAAGGATAGAGAGGGAGGGCTGAAAATCAGGAACGCATGCAACACGCGTCGCGCGATACACAATTACTACTATCACGCGTGTAAGACTACATGCACTAACTTTTTTTCAGACGGACAGTGATAAATTCACTACCCTTCCCAGAGTTGGGTTTTAAAATCATAAAAAACGCTTATTAGGAAAGATAACAATAGATGGGTTTACGGTTGAAAACATAACAGTACCCAGACAGCACATCTTCGAAACAGGAGGTAGAAAATACATATTTTGAACGCAGCCACGTAGCTCTTTTAAATTTGGATATTTGGGTTCCTTAGGGCTTGCTGACAAAGAATATGTAAAACGTTACGCAAATAGTCCAGGAATTAATAAATTATACCCAAAATAAAATAGTGGGGATGCCTGACAGCATGGAATCATTTCTGCTCATAAAATTTTTTTATAACGTGTTTGAAAAAAATCTTACGTTACAGAATTAGCCTACCATGTAAACTCCAAATTGATTGGAGCGCAACAAATGAAAGACTAACCACGATTGGTCGGGCTATAAATACTATCTTTCGTTGTTAGGGGAGACGTGGAAAGGTAACATTTTTTCAAACACTTGTCGAAACGTGGCCTCATTGGCTAGACTCGCTGATATACTCACTTAGGAGCGTTAGTTCGAGACCACTAGTGCAAATAATCTTGATAAAGCAACAGTGCGTTGAAGCCAGCTCATATTTGTGTTAAATAAAAGCCTGGAACATAAGCAGATGGGAATTTGTGCCAGTAATTGTGCCAGAATTCATTGCTAATCAACGTATCTGTGTTTATTTCCATGAAATTGTGGTAAGCTTGAACCATTCAGTATCTTTTAATGAAAATTGAATGTAAATTGTTAATTTATGCCTGTATATATATGTGTAGTTCAGTGGCAAACAGGAGATAAAGCCTATAATGCTCCAGCCTGAACAGAGGGTGTCGGAGGGAAGTAAAACGGCATGGAATGGCCAAATAGTACACTGACACCTGGATGATTGATTAGACAGAAATAATGCTGGAAGTGCAGAGGCGTGGTAACCATTAAGGAGGTAAATACTGGTATAAAGTATTTCAGATGAAGCTGACAGTTGGCCTAACGCTCTGAACTCAATGTTTGTGTTGTATTGTGCTCAGTGTAGAACTAGAGTATCAATTAGTTATGAAGTAGAAGGTACATCCTTCTTGTTTACAGGGACCGTGGTCTTGATGGTACTGAGCAGCACCTGGTCAGAGCTTTGCTGAATCCAGAGTCGGACAGCATACTCCTTGGTCTTTTTAGCTATCAGTGAGGTGTCTCCAGAGCCCAGAGGAGAATTCGAGCAGAGGAGTCCTTTCCTGCCACCATCACGCAAGATAAGCTGATTTGGCCAGCTGAGCTCAACATTATGTCCCCTCATCTTGAAATGACTTTGTAAAAAATAACATTCAGAGGGGAATTTAATTGTCTTAATATCAGGAACTGAGAACATCTCCAATACTAGTCCCAAAAGACAAACTATTGAAGTCATGATGACAAATACCAACAGAGCTTGAACAAAACAAAACCAGTATTACCTCATATTACCACTACACAACTGACACACATAGGATATTTTAATAATATATGTCACTACCATATTCATATTGATAAAGTCTGTACATATACTTGTAATTAAAATTGATTGTGATTCCTGGTTCCTTTGTATTTGAATCAGGACACATATACCTTTATGATAACCATGAATACATATTGTTATTTGAAAAGTTATCAGTGACTCCTTAAGATATTCTCATAGAGTGTTATATGTATGTGAGTGTCACAGTGTTGTCAAGAGTAGTGGATTAAATTAAATTGTTTATCTGTCTGTTGTTGTGACTTACACTTCATCATACACATACCCTAGACACCTAACGTAGTCATCACACTATTCCAGAATAATTCTGACTGAGATATATAGATATGTGGTAGCAAGTAAGGTTATCTATAATACACTACTCTTAAGAGATATAGATACCTTCACAGCTGATCTCAGTCAGTACACTAAGTCCCCAATAAATATTTATAACATCCCACTTCACCACAGTCCCAATGGGGCTTAGAGCCACCACTGCAGCTGGTCCCCTTGCAGGAAGCCTGCACAAAGCATTCACCCGCCCTTACAGCCGGGGTTTCTGTTTTATTTTACATGTCAAGGTTGCCAACTTCATACATAACCTCTTATTTGTCGCCTTGTACGATTTGCCGGAGGAAGCAGTGTTCATTTTTATTTCTCTGTCTCTTTAGAGACCCCCTGAGTCGTATTCTTGTAGTATGTGTTTAAATCAGTGTTGTGGAGTCGGCCAAACAATTTTCGACTCCTGAAATGTTAGAATCCCGACTCCCATTCCAGATTACGACTCTAGACTCTGACTACAATATTTTTACTAGATATATGATGTCGCAGACTGGACATTTTTTGCCGACTCCATACACTGACTACAATTTGTTTACTAGATATATGATGTCGCAGTCTGGACATTTTTTGTCGACTCCGACTTCACTAAAAACGACCGACTCCGCGACTCCAACTCCCGACTCTGGCTCAAATTTCCGACTCCACAGCCCTGGTTTAAACTTTAAACCCAGTCTCTAAATTGGCGCATACTCTATCTTTCTTCAAATCTATCTCCTCTAAGTTTCCGGACTCGTAGATTGTTTCGACGTAAGAAGACCATCAACTTCTCGACCTAGACTTTACTTTGAATTGCTAAGTGTTTGTTCAGTCAGGTAATTGACTCCAGAATTTCATTAGAAATGATTTTGAAGCTTAGTACAGAGTTAGAAGACTTGCAGAAAAAGGTGGTAAAAATGTAGGGGAGGAAATCAGCTTTCGTCACGAAATGATTGATCTGAACTCATGCAGACGTACAGAATAAGTCCTCTGTGGTAAATCTTCTTCCTCAATTGTTGTCCCCGTGGGCGTATATAGTCTTTGTTCTAGAATGCACAGGGTAAGGGTGGCAGAGGCAGACCGAAAATGCATAGCGAAGAGAACTTGATATAGAAGTGCAAGAGATGGGGAAGACATGTAACTGATGGTACGGGAATGGACGACCTGGAAATCATGTGCTCCTTGGGTAGCTGAAAGGCAGCACTGATCATCGTACACCTCATCTTCTACATCGCTCGCTGTCATGTAACGCCCACAAATTTGGTGGCGTGTCTAAGGTTTCTCTAATTACAATACGGTTTCTATTGTAAAAGGCCACCAGTCTGTTCCACTTCTGGAGCCGACATTCTTGGAGAAAATGTTATATTGCTTGCTTGTCTTCTCCAAAAAGACACAGGTTTGTCTATCTAAACAATAAATAATCTAATGAAAGAAATAATTACTAATGAATATCAAAGTACTGGGAATAAATTGGATTGTACAGCAATGACGGGATTAAAAGAGTTAATTTTGCAAATAATTAAAGGAGGCTGTCGATAATCTAGTCGGGAGAGTTTAAGCTTCCAACCTATTACCCGTGCCATTAATCTCATATATAAAAAGGTAAATATGGTTCCATAGCCGATACTGCCGTAGAGGAGATTTAATTGTACTAGATGCAACTTTTTTATGAAGTAGGGTGACCAGTTCACTTTGTCGCTGCTTTTGCCTTCCTTTATCAACAGCAGAGTCAGGTACCTGTCGTACGGTGTATATTGGGGCAACTACAACAGTAGCCTATGAAATATTATGAAGAAGGTCTTCAGAAATTGGCTCGTTAAGAAAGAACAGAGACCTATTCGAGATAAGGACAAGAAGAGGAGAATGCGAATGCTATTCACTGGATAGTGTTTTCTAGTGAATTATGGAAAGAGTTCTGTTTCCCCGCGACCTTATCTTCTGCCCTTAAATTCCGTAACAGAAAGAGCCCCCAACCTCAACTGAATGTAGAAATTTACCTATAAGTAAATATTTAACACCGACAGCACGAGTAATACATTACCAAACTAGATAATTATCAAACGATTATTGGGTTTATTAATTAAATATCTACATATATAGGGCTAGTAGTAATTAGAACGTGATGATGGTGAAAGACGATTCACACAGACATACGCAGATGAGATATTAATATTGTAGGTAGTTAAATAGAATAATGAACGAATGTGAAGCGAAATGATGATGTGATATGATATTTGTTACCAAAAAAGATGAGTAATCTACACAGTCAATGTGTCTCTAACTGTTTCTCCCGTGTAGGATGATTCACATGCATGCATAGAATGTCACAGGTAGTTATAAGTTATGTTGAGTGGGTTATCTCTAATACGAGGACGTTCTGATGAAAACTGTTGTGGTACTGAGAACGTTGACGAAATACAGTCCTTCAGTATTTGACAATATCTCTGTAGCGTTGACAAACGGTTGACAGTTGTCGTATGAACAATGTATGTTGTCTAATCTCCGAAGGGTACTGGTTAGACTGGAGATCGTCACGAAATGATATTGGTATGTAGACTTATTAACTTGACTATGTAAGCTTGATTCTTAAGATATACTTTGGAGTAAGCTGGACTTGGTATCTGTATATATTGTTTATGAGAAGGATTAATTTAAAACTGTCTTCCGCACATTTAGCTATGATGCTAAGTGCAAAAGTAAATCTTAGCTTAAAGACTAAGGAAAATTATTAATAGTTTTTAAAAGATTCACTAATCTCCTTTTTCCCTTTCGCAAATTCCTTTAAGAACACTATAAATTCAAGATATATGAACTTCAATATACACACAGGAATGAACACGTCTAATAAGGCTAGGCTTTTGGGATTTTTCTCTACACCACTCTGTTACAAACTTCACGCTGATCTCTACATACGCTACATTATATCTCTGGTTTAGCCAATGTGTCAGAAATCGTCTTACCCCTCCCCTCAACCAATTACCAACAGCCCATCTGGTCGCCCAGGCCTTGGATCTCTCTTGTCCCCTGTCAGCGCGTGTCACTGGCTAAAGTGGGATGGGCTATTCGCCACAAACTTTCAATGCAGTGCAGCATGACAAACAGGAGTTTGGTGATTGGCCGGTTAATGCAAAAAAAAAAAACACCCGCTTTCTAGCTGTCACAAAGCTTGCTGTCCATTGTCACTTTGCATGTCAATTTCTGTTTTATTATCTTGCTGTCAATTGTTGTTTTCCGTGTGGTTTTGCGTGCGTTCTCTGGCGCGAGTCCTTTGTTGCCTGAGTCTATGGCCGCGAGTCATTGTTCCTCAATGTGGTATGACAAGGATTTGTTTGAACAGCGGACTCGCCATGAAAAGGCTAATCACCACTGTCCAGCCAGCGTCTCCTAGAATATATCCAGGTGGCCTGTATGGCAATATCTGCCTAGGGACATATGTATTAAAATAAATCGTTCTATAGCCAGGTGCGTTTGGCAGGATATCACACGAGACAATATGGACTTCAAAAGATAATGCAAGGTGGAGGACTAACTCAAAAGAGTGTAAAGTCGCGAGTAATAAAGATTACAGTTTAAAGTCCAGCTGTGATTAAAGATTACTTGTACAACGATGAAAGAGCAAATGTGGTTGAAAATGCAATGAAGGAAGATGATGGAAAAGAAAGTGATAAGAATTGGCGCTCGTTTATCACAGTACCAATTTACAACCGTGTTGATTGCAGTCTGGTGCTACCACGTTTCGGCCACGGAACCCGTTAACTGTGCCAAGAGTGTAGAGCGCTCTAACCGCCTAGCCCAGGGTTTCTTAACTTTTTTTGTGTGCCATGGACAGAGTGAGTTATCTACCCTTCCAAGATGGAGGTGAAATTCTTTTCTCACCTTAGACGCCGAAAGAAAAACATCAGGAATGTGTATATTTTGATGGATAGTACCATGATGTGTTAAATTATAGAATAAAAGATACATCAGAGTATCTAGTGGTGTAGATATTTTCCTATAACCGACCTCGAAACCCTCGAATCGGTCGGTTGGATAGGAGGGTTGATCAGAGAATTAACAAGTCACTATCGTAATACAAGCGATTGTTATCGAAACAGAACCAGGCTCGACAGTGAACATGACAGTGAACATGACAGTGAACATGACTAATTCTAATATCTTGGGGGCTAAGGAGATTTTTAAAATTGGATACTGGAATGTAAGAACTATGTATCAAGACGGAAAAATTCAAGAAATAATTAAAGAAATGGATAATTATAAGTTGGACATATTGGGTGTCAGCGAGTGTAGATGGACGGGAAAGGGCATAAAATATATTTCAGAAGAAAAAAAGCAAATTATATACTCTGGTAGTAATGATAATCGTCACACAGAGTGAGTAGCCATCTTAATGACACAGAAAGCAGCAGCATCGCTCATCAGCTGGGTACCTATTAATGAGAGGCTAATATTAGCTAGATTTCAGACAAGATTTTTCAAGCTCTCAACTGTACAATGCTATGCACCAACTAACGACGCTCTTGATACCACAAAAGATGACTTCTATGAAGCACTTCTAAGTACCATCAACACAATACCCAAGCATGACATAATAGTAGTCATGGGCGATTTTAACGCCAAAGTAGGTGACAACAACGATGGAGTACAAAGATATCTCGGTACTCATGGCATAGGCTGTATGAATCAAAATGGTGAAAGACTTCTAGAACTTTGTGAAATATCAAACCTCGTTGTGGCGGACACTATCTTTCCACATAAGAATATCCACAAGATAACATGGAATTCACCTGATGGCAGAACTAAGAACCAGATAGATCACTTCTGCATAAGCGCAAAATTTCGCTCATCAGTTCAAGACTGAGAATTAAACTGAAGAAGTTATACCAACCGAATAAAAATAGAAGAATAGATGTACACAGACTGCAATCAAACGATGTAAAAGAGGAATATAATGTCAAAATGAACAACTATTTCGATGCTTTAGGCAAAATTGACAATGATGTCACCACCAAGACAATCGATACTAAATGGGAACAACTGAGAACAGCAATGACAGAAGCAGCTGTAGCGACCACCGGATACCTAGTACATAAAAAGAAAAAATGGATCAGAGAAGATACTTGGGATAAAATACAAGAAAGGAAAACAGCAAAACTTAAACTACTAGCGGCAAGTACACATATGTCGTGAAACATTCTAAATCCACATATATAAATTAAAAAGTAAAGGTAAAAGCCTAACGAATAAATTCAATCAAAGGAAAGAAGAATGGTAAAAGACCAGTGCTGTCACAATGACTGTACTCGAGATCCCCCTTTTTATGCTCCGTCTGCAAAATCGTAACGCTTTCACGTTTGATAGTAAAGCCTACAGCAGCATACACACGTTTCAGAAAAAACAATACAACGTGTACTGTATTTCTTAGAAAACCTTGAGATACGCAAGCTGATTAATGACCTAGTTTAATATTCCATTAATTTCATTTTATACACTGCGTAATGAAAAGACAGATGGACTTAGGATAGAAAGAGAGAGAGAGCGATATACGAAGGAACGCATGCAACACTAACATGCGTCTCGCGATATAAAATTAATGCCACCCCCAACGCGAAAGGCATGATGCACTAACTTTTTTTTTCAGATAGACAGTGATAAAAAACACTACCCATACGAGAGTTAGGTTTAAAAACCTGTTAAATGCTTATTGGTAAACATGACATTATACTGTTTTATGTCTGAAAACCTGACAGTACCCAGACACCACATCGTATCGAAGTGAACGGGAGGTAGAAGAAAATACATATTTTGAACGCAGCCACTTAGCTCCATTAAAACTTATATATTTGGGTTCCTTAGGACTTGCTGACAAAGAATATGTTAAGGGTTACGCAAACAGTCTAGGAATTAACAAATTATAGCCATAAGAAAATAGTGAGGTTGTCTGACAGCACCAAATCAGAATTGCACAGTGGCATGTTTTGAAACCACCATTTTACGGGAAATAGGCCACCATGTTAAATCCTATTTGATTGGATAGAAGTATATGTAAGGCGAAACACGATTAGTTGGACTGCAAATACTGATTTTTGTTGTTAGGGGAAACGGTAGTAGGGGTACTTTTTTTGAAAAGCTGTGTAAACATGGCCCGATTGGTTAGACCCGGTAATATAGTCAATTAGGAGCGTCAGTTCAGTGCCACATTTTCAAATAAACTTACTAAAGAAACAGTGCGTTGCGATCCAGCTTATATTTTTTCTAAATAAAAGCCTGGGACAGAGGCAGATCGGAATTTGTGCCATATTCATCGCCAGTCAACGTAATTGTGTATTATTTCCATGAATTGTGGTAAGCTTGACATATTTGATATCTTTTTGATGAAAATTGAATGTGAATTGATAATTGTGTCTGTATATATATATATGTGTGTGGTTCAGTAGCAAACATGAGGCCAAGCCTAGATATTGCTCCAACCTGAACAGAACGTATCGGAGAAAAGTAAAAACTACATGGAATTACCAAATAGTACACTGACACCTATCTTATTGTATAGAAGGACTTACAGCTGAAATTGCAGAGGCGTTGTAACCATTAGGGAGGAGAATACTGGTGAATATTATTACATGAGAGGCTAGCAGTTGGCCTACCGCTCTGAACTCAGTGTTTGTTATGTATTGTGCTCAGTGTGGAAATAGATTATAAATTAGTTCTGAAGTAGGAGGTACACCCTTCTTGTTTCAGGGACCGTGGTCCTAAGTTATTGAAGCAACACCTGGTCTGAGTTTTGCTGAATCCAGAGGCTGACAGCATACTCCTTGGTCCAGATAGCGACCAGTGAGGTGTCTCAAGAACGCAGTGAAGCAATCGAGCAGAGGAGACCTTTTCCTGCCTCCATCACGAAAGATAAGCTTCTGTGGCCAGAGCAGCTCAACATTATGTGCCTCCCCTCTAAAATTGACATTATATTAAACACAGAGGGACAATAAATTGTTTCAAATGACAGGAACTATGAACTTTTCCCAATACTATTTCCACGATAATCAAACACTTGAAGTCATGATGACAAACAACAACGTAGCTTGAAAAACAAAACCAGTATTACCTCATAGTACTACTTCACAACGTACACACATAGGATAATACTAATAAAATATGTCAATCCAAAGATTCTATTTATAATTGTGTATATATAACCTGTGATTACCTTTGAGTGTGATTCCTGGTTCACTTTGTTGTTGAATCAGGATATCAAATATTTGCAAGGAATTAATACGTATCTATTTGAAACTTTACACTTGACTCATTTAAGATAGTCTTATAGAGTGTTATATGTATGTGAGTGTCACAGTGGTGTAAAGTGTTGTGGAATAAATTAAATTGTTTATCTGTCTGTTGTTGTTGTGACTTACACTTCATCATTTTCATAACCCTAGACATTCAACGTAGTCATCACAATATTCCAGAATAATTCTGACTGAGGTATAAATGTGGTAGCAAGTAAGGTTATCTGTAAAACACTACACCTATTAGATACAGATACCTTCACAGCTGATCTCAGTCAGTACACTAAGTCCCATATAACTATTTATATCATCCCACTTTACCACAACATAATGCAGTTGAATCTTGCAAACTAACTTATAACTTGTTAAATAAAGAAGTGAAGACAAAAACTCGAAGAGATAAAAGTCATTTCATCAATGAACTGGCCGTAGAAGCTGAAAATGCTGCAAGAACTGGTAATAGTAGGTGCCTTTATCAAATTACAAAACAACTATGTCACCAGCCTACTGATATGGAAACACCTGTTAAAGATAAATTAGGGAATCCAATACCAACAGAAAAAGAACAAATGAAGAGATGGGCTGAGCACTTCATGGAGCTGCTAAACAGACCACCACCAACAGTAACACCTGATTTTAATAATGAAACACCCACAACCACCTTGCCAATAACTTGCGATGAATTCACGCTGGAAGAGATCAAACAAGCCGTTAAAAGATTAAAAAATTTTAAAGCTGTGCTGGTGCCAGTTGACATAAATTTCAGGGGGTTTTCGAAAATGATTAAATCTGCAGTTAATGACAATATTGAACGATCTCTTCAGTAGATCTACATCCTAATTCTAATGGGTTAGGTTGAGCGTCTGAATAGAACGCGTCAATGACATAGGAGATAACTGAAGAATCATCCTCAAATTGAACATGAAGCACTACAGGATTTTACTCGCCTTCGAACTTGTCTTTGCGCGCGTCAACGCGGGCCTATGTCTTTATTACACATCTCATCACTCTCGCCGAAGATGAAACTCAGTCCCTATTATGAGTATGTCATTTGCTCTAGCAAAAAGATTTGAGGCATGTAAGCTAGCAAACTGCTATCATCAAAATTGCTAAAGAGAAGGCGAAGACAGGTTGAATCTACGACAAACTTTGTCCCAGGTTGAAAAGCAATTTCCGTCCCTACTTCCACAGTAGGGAAATAATAGACTTCTTAATTGCATGACAGGTCCGTATGCAATTATTCATTGTTCTTATGACAAAAGATCATTGAAGGCATGTAGGCTAGCAACTGCTTTTCATCAGAAATTTGCTTAAAGAGAAGGCAAGACAGTTTGCATACAAGAATAAGATTCTGACGAACAACTTTGATCCAAGGTGTAAAACATTCGTCCTACACCACCAGTAGGGAAAAATACCTTTGCATGGAAAGAGTCCGTAATGCGAATAGTCCTCCTCGGGATTTCCGATGTATTTGGTCGTGATATTGATTGGAAATCATAAAACTTTCACACATAAGACAATCTTTCCGAGAATTTCAAGAAAAGCAGTCCGTACTATTTAGCAGCTATTTTCCAGCAACGGAATGATCGCCACTTCACGGTCATTAATCAATCCCATGTCGTCGACATTACCTCTTCAAATGTTAAGCCTTCCCCTTCCAGATAGTGTCCAACAATCTACGTATCTTGGAAAAAAACGTTTTCTGTTTCTCCTAATCTTTCTGGTGAACGAACATCGACAACAAGTCTCGTCCGATGTTTTTACACAAAACATTTCAGGGATGTTTCTCACTGAACATTCCTGGACACACAGATGTCATAGAACATGACATAATTCTTAGACCGACAATAATCCCAATTAGGGTTAGGGCCTTATTTCCTATTCGCGATCAGCATACACTTTTCAGTCGCAAGTGGAAATCAGGAATTGGATATGAAAAGATACGCATTTAAATATACATTTGAACTCATATCGACAACTTCAGCCGATATTCCTTCTTTCCATGGTTAATTAGGTATCCGGAAGTAGAAGGTGGGCTAGAGAACATACGAATTTGTGTTTGGCATATAATGGGATGTCGTAGCAAGGTCTTATCTACTGAATCGGAGTCACAAAGTTCGATTGCTGAACCGATGCCTATTGTGTTAGAAGATCTACGTGAATTAGACATTTCTAATTCTAGATTCTTCACATAAACTTTGACTTGTCCTAATAGTTTATTGGCAAGGTGCCCATTAGCAGCAGCATGCCAAACCTCTTAACTGCGCTTTTTCCTACACCTAGGGTCTATTTCAATGGTAAATGTTATGGCTTTTATTGGTCTCTCATGTACTGCCCCTTCAACTTTTCTTTCGCATGAATGCGTCGAATTCTGGTCACATCGTTATCGGATGTCCCATCGCATACGTTAAGGATGACATCTTGTCCTCTTCAGTGATACCATGGGAAGATCACAATTTTCTGTAGGGTTATATGAACACTTTATACCTGTCCACTCTACGTGAGAATAATTTGACAGCAAAACCTTCTAAAGCTTTTGTTGGTTTTGGTGAAATCTCTTTCCTGGGTCATCGTGTTGGTCATGGTCTCATGAAGACAGAAGACCACAATACTTCCAAAATACTGAACATCTCATGTTTCCTGAAAACTAATAAGACAAGTAGGAGTCTCATTAGGTTTCAATTCAATTTTAATGGGTCTGATTTATTCCCAAATTTATCTTCGTATTCATAGGCACCATCTCTTCAACATTGTTTGAAAGAAAGGTTCGCCCCTAAGTCTTGGTTCCGTTGGGTCTGAAAGAATGCCCAATCTTCACTAGACCAAATCAAGAATATATTTTCTTCTCCTCCCATCTTAAGATTACCTATCTTGATAGGACTTTTAGTCTTCGGATGATGGCTTCTATCCCACCTGGTGGAAGGGAAGCAGCACTGATTGCAAAGATCAAATACTCCTGCGATCCTGTTATTGTACATTTGCTAGAAAAACACAAATGCGCGGCAGAGAGGAACTTCATAGACCGTGAGTTGTTAGCGTGGTTTTTGGTCCCAAGTTCTAAAGCCTACAAAGAATTCCTTCCTGGGCGCACATTTTCATTCAAGAACTGATCAGAAAGCTGTTAAGTTCAGACTAAGAATTTGAAGAGTTCGAGATCCACTCGATATGCTATAGCTCTTCAACCTTTTCCCTGGTACAGTCTATCCGTGGGTGCCGATAATGTGAATGCTGACAATTTTTGTCTATATGCCCCAACATGACTCCAACTATGCCTATAACCTATAATTACAGAGTCCATAACACACTATGGATTCCTACACTACACGTTTTTTAGACCGTGAGTTGTTAGCGATGGTTTGGTCACTAAAGCTACAAAAGATTCCTCCTTGCGCACGATTTCACTATAGAACTGATCAGAAAGCTCTTACAGCTATTCAGACTAAGAATTTGAAGAGTTCGAGATCCACTCGATATGCTATAGCTCTTCAACCTTTTCACTTCACGGTACGAGCTATCCGTGTCGCGGATAATGTGATGGCTGACATTTTGTCTAGATGCCCACATGACTCCAACTAATACTTCTGTCCTATATTCCTATATATTACAGAGTCATAACACACCTATAGTACTACAATAGATTAGCACAATCCTGTACTTACTTTATATGTACACACTATCGTGGCTTTTTTGTCCATCTTCTTCTGTTTCTGTTTTTTAAGATGATAGAGGAGGGACTGATGTAGTTAATATAAGGGCCCGTTAGTTTTACTAAACATCCACATATTATTTAATAATGTATTGTACCTTATTGAAGCAATATTAGTTTATTAATTAGCAATTATATTGCTTGGTACTTTCCTCAAATGTCCATTGTTGAGCTTGAGGGACTTAACCTTACTAAGTAATCGAAGCATTGACGAGGTTTTCTAGATTGGTGGTACTTAACCCCCACGGGAATACCAGAGGATGCAAGTTCCTGGATCGTCATGGTAGTTATAACTTTAAGGGGGGCTGGGGAGGGGGGGGGGGGGGGTGTACTTATGGGGGGGGCATTACATTGTCAACAGCAAAGAACTATTTAAATTTTTCCTATCCAGATTATTGTTACATCCATTTTTAGAAGACAATACTTAGAGTATGTATGCTGTTTTATTGAGAGATTATAAGTAAACTTGCAATACGTAATGTGGTGTTTACATGTCATAACGTGATTGTGTGTTGGTTTGGGGTGGTGGGACACTAAAAAACACGGTGACACCTCCCCGATGTGAATATTTTTTGAGACATATTTATTTTTCTGTTGAGGTATATCCTCACCAGACACTCTATAAGATTAAGCCTATTGATTTGGCAATTGTAATTAAATTATCAAGCGCATTAATTCGTGCGTTTTGAAGCCGCCTTATCGGCATGCTCCTTGAATGATATTTACAAAAAAAAATATGTTCCACATTTTTTTATTTATCGGGAAGGAGGTGGTGATATGTTGCGTGATAAATTCTCGCAACATCATTTTATTACAATATCTATTTTATAACGCAAGGGCAACAACTGCTTGAAATTTATAGTCACTTTTCTCGGTAAGGCATTTGACCTTCTCGCGGTTGGAGGTATTGAACGCAGTTGAGTTTTTGACTGTGCTGTGACATTTTTCGCGCCGGACTGCCGCATGACTGGTCTTGCCTTTTGGTCGATCGTTTCCTCCTATCCCGCCCACCACTAGTGGAGTGAGCGATTTGGAATGGCGAAAGAGATGCCTCGTTGAAGAGGGGATCTCCGCTATTTTTTGTTCTGTCAGGGATGTGTAGTCCTCTTAATGGATATTTCGATTATTCGAGATAATACCTCTAGTGTTTCCCACATGCCGGGAGGCGTGATATTTCTCTGTGTTTCCATTGACTCTATCGATGTTTGGGTCGTGAGCGATTTCGATTCATAGCCTGTCTTCGAAAGTCGTCGTCACGAGATGTTTTTTCCCAGCTCACATGTCGCTGCATTGTACTGCATCGGTTGATGCAGGTTCAAAGGACCATTACTTGCTACTTTGTTAAATGAACTAGGTTTGGAAAACCTTTATTATCTAGAGGATATTTTTGAGGACATTATTTATACTTCGGCAGACGTGTCTGTCTTGCTGAAGTCAGACTAAGGAGAGTGAACTGATCTCATACATCTGGTTATCTCCTGGCTGTTATAGAAAAGGATGGAGTTTTTCACCTGACACATTTACAGCACTATGAAATATAACATGCATCTGACTCATCATTGTAATGCTGTCTACCGTCTATTGCTGTATTGAATGTTGCTGTGATAATGACTGTTTGATGTTGCCTTACATATTTGCGTATAACCATTTTGTCACTGTGGCGTCCACAATAAATAATGAAGAAAAACGTCAACGGCTGTTACAAGAATCATTGACTTTATACGTCGTGAGCATTGTTCTGCATTCGGTTGATGCACGGTCCCGAAGGACCATGTGGACTTGCCTACTTTGTTAAATGAACTAGTGGTTTTGGAAAGCCTGTTATTTTCTAGAGTATAACATTGTTTGACTGAGTACATTATTTATACATCGCACACGTGTCACAAAACCAGACATGCCGGATACCCATCCATCAAGGATGAGTGGCATCACTATCATCATACATCTGGTTATCTCCTGGCTGTTATAGAAAAGGATGGAGTTTTTCACCTGACTACATTTACAGCACTATGAAATATAACATGCATCTGACTCATCATTGTAATGCTGTCACCGTCTATTGCTGTATTGAATGTTGCTGTGATAATGACTGTTTGATGTGTCTACATATTCGCGTAACCATTTTGTCACTGTGGCGTCCACAATAAATAATGAAGAAAAACGTCAACGGCTGTTTCAAGAATCATTGACTTCATACGTCGTGAGTTTACTGACGTCCTATGTGGATTGCCCTGTTATTTTTGTATGAACATTGTTTTGACTGAACACATCTGCACACTACACAAAACCAGACATGCGGATACCATCCATCATCATATGGCATCACGCATCACCTACGCCGAACTGTCAACCTCTGACCCTACAGGTCAAACACAATGAATGAATAAACAAGGGAAGACAACCCCTAATCAACCTGACATACTACCAGACCAAATAACCCCTGTAAAAAAAAATTAACTACCGCACCCCCCTGTAAAAAAAAAATGCAATTTTTTTTTTTTTTAATATGTTCATGAGCAAGATAGCACCAGTATCACTTCTGTGCTCATGCAAACAATGAACCTAATATCAGGTACAATAGAAGAGGGTACAAATCATCTCTCAACATAGGAGAAAATATTTCCTTTAAGCCAAACAAACTAAGGGATACCATTCAAGAAACCTAAGTTGCTGGCAATACCAATCATATATCAAACATTACTAAATAATATAACCATAGCAATATACAAATGTCAATGCTATTTTAGCAACATATCACTGATGGATGGACAAAATGAAATTTGTTAAATTATCTAAACATCATCCAAATACATTTGTATTACAACATATTATGATATTAAGGACAGACCTAAGTCTGAAAATATATCAGGAAAAACTAGGACACAAGATTTAACTGGAATCATGTGGGCATCTAGACAATATGTCCGCCATCACATTATCCGAACCACGGATAGCTCGCACCGTGAAATGGAAAGGCTGAAGAGCAATAGCATAACGAGTAGATCTCGACGTAAGAGCTTTTTGGTCGGTTTCCATAAAGAAATGCGCGCCCAGAAGGAACCTTTGTAGCTTAAGAATGGACCAAACCATAGCCAACAATTCACGGTCCAAAACCGAGTAATTCCTTTCTGCCGCATTCAGCTTCCTAGAAATATACATTACAGGATGCAGAGTTCCTGAATATTCCTGCATTAGTGCCGCTCCAATCCCAGTGGAAGAGGCATCACTACGAAGGACAAAAGTCTTATCAATCGTCGGTAGTCTTAAGATAGGATGAGATGAGAACAAATTCTTAACCTGATCCAATGAAGATTGGCATTCTTGGGACCAACGCACCATATTAGGAGAACCTTTTTTTCAATAACGTTGAAAGTGGTGCCATAATGGAGGACAGATTCTCAATGAATCTTCCATAGAATTGTATCAATCCCAAGAGACTACGCACTTGCTTTTTTGTCTTCGGAACCGAGATATTTAATATCTTTGAAATGTTTTGGTCCTCTGTCTTCAACAGACCATGACCAACTCGATGACCTAGGAAGGAAATTTCACTAAACCCAACAAAAGCTTTAGAGGGTTTAGCAGTCAAACTATGCTCACGTAGAGTAGATAGCAATTCCTTTAGACCCACATAGTGTTCTTCCCAAGTATCGCTGAAAAGACAGATGTCGTCTAAATATGCAATGACATCTGCACGATCTGATAGAATTCGTCGCATCATGCGCACGAAAGTCGCTGGGGCGTTCATAAGCCCGAAAGGCATAAAATTCCATTGAAACAGACCCCTAGGTGTCGAAAAAGCAGTGAGAGGTTTGGCGTGTTCCATCAGTGGGACTTGCCAATAACCTTTCGACAAGTCTAGTTTAGTAAAGAATTTAGCTTTAGAAAGTCTAATAAGTAGATCATCTAATAACGGCATAGGTTCAGCATCGAACTTCGTAACTTGATTTAATTTGCGATAATCAACGCAAAGACGTATGTTATTGTCTTTCTTTCGAACAATAACTATCGACGAAGAATAAGCTGAAGTGGATGGTTCAATTATTTGTAGTTGAATCATTTCATCCAATTCTTTCTCGACTTGTGCTTGAAAATGAATAGGTATTGGGTATGGTCTTACTCTGATCGGATTACGATCAGTAAGTATGATGTCATGTTCTATGGCATCTGTGTGTCCAGGAATGTCGGTAAGGACATCCTGAAATGATTGTAACGTAGAGGATACTTGACGCTGTTCCTCAAAAGACAAGTTGGAAGAGACTGTAACGTCTCTCCACGATTCCGTTGAAGTAAGTGGAATCGCAGGAAGAGGTAAGTTCACGTCAGAAAAAAATAGTTTCCTCATCCTGTATAACGGACAGGGATGAGATGTGACCATGTTGAACTGGAGAGTCGTCCGTCGCCTGGAAAATAGGCTGTAAATAGTCTGGACGTTCAATAAACTCTGTTAGCATATTTATATGGAAGGTTTTATGCCTTCCATCCACATCGACAATATAGTCGACATCAGAAATTTTCGAGACTATAGTGTATGGACCCTTCCAAGAAATGAGAAGTCTATTCTCTCTTGAGGGCAGTAAGACATATGCTTTGTCTCCAGGACAAAGTTGACGTAGGCGTCTTTTCTTATTAGCAAATCGCCTAGCTTTTTCTTTCGCAAATTCGGAAGATGAAGTTGCTAACCTGCACGATTCGATAATCTTTTCTCTAAGAGCTATAACATATTCATATGACGATTGTGTATCATCGTCAATATTATCGGAAGTTATCAAATCGTGTAACAAGGACATTGGCCCGCGCGGTTGCGCGCCAAAGACAAGTTCGAACGGAGAAAACCCTGTATGCTCGTTGGGAACCTCTCTATAGGCAAAGAGGACTGCAGGTAAAACCCTGTCCCAATCTTCAGGATGATCCTCCGTTATCTTGCCAAGTAAGTTCTTTAGTGTCCTGTTAAGACGTTCTACCAATCCATTGGACATTGGATGATAAATACTACTGAGAGACCTTTTAATGTCTAGCGTAGCCATTACCTGAGACATAACGTCCGAAATTAACTGAGTGCCGTGATCCGACAGTATTTCTCCGGGGAATCCCAGACGAGAAAATACGAGCCAAAGAGCATCAGCGATATCGACAGTTGATATGCTCTTCAGAGGAATAGCCTCTGGCCAACGCGTGCACATGTCCACGCAAGTGAGGATAAATTGGTGTCCTCTGGCTGACTTAATTTTGAACGGACCAATGATGTCTATAGCCATTTTCTGAAACGGCCGAATCGGAATATCTGCAGCCTGAATAGGAGCAGCATGTCTCGGACCCCTAGACTTGACCTCTTGACAAATTTTGCAAGATCGGCAATAAATTCGGATGTCTTTATTCACGAATGGCCAAAAGAATGACGCAAGGACTCTAGTTTTAGTTCTGGAAAAAACCCATGTGTCCAGCACACTGAGAATCGTGTGCATGCCGAAGAATTAAGGCTCTCATACACTTAGGCACAAGAATTTGAGAATGCATAGACTTGTCCGAGTGTTGTACCATTCGTACCAATATACCATTCTTCATAGTAATATACGATTTGTGATTCGTATTTTGATTGGGATCCCCTTTCTTTGCAAGAAGGAAGTATTTCTTCAAAGAAGGATCCTCTTCTTGACGTTTAACAAACGAGTCATGGGAAATCACCAAGTGCTCGTCTTGGCTATCTACTTCATTACTATTATCAGATGAAGTTGGGGGATTAAGAGCTTGAGCTCTTGTCATCACTGCATTGACCGTTTGAATGTTTTCTTCTTCCCAACTAGAAATTTGTTGCGGGGTGCATTCTTTAACCCCATGAATACGACCGATTATAAGATCCGCAATAGGATTAGGAAGAAGACATGCATGGACATCTCCTGTGAAGAAAGGAGTGTCAATCCTAATAATAGCAGTAGGATAGCTTTCCATAGTACCACCAAATGTAACACATTTGATTGTTTTTCCAGTGGCACAGCAAGGATCTATCAGAGACTCCTTAACCCCGACGGTAGTACATCCCGAATCGAAAAGTACTGAGACTAGCCTATCATTTATTAGACCTTTATCTAAGATGAGAGATCCTCTCCCATCATGCGCAACTGTAGCAGGTAGAGCAGGAAGAGGGTGACCACAACTTAGCGTAGATACAGTCGATGAGTCAAACAATGTTAAGCATTGGGGGCATTCAGTTGCTCTCCCAAAATCGAAAGCACAACCAGTGATAGCCCTAGAGTTACCACTATCATTTGCTGTATTACAGGCTCCATCAAACTCTTGTTGTGCAGAGTTTGCCTGTTGGTAAGGTCTTTTCTTGTTAAACCTAGGTCTACCTCGATTATCATTTCCCCTGTAATTATTTTGACTATCATTTCCCCTGTAATTATTTCGACTATCATTTCCCCTGTAATTGTGATCATATTGTCTATTGTACTCATCATTCCGGTTTGAATCCCGGTTTCTAAATTCACCATCGTCATAATCTTGACGTCGAGAATGATTACCTCGAAAATTTGAATAGTTATTATTTGGATAGCCTTTGCGAAAGTGTCGCAAATTATTACCACTAAAATTACGAGAACTACCATCTTGTCTCCACTGCATAGACGAAGAACCATCATGTGTTGGATTACTCCGCTTCTGAGTGTAATTTTGATTACTTCCCCTATTCCAATTTTGTTGAGCACCCTGAAATTTTTTTTTGAAATTAGGGCCATATGGTGTTGCCGAAGCAGCTGGCAACCCTTCTTTCACTTTAGAATTGCTAACTGTAGCATGGGGATGTGCTGTGGCATACTGACAACAGTATTCCTCCATTTCTTTTAAGTTTTTTTAGGCTTACGCTCATGAAGGAATGCAAGAAAAGAATCATTAACAGATGACAAAACCTTATCTCGCAATAATAAGTCCATTAGACCTTCATATGTTTTCTCAATCTGAGACAACTCAACCCATCGTGTAAATGTACGACGTATCTTTGTAACAAAATCAGAGAAATCTACTCCATTTTCTGGCAACATTGTCCTAAAACGAAGACGATAGTCTTCTTGTTTTAGTTGATATTTTTTTAGCAGTGCTGCCCTGACAACATCATAATTAGTCCTCTCATGTTCGTCTATTGTCATAAGAGTAGTCACTGTGTCACCTGTAAAAAATGGCATCAGTTGTTCAACATATTTTTCCTTTTTTATGTTATGCGTATCGCACAAAAATTGGAATCTATCTAGATAATCTGCTACGTCATCCTTTAAAGGATTGAAATGAGGCAATTTAATCCTACTAACAAACTCCCTTGTCGTACTCGAAGTTGTTTGCTGAGCACCCGTACTCGCCAATTTCAATTTCTCTAACTCCAAAATTGCGAGTTTTTCATCAAGTTCCATCTTCTGTTTTCTTTCCTCATGTTCCATTTTTCTAATTTCAGCCTCAGCTTGAGCTTTCCTCTCCTCTGTAGCAGCTTCTTTGTCTAATCTCCTTTGTTCAGATTCTTTGTCTAATCTCTTTTGTTCAGCTTCAAATCTCCTTTCCTCCACCTGCATCTGCAATTTCTTTTGTTCAGCAGCAATATCAGCTTCTCTGTCTAGCCTTTTTTGTTCAGCAGCTGCTTCTCTTTCTAATCTCTTCTCTTCAGCCATAGTTTTTTTTTCCTCTGCAGCAGCCCTTCTTTCTTCAGCAGCTAATGCTTTGTCATACTGAGCAACAACCCACTGTTCTAACTGTTGACCAGTTTTATCAAGGGCTCTCCCTTGTGTAATAAAGTAGTCCAATGTAGACATCTTGTCTACTGAGATCAGTAACTTGAAAAAAAAATTAAATAAATTACCTTATCCCACTTCAATGGGAGACAAGTCTGAAATGCTAGACTTGTATACTCACTTCACTTTATTTTACTGTCTTAGTCTTAGACAAAGACTTTGTATGTTCCTCTTGTTTATAATGTACCCAAAAAATCACTTGAGTACCTGTGGAAAAAAAAATTCCCTTATATCCCACTCACTATGGGCACAAGTCTTTTTTATAAAGAACTTGAATATGTATTTCACCTTGTCTCAATCTTTGTAGATAACAAGTCTTTTATCAAAGAACTTGTATAAATATCTTATATAATATTTTATTAAGAAACTCTATATGATGAGTCTATCTTATCAATAATATCAAAACATGACCAAGTATGTGTATGTAGACTGTGTATGACAGTAATGTAGTACAAACAAAAAAAAAATACAAAGACAAAGATACAAAACAATACAAATGGCAACACTGTTTTAACCAAAAATGTGTAGAGAAATACACAAGAAAGGAGAGACCTACAGAATACAAACAAAACAAATCGACAATCAAAACTGAAAAACAGACAAAATATTACAAAAACAACGTTAAGTACAATTACATCACAGCTAACATCAATAGCGACCAATTGTCACTAGCAAATTTCCAAATTAAGAAAATTTGCACCTACAGAACGCTTACAGTAAGCCTCGATCAAGTGGCATATTTACCGTAAGACCCACCAACCGAAAAACCCGCAGAAAAATACACAAAAACAGTAGAGGTGACATAAACATATAGCAATCAATTTCAATGTGTTGCAGAACAAGTTCAGTCACAGCTGAAACTAAAATAAATTTCTTGCTCCTTGCGAACACAGAAACGAAATGTCAAACGCGCACTGAACGTCAAATCCACTGTAACATAAAGTGGTATTCACGAACCAAAGTTACTATGACCTTCTCAAATTACGCCTTGCACATTGAATGTTTACAATTTCCACGTACTGTTTACAGACACTTGACCTCCAACAATGTAGCTTGAATGCTCTGACCTAGAAAAGTCTGTTGTTGAATGAAACGTGTAACAACCAGCAGTACTGTTTACAATAGGAACCCGCCCTCTATGCAGTTATGGTCCACGTAGCAAATGCCTAGTAGTTAACTTCAGTACATGTCTTGTTATGCTTTATGTAGCATTATAATATAAATGCTCGTACTGTTTATTTGGGTCAACCGTTGATGACCTATATCTGTCCTGTTGTAGCCAAAACTTGCAAGTGTAGAATTAGCGCTGTGTGTTACGGCTGTCCCGTGTGTAGCTTAGACCCACAGATCAGAAGTGTAATGTGTACTTGTCCTTCTTGTAACTTTCTCGACAAAACTGGAGACATCATACATGTAACAGCCAACCAGGAATGTAAATTTCTGGATCCATAAATGTCAACAATAATGTCAAATGCTCGCTCTGTTCTTTTTAAAACCCACAGATCTGGTCCATCAGAAATGTAAGTTTCTAGGCCACATTGGCGACAAGAAATGTATCATAAGAGCCCACGTAACTGGTCCACCAGAAATGTAACTGTCTTTTTTTTCTTGTTGAGGTGATCACTGGCCCAAGACAGTATACATGTTGTTAGATGTGTAGTGCGAGCGTATGATGAATTGAGTGTGGGTGCGAATGAAGACGCGAATGTGTTTAGGCTCGTATAGATGTAGATCCTGCAACCCATACTCTCACATGCAGTAATCAAGGATGCTTTGACACTGCAGGCATGTTTCAAGACATTTATTGACGGGAACACACATAATATCAACAGGAACAGTCAGTGTAACAAGGTCATGCTGACCTGACATCGATAGGTATACATTTGGCATTCAAAAAGGTAAACATCAGAATAGACGTGCATGGTCAATAGCAAAGTTCTTCAATAATGACAGTTCGTAGCGTCGCCCTTGGCGTCTCTGACTAAACGCGTCAGATGCCTTAGTCACTTGGACACATAGGTGCAACTTGGCACTCCCCGCCAATTGCACATTATCAGGCTGTAGTATAATAGCCGAAAGCACAGGCCTCGTTCTGACGTCGGCCGTGTACTTCTGTTAAATAGGTTATCATCAACCCTGCAGTAATACTTATTGTAGATATGAATTCCGCCAATCTGCGGCTCCCACAATATATCTTCGTCACTGGATTTCTGGACAATATAAGACTAACAGTCTTGGATGGCTACCTCGAGCACAAATATATAAGTTCTGAAATGGCGGATCAGTGAGCTGCTGTTCACCCTAGGTAATCCTTTACATGTTCTGCCACCGGAAAGCGTAATAATGCATAAAGGTCGGTATTACCTGGTAAATGAATCCTCAGAACATCACAAGGAATTCTGTCGTCATCCCGACGCACAGAGATTCACTGGGGAAAACTGCCATAGCAGTTACTTCGAAGATTCTCCCCGAAAAACAATGGACTCTTGGTCCCTTCAGAAAAACAGGACCTCCCGGCTTCCCGGAAGTATATCTCACTCCCGCTTAAAAAACCTTCCCATAGGCCTACGCCGAACTGTCAACCTCTGACCCTACAGGTCAAACACAATGAATGAATAAACAAGGGAAGACAACCCCTAATCAACCTGACATCGCAGGTAAAGACACAATTATACTTATAATACAAACATAAGCAAATAACTTGACAGATGACTCCGTCGAAAATGACAGCAACAATAGTCTACACCGCCCATCATTGTGGAAGATACTTACAATCTATGGTTTTCCAACAAAATATGTAAATATAATCAAAGCGCTATATGACAATGCAAGATGTTGTGTTAGAACAAATAAAGGGAATACAGAATGGTTTACAGTAGAAACAGGGGTGAAACAAGGCTGTATTATGTCACCACTACTTTTTGGAATAGCTATTGATTGGGTTATGAGAAACTATACCCACAATGAACAATTAGGTATAAAATGGACAAATGGAAAATTCCTGGGGGACCTGGATTTCGCAGATGATTTAGCATTCTTAAGTTCAACACCCAGACAATCCCAAGAAGCAGTAAATAATTTGTGTCATCTTTCGGTTAAAAAAGGTCTCCAAATAAATGCCTCTAAAACTAAAGTTATGAACTTTTCTAACGAGACCTTTAATATCATCCTGAACGGGGAAAAACTACAGAAAGTTGAAAGTTTCAATTATTTAGGCAGTAAAATGACTCAGGATGGTGACACAACAAGAGAAATTCATACTAGAATTGCTTTGGCAGCTAGCGCCTTCAATAGATTATCTAACATTTGGAAATTACGATCATTGAATATATACCCTTCAAAAGAAGTTAAGGACCAGTAGGTGAAAATGACCCAAAAGTTATAAAAATTATAAAAATTATATTTCATAAGCAATTAATCTGACATTGATTTTTCTCGAACGACAAACATTCAACACGTGCTGCATGGGCCACCAGCATACCGTGTGGCTAGTGTTCAGCTCAGCAAGCACGCTTAAAAAATGCTGCTGCGACTCCAAAATGTGGGTGTTTTTAATGATATCTGATCATGAAAAAAATACCTGCTATTCCAAAAATGCGTGATGCATGTGGGAGACTATAGTTGTTGGTCTTGAGCTGTACTCACAAAATTGTCTTTATAAGCAACACAAGTGCTGCATAACCATTGCACAACAATATGCCTCAACGACGAAAGCTGAGTGTTGTGGATAAAGGAAGAGCCATTGCGTGGTTGCAGGAAGGTCTTACTGTCTGAAATATCGCTCAGAGGCTTGCCGTATCTCTTTCAGTTATTGTCAGACTGCAGCAGCGCTTTGCCCAGTTGTACCGTGTTTTTATTTTTCATTTTCATTTTCACTTCGCACCCTTAATAAAAATGGTCCTTAACTTCTTTTGAAGGGTATACATACCAAGCTTCGTCTGTTTAATTCAAATTGAGGGTAAGAGGAAAAAAGGAAGACCAAAAGAAACACCCAGAAGAACAATAATAAGAGAAGGAAGAACGTTGGGCCTAAATAATGTGCACGAGCTAAGAGGAGTGGCGTCACAACGAACAACCTGGAGAGCACTGGTTTCTGCCTTATGCGCCGTGTTTGGTGCTTAAAGAATTTATTATTATTATTATGGACTCCCTTGAATGTGTGATGAAGACTTTGGGTCCCTTTAATTGTCCGATGAATACTACGAACCCCTTTGATTGTAAGGCTATGGACCCATGCTTGAAAAAAAAAATGCACAGAGGAGTATAATAAAAAACAAAAATTAACATTTTAAATTTTAGGTTATGTACACGGACCCCCTAGAATAAATTCTAAAAAGCAACAAATCAGACCAGCAATTCTAGTCTCGCGTCATCGACCGGGCAGATGCGTTCAGTAAGGTCACACAGACTGAACTCCCTCCCGACCTTGCCCCTTCCATGTTCTTGCTGGTCACGAGATATCACCGTGAATGTGGAGGACGCCGAGTCATAAATTCAATTTCAGTGACACAGATTGAACTTTCAGTCATCCAATCAACTTCTCTCAGGTCGTCTAACAAGAGAATTATGACACAGGAAGGAATGAAGGAATTGAGAAGACTTCATTGTGACCAGAATGTATTTTACAGTTTTTTTTTTGGGTACAAACTTAAGGCAGCCATCGAATTTTATGTTACAGGTTGTTGTTTTTTTATATGTGGACACTAATCTATCCGAGTAGGTTGAACGGGACGTGCCTCGCTAAAACGAGGCAGCATTTTATTTTCAAAAGAAAGAAGAAACAGATGGGTAAGAGTTGAGAGTGACTGAAAAGTTACTTTCTATTTTTAAATTGTTATATCCTAACTTATGTTCCTTGGATATACTTATACAGAGGATATACTTGAAACAGAGGATATACTTGAAACAGAGGATATACTTGAAACAGAGGATATACTTGAAACAGAGGTCAAAACAATGAGTCAAAACTACCATTTGATAAATAACTTCTTTTTTCTTTTACTCCAAGAAGTAAAATAAAACGTAAAATTGCCAATAGGCTGACGTTACAAGAAACAGTAAACATTGATGCACGCTTTGGAATCATGTGTTGAATAGACCGAATCTCACGTTCATCTGTCATGTTAATGTAACAGAGCTGCTGAGTAAAGAAACAGCAGTTACATCTCTTTACTTTGATGTTTGTGTTATAAAAATTAGTTGGACAGGATTTAAGAAATAACAGTTTAAAAATAAAAGTAACTTTTCAATCAATTTGTGGATCGTAACATTCTTCTAAGAAAACAAGAGAAGAAAAAAAACTTCACAGGAACAGTATTATTTATCTTCCTTTTAGTTTGTGCTCCTGGGGGAGCATAGAGCCAACATAGCAGCTGATCCTTTAGCAGGAAGCCTGCACTAAGCCTCCACATGTTCTTACAGCGGTGGTTTCTGTGTCAATTTTTTTTTTCTTAACCAGCGGCACTTGGGCTTTCAGCCCTTCGGCCCAATGACATGTCATTGCGAGGCTGGGGAACCTGTGGACTTTCCTTCCAACACGGCCAGGAGCTTCGCTCCTTTCCATCCACAGAGGGTTTATCTCAGGAGCCGTTCAGGTTATTCAGTCAAAATCCCGGTCGATGACACTTTTTCAAATGCCCACACCCGGGCTTTAACCGTGAACACCTGATCGCCAGCGCATTGTGGTAACCATTACACCAGCGCGGCTCCCTTCTGTGTCAATATGGTTTACAAGATGAGGTTGTCAGCCTCATGGACAACCTCATATTAATTAGCTGGGACGAATTCCTGGGAGTGTAGTGGTCTTATTCTTTGTCTGTCTCTTCATAGATCCCCAACCAACCAGTATTCATTCGCGAATGTAAAAACCGAGTTTCTTCCCCAACCAACCAGTATTCATGCGCGAACGTAAAAACCGAGTTTCTTCCCCAACCAACCAGTATTCATGCGCGAACGTAAAAACCGAGTTCCTTTTTTTTTAAACGTTTTACGAACCTCCAAGATGGATCTCAGCAGTTGTTAACTGTCATGACGCTTGCAATCCACCATGCAACACTACCATGTCAGATAAACCGTCACTACAATAATACATCTTTTCTTCTATTCTGTATAGAGGCTACTGAAGTCGTGGTCCTATGTGTCATGAAGAGCAAAAGAAAAGAAGGAAGTTAGTTGTATTATTTATTTATAAGGCAAAGAACTGAATGTATTTACAGCGCGCACGCACAACATCGGTAACCTTAAGTAGCAAATGTAGAATGAAAAGACTGGAATGTTAGGACAAGCTTATTAATATGGGACTCATAACACGAACTAGACAAGTGCTAGTAGAACAAGAGATGAGAGGAGAACGTTGGAGATGGATAGGACACACACTGAGGAAACCTATTGATATTATTACAAGACAGTCCTTGTTCTGGAATGCCCAGGGTAAGTGAGAGAGACCAAAGAACACATCGAGAAGAGAGAGGGATACCAAAGAATACATGGAGAAGAAAGAGGGAGATCAAATAATACATGGAGAAGAGAGAGAGAGAGAGACCAAAGAATACATGGAGAAAAGAACTGGAGACATAGATAAAAGGTATTAATAAGACATAGAAAGATCTTGAGCTGATGGCACGTGACAGGAAGACTTGACACATGTACGTCTGTTTAAAGCCAATGTCCCTAGCAGAGCTGAAGGTGTGGTAATGAATTAGCGCATTGATATTTTGGAAACGATCTATTAAATGTACTTTCTTTCAGAATGACAGATAGCGAGTAAAGGTGTTTTATAACACAACGTTGGAAATATAAGAATGAAAATAGAGAATCTACGAGGGCGTTCAGAAAGTAATGCACCACATCGTTTTTCTCAGGAGCTGTTTATTAAAAAAGCATGAAATTTATAAACAATATACATGGATATGTCATGTAAACATTGGTATTATTCAACATAATACCCATCAACTTGTACGGCTTTATGCCAGCGCGAAACAAGTGCATGTATTCCTAGCCCGTATCAGATTTTGTCTTGATCATGTAGCCATTTCTTCGCTGCATGAATCACTCGTTTATCATCTTCAAACCTTGTCCCACGGAGTGCATCTTTAAGTGGACCAAATATATGAAAATCAGAGGGTGCCAAATCGGGACTATAGGGTGGATGGGGTAGTACAGTCCAACCCAATTTGGTGATTGCTTCCCTGTTGCCAGACTTGTGTGAGGGCGCGCATTGTCGTGAAGAAGAAGCAGGTCTGCTGGATTCTTGTGCGGCCAAACTCTGCGAAAACGTTGATTGAGTTTTTTTTTAATGTCTTAATGTAAGTTTGCGAATTGATTGTCTCTCCTCTTGGCATAACGTCCACAAGAATCACACCTTCAATGTCCCAAAAGACAGTGATCATGACCTTTCCAGCTGAAGGAATTGTCTTGAATTTCTTTCTTCTTGGTGATTGCGGATGATGCCACTCCATTGACTGTCTTTTTGTCTCGGGTTCAAAATGATGTGCCCAGGTTTCGTCACCTGTGACGATCTTAGCCAAAAAGTTATCTCCATCAGCATTGAAATGCTCCAACAATTCAGAAGAAATTGCTTTCCTTTGCAATCTGTGGTCATTTGTGAGACTTCGAGGAACCCATCTTGCGCAAACCTTAGAAAATCCGAGAGTTTTTATAACTGCATTTGCACTACCAATGCTGACTGACAGCTGTAAGGCCAATTGTTGAGTAGTGATTCGCCTATCAGTAAGAATAATGCCCTCAGCGCATTTCACCATTTCTGCGTTGGTGGCTGTGGCAGGACGTCCACAGCGCGGCCGATCAAGCAGCTCCGTATCTCCACTTCCTGATTCTTTGATTCTCTGAACCCAGCGACTGACTGTACTCATGTCGACTGCAAAACTTCCATACACATCACATAGACGCTTGTGAATGTTCACAACAGTTTCCTTCTCTGCAACGAGAAATTCTATCACAATTCGCTGTTTATAACGCAAGTTGCTAACACGCTCCATTTCAACGGTTTAGGGCAGCCGTATTATTTGGTCGGTTGCGGTGCAATTTGGTGCACACATTTGGGACATGCCATATTTGAAGTGTGCAAAATGTCATGCTTCTAGCTTCATTATTAGCTGAGAAAAACGATGTGGTGCATTACTTTCTGAACGCCCCTCGTATATTTACACACTAACAGACAACTTGAAAACAAATTTTTTTTAATGTTTAGGTGATCAAAGCGGCCTGCTGAATATAATTGCTTTGTTTGGACAACACGTTAAACTGTAGGTTAGGATTGGTACATATAATCCATTTTAGCAGCAGAAACATTAGGCAGACAGACAGAGACATAGAGAGACAGATGGACGGACATACAGACAGAGGCATAGAGAGACAAACAGACAGACAGACGAGAGACATATAGATTGATGCGTGATGCCATATGATGATGGATGGTATCCGCATGTCTGGTTTTGTGTAGTGTGCAGATGTGTTCAGACAAACAATGTTCATACAAAAATAACAGGGCAATCCACATAGGACGTCAGTAAACTCACGACGTATAAAGTCAATGATTCTTGTAACAGCCGTTGACGTTTTTCTTCATTATTTATTGTGGACGCCACAGTGACAAAATGGTTACGCGAATATGTAGGCACATCAAACAGTCATTATCACAGCAACATTCAATACAGCAATAGACGGTAGACAGCATTACAATGATGAGTCAGATGCATGTTATATTTCATAGTGCTGTAAATGTAGTCAGGTGAAAAACTCCATCCTTTTCTATAACAGCCAGGAGATAACCAGATGTATGAGATCAGTTCACTCTCCTTAGTCTGACTTCAGCAAGACAGACACGTCTGCCGAAGTATAAATAATGTCCTCAAAAATATCCTCTAGATAATAAAGGTTTTCCAAACCTAGTTCATTTAACAAAGTAGCAAGTAATGGTCCTTGGGACATGCATCAACCGATGCAGTACAATACAGCGACATGTGAGCTGGGAAAACATCTCGTGACGACGACTTTCGAAGACAGGCTATGAATCGAAATCGCTCACGACCAAAAATCGATAGAGTTAATGAAAAGTCAATTTACCTTGCCTTCAGGAAATACACAGAAATATCACGCCTCCCGACATGTGGGAAACACTAGAGGTATTATCTCGAATAAACGAAATATCCATTAAGAGGACTACACATCCCTGACAGAACAAAAAAATAGCGGAGATCCCCTCTTCAACGAGGCATCTCTTTCGCCATTCAAATCGCTCACTCTACTAGTGGTGGGCGGAAACCGATCGACCAAAAAACAAGACCAGTCATGCGCAGTCCAGCGCAAAACGACCACAGCTCAAAACTTAACTGCATTCAATACCAACGCGAGAAGACAAATGCTTACCGAGAAAAGTGACTATAAATTTCAAGCAGTTGTTGCCCTTGCGTTATAAAATAGATATTGTAATAAAACGATGTTGCGAGAATTTATCACGCAACATATCACCACCTCCTCCCGATAAAAAAAAAATGTGGAACATATTTTTTTTTTTAAATATCAAAGAGCATGCGATAAGCGGCTCAAAACGCACGAATTATGCGCTGGTAATTAATTAAATTGCCTAACATGAGGCTAAATATAGAGTGTCTGGTGAGGATATACCTCAACACAAAAATAAATATGTCTCAAACAATATTCACATCGGGGAGGTGTCACCAACACACATCACGTTAGCATGTAAACACAATATACGTATGCAAGTTACCATAATCATCATTAAACAGCATACTCTAATATTGTCTTTAAAAATGGATGTACAAATCTGATAGGAAAATTTAAATAGTACATTCTTTGACATGTAATGACATAAGTACATAGTAAAGTTAAACTACATGACGATCCAGGACATATGCTCTGGTATTCCGAGGGTAAGTACACAATCTAGAACTCGTCATGCTTGATACTAGTAAGGTAAGTCCTCAGCTCAACAATGACATTCTGAGAAAGTACAAGCAATATAATGCTAATTAATAACTAATATGCTTCATAAGGTACAATACATTATTAATAATTGTGGCTGTTTA
This sequence comes from Oreohelix idahoensis, assembly GCA_024509875.1. Taxonomy (NCBI): domain Eukaryota; kingdom Metazoa; phylum Mollusca; class Gastropoda; order Stylommatophora; family Oreohelicidae; genus Oreohelix; species Oreohelix idahoensis. The sequence goes on along the minus strand of JAMPIV010016953.1, from coordinate 140,902 downwards.
GTAAACTAACGGCCCTTATATTAACTACTCAGTCCTCCTCTATCATCTTAAAAAACGAACAGAAGAAGATGACAACAAAGCACGATAGTGTGTACATATAAAGTAAGTACAGATGTGCTAATCTATTGTAGAAATATAGGTGTGTTATGACTCTGTAATATATGGAAATATAGGACAGAAGTATTAGTTGGAGTCATGTGGGCATCTAGACAAAATGTCAGCCATCACATTATCCGCACCACGGATAGCTCGTACCGTGAAGTGAAAAGGTTGAAGAGCTATAGCATATCGAGTGGATCTCGAACTCTTCAAATTCTTAGTCTGAATAGCTGTAAGAGCTTTCTGATCAGTCTCTAGAATGAAATGCGCGCCCAGGAGGAATCTTTGTAGCTTTAGAATTGACCAAACCATCGCTAACAACTCACGGTCTAAAACCGAGTAGTTCCTCTCTGCCGCATTTAGTTTTCTAGAAATGTACATAACAGGATGCAGAGTATTTGCATATTCTTGCATCAGTGCTGCTCCAATCCCAGTGGATGAAGCATCACTCCGAAGAACAAAAGTCCTATCAAGAGTAGGTAATCTTAAGATGGGAGGAGAAGAAAATATATTCTTGATTTGGTCTAGTGAAGATTGGCATTCTTCAGACCAACGGACCAGATTAGGCGAACCTTTCTTCAACAATGTTGAGAGAGGTGCCATGATCGAAGATAAATTTGGAATAAATCTCCCATAAAATTGAATTAAACCTAAGAGACTCCTAACTTGTTTCTTCGTTTTAGGAACAGAGATGTTCAGTATTTTGGAAGTATTGTGGTCTTCTGTCTTCAAGAGACCATGACCAACACGATGACCCAGGAAAGAGATTTCACCAAAACCAACAAAAGCTTTAGAAGGTTTCGCTGTCAAATTATTCTCACGTAGAGTGGACAGTAAGTCATATAACCCTAAATAGTGATCTTCCCAGGTATCACTGAAGAGACAGATGTCATCTAAGTATGCGATGACATCCGAACGATGTGACAGAATTCGACGCATCATGCGAACGAAAGTGGCAGGGGCGTTCATGAGACCAAAAGGCATAACATTCCATTGAAATAGACCCCTAGGTGTAGAAAAAGCAGTAAGAGGTTTGGCATGCTCTGCTAAAGGCACTTGCCAATAACCTTTAGACAAGTCAAGTTTAGTGAAGAATCTAGAATTAGAAAGTCTAATCAGTAGATCTTCTAACAAAGGCATCGGTTCAGCATCGAACTTTGTGACCTGATTCAATTTGCGATAATCAACACAAATTCGTATGTTCTTATCCTTCTTCCGGACAATAACCATGGAAGAAGAATATGGTGAAGTCGATGGTTCAATTATATTTAATTGAATCATTTCATCCAATTCCTTTTCCACTGCGACTGAAAGTGTATAGGAATAGGATAAGGCCTAACCCTAATTGGATTATTGTCGGTAAGAATTATGTCATGTTCTATGACATCTGTGTGTCCAGGAATGTCAGTGAGAACATCCTGAAATGTTTGTAACATCGACGAGACTTGTCGATGTTCGTCACCAGAAAGATTAGGAGAAACAGAAACGTTTTTCCAAGATTCCGTAGAATGTAATGGAACCACTGGAAGGGGAAGATTAACATCAGAGAAGGTAGATTCCTCATCCTGTATGACAGACAGGGATGAATAATGACCGTGAGGTGCAGGAGCATCATCCGTTGCCTGGAAAATAGGCAGCAAATAGTCCGGACGTTCGTGAAATTCCGAAAGCATGTTTATGTGGAAAGTTTTATGCTTTCCATCAATATCGACCACATAGTCAACATCGGAAATCCGAGAGACTATTGCATACGGACCTTTCCATGCAATAAGAAGTCTATTTTCCCTACTGGGGAGTAGGACGAATGCTTTGTCACCTGGACAAAGTTGTCGTAGACATCTATTCTTGTTAGCAAACTGTCTTGCCTTCTCTTTAGCAATTTCTGATGAAGCAGTTGCTAGCTTACATGCCTCAATGATCTTTTGTCTAAGAGCAATGACATACTCATATGAGGATTGAGTTTCATCGCTAATATCATCGGCAGTGATGAGATCGTGTAATAAAGACATAGGGCCGCGTGGACGCGCGCCAAAGACAAGTTCGAAGGGAGAAAATCCTGTGTGTTCATTAGGGACTTCTCTATAGGCAAAGAGAGCCGCGGGTAAAACCCTGTCCCAATCTTGAGGATGATCTTCAGTTATCTTACCAAGCAAAGTCTTGAGCGTTCTATTCAGACGCTCAACTAACCCATTAGACATAGGATGGTAGATACTACTGAGAGATCGTTCAATATGTAAGGTAGACATTACCTGTGACATAGTGTCAGATATGAGTTGAGTGCCATGGTCTGACAATATTTCTCTGGGGAACCCCAAGCGAGAAAATATCAACCAAAGAGCATCTGCGATATCTGTAGTAGATATGCTCTTAAGAGGAATAGCCTCTGGCCAACGTGTGCACATATCGACACATGTAAGGATAAACTGATGTCCTCTGGCCGACTTGACCTTAAAAGGGCCAATAATATCTATGGCCATTTTCTGAAACGGCCGAATAGGAATGTCAGCAGCCTGGATAGGCGCAGCATGTCGTGGTCCTCTAGATTTGACCTCCTGACATACCTTGCATGATCGGCAGTAAATACGAATGTCCTTATTGACAAAAGGCCAAAAGAAAGCCGCAAGGACTCTCGACTTCGTACGGGAAAAACCCATATGTCCAGCACATTGCGAGTCATGAGCATGTTGTAATATTTGCACTCTCATGCTCTTGGGAACAAGAATTTGCGAATGTGCCGACGTAGTCGAATCTTGTACCATACGTACAAGTACGCCGTTTCTCATTGCAATCCAAGATTTTCTATTTGTATCCTGATTCGGATCACCTTTCTTCGCAAGAACGAAGAATTTTTTTAAAGAAGGATCTTCTTCTTGCAATTTTATGAAAGAGTCACGAGTGATTACTAAGTGACTATCTTGGCTATCAACTTCATTATCACTATTCAGTTAAGTTTCGGGTGTTTGTAGAGCTTGTGCTCTTGTAACTACTGCATTTGTAGCTTGCATGTTATTATCTTCCCAAGCAGCAATCTGCTGTGGGGTACACTCCCTAACTCCGTGAATACGACCAATAATAAGGTCCGCAATAGGATTAGGTAAGAGACAAGCATGCACATCTCCAGTAAAGAAAGGAGTGGCAATGCGAATTACAGCAGTAGGATATTTTTCTAGAGTGCCGCCAAATGTGACACATTTAATAACCCTTCCTGTAGCACAAGATGGATCTACAAGCGATTGTCTAACACCAATAGTGGTGCATCCGGAATCGAAAAGTAGTGAGACCGGAGTATCATTAACAAGACCCTTATGTAGAATTAAAGAACCCCTCCCGTCATGCGCAACAGCAGCAGGAAGAGCGGGAAGTGGGTGACCACAACTCAAAGTAGTTATGGTACCCGGTTCGAATAAAGTACTGCATTGGGGGCATTTGTTTGCTCTCTCAAAGTCAAAAGCAGAACCAGTGACAGCGTCAAAGTTTTTACTATCAACAACATGATTACAGGCTCCCTCAGTTTCCTGTTGTACAGCATTAGCCTGCTGATATCTCTTTTTTTTTGTGTTGAGATCTACCCCGACTATTATTACCTCTGAAGTTATCAGAGTTATTATTATCTCTGCAGTTATTATTGTCTCTATTGTAATTGTTATCCTGGTTCGAATTCCAGTTTCCACGATTACTATCATGTTCACATTGATGCGAACATCTATTTGTTTGGTTCTGAGGTCTTCGGCAGGAATAACCTCTATTACCATATCCTCTTTTGAAATGCTTATAATTATTAGGGTGATAGTAACGAGTACTATCAGGTTGTCTCCAATTCTTCGAAGAAGAATCACCATGAAATTGATTTCCATGATTTTGACAGAAATTACCGCTACTCTTTCTATCAAAATTTTGTTGGAATCTACGAGCAAAGTTTTGGCCATACGGAGCTGCCGAAGCAACTGGTAAACCTTCTTTCACCTTAGAGTTACCCATGGTTATGTGTGGGTGCGCAGTTACGTATTGGCAACAGAAATCTTCCATTTCCTTTATTGTTTTAGGTTTACGTTCATGAAGGAAAGCAAGGAAAGACTCATTGACAGACGACATAACTTTGTCTCTAAGTATTAAGTCCATAAGTCCTTCATAAGTTTTTTCCGTCTTAGATAGTTCAACCCATCGTGAGAAAGTAATGCGTATTCTTGCCATAAACTCGGAGAATTCAACTCCATTTTCAGGTAACATGTTTTTAAATTGTAGACGATAGCCGTCTTCGTTAAGCTGATATTTCTTTAACAAAGCGGCCCTGACAACCTCATAATTGTTCTTGTCAGGTTCATCCACCATATTTAATATACTTAGAGCTTTACCTGTCAGTATCCCTGATAACTGATAAACATATTTTGCTTTGTCTATGTTATGAGCTGTACATGCTTGTTCAAATCTGTCCAGATAGAACATTATGTCATCACTGGAAGGACTAAATGTTGGTAACTTAATCTTAAAAGTATCATTATTAGCCTTACCAGAAGATGAACCCTTGTTTGAATCATTACCATTACTCATGCTCGTCAATTTCAATTTTTCCAACTCTAAAGCTAAGACCTTTTCTTCATGTTCCATTTTTGCTTTCTCTTTCCTCTCATCAGACTCTCTCTGTAATCTTCTTTCCTCAGCCTGAGCCTCTTTTTTAAGTCTTTCATTTTCAGCTTCTTTTTCAAGTCTTTTATTTTCAGCCTCTTTTTCAAGTCTTTTATTTTCAGCCTCTTTTTCAAGTCTTTTATTTTCAGCCTCTTTTTCAAGTCTTTTATTCTCAGCCTCTAGCTGTAGCTGGAGTTTTCTCTCCTCAGCTTCTGATTCCCTTTTTTGTTTTTCCATTTCCATTTGGAATCTTTTTTCATCCACCTGCATCTGCAGTTTCTTTTGTTCAGCTTCCATTGCTTTATCATATCGAGCAGTTGCAAATTCTTCTAACTTATCACCAGTCTTCCCAAGCAATTTACCCTGCTCAATAAAGTGCTCAAATGTAGACATGTTGTCTAACATATGAGTCCAAAACCTGAAATAATTAACTAATTTATTTCAAACCTAAGTGTAACAAGTCTTAATTAAGCACTTGTATATTCACATCACATTATATTATCCCAGTCTCTGTGGGAAACAAGTCTCCAATCAAAGAACTTGTATATGAAATATCAGCACTCAATTCTTGATCATAAGTGCACTTCTCATTAAATAGTGCACGACACTATTCATCATTCATTTATCATCAGTGTAGTAGTAACAGTGCATTAGCATAGCCCATTAACTAATTACTATAACTGTAAACAATGACTATGTAAACACATGCAGAATGTAAACATTGAAAATGTAAACAATGCAAACAATGTAAACAATAACAATGTAAACAATAACAAAGATCAGCAACAATACAAAAACGTTCGCAGAAATCAACTAAAAATAAAGCAGAAATTAATGAAATATCACAAAAAATGTGACGATATCTGCGCTATAATTAAACACAATACATGACACCACAGTGTATAAACAAAAATGTTGTATGAAACTAAATTATAGACAAGAGTAGGCTAACAAATACAAACAAATCAAAACAAAACTAAAGAATGCGAAATAATAACGAAAACAATATTAAAACATGTCATCACAGCTAACATAAATAGCAACAGAAGTCGCTTAGCAAATTCCAGTATCGGAAATTTGCAAACCCTACAGAAAACGCTCACAATAGACGACCTCTATGACGTGGCATAATCTAACGGAGACACCACCCAACCGAGAACCCGCTGAAATATAAACATATAAATATACAAATAACATATAGACATATAACATATAGAATGAGATGATACACAGAAGACTCAGCAGAAGTATAAGGGCACAGTTTACATACAAACAGGCCACTTAACTTATAGGCTTCCAATCGTAGAACAGCAGACAAAACGGATGTCAATCAACGTCCTAAAGAGCGAAGCTCCAACGATGATGGCACATCTGAACTGCTTCCACTGCTAACACGATGGTACAAGAGCTTCTGAAATACTGTGTGTTGAGTTGTTTCGGCACTTGACCTTCTAATCCAAAAGTAAGTTGATGGAAATCGGTACTTGGCCTTCTTCAGAAAACAACCCGTTTCAACCGGCACTTGACCTTCACAAAAACGACAGCACTGGAACCTTGACAGCAGCAACTTGCTTGACTTGCGTAAAAGATAACAGCAGTCCGAGTTATCCGGCAACATGTAACAACGCCGGGTACTGTCAAATTCTTGTTTCCGTCAAAAAGTTGAAATTTTGACTTTTACCGGGCAACGCCGAGTACTTTGAAAATTTTGAAGATGTTGACTGTATTGAAGAATGTTAATTTCTTGAAGGATGCTGATGAATTCTTGTTGAAAATGAAGTGGGTAAGGGACCCCGTGTTTGCTGGTACCAGAATCAAACCAGCTTATGGCCACCAAATGATGCGTGATGCCATATGATGATGGATGGTATCCGCATGTCTGGTTTTGTGTAGTGTGCAGATGTGTTCAGACAAACAATGTTCATACAAAAATAACAGGGCAATCCACATAGGACGTCAGTAAACTCACGATGTATAAAGTCAATGATTCTTGTAACAGCCGTTGACGTTTTTCTTCATTATTTATTGTGGACGCCACAGTGACAAAATGGTTACGCGAATATGTAGGCACATCAAACAGTCATTATCACAGCAACATTCAATAGACGGTAGACAGCATTACAATGATGAGTCAGATGCATGTTATATTTCATAGTGCTGTAAATGTAGTCAGGTGAAAAACTCCATCCTTTTCTATAACAGCCAGGAGATAACCAGATGTATGAGATCAGTTCACTCTCCTTAGTCTGACTTCAGCAAGACAGACACGTCTGCCGAAGTATAAATAATGTCCTCAAAAATATCCTCTAGATAATAAAGGTTTTCCAAACCTAGTTCATTTAACAAAGTAGCAAGTAATGGTCCTTGGGACATGCATCAACCGATGCAGTACAATACAGCGACATGTGAGCTGGGAAAACATCTCGTGACGACGACTTTCGAAGACAGGCTATGAATCGAAATCGCTCACGACCAAAAATCGATAGAGTTAATGAAAAGTCAATTTACCTTGCCTTCAGGAAATACACAGAAATATCACGCCTCCCGACATGTGGGAAACACTAGAGGTATTATCTCGAATAAACGAAATATCCATTAAGAGGACTACACATCCCTGACAGAACAAAAAAATAGCGGAGATCCCCTCTTCAACGAGGCATCTCTTTCGCCATTCAAATCGCTCACTCTACTAGTGGTGGGCGGAAACCGATCGACCAAAAAACAAGACCAGTCATGCGCAGTCCAGCGCAAAACGACCACAGCTCAAAACTTAACTGCATTCAATACCAACGCGAGAAGACAAATGCTTACCGAGAAAAGTGACTATAAATTTCAAGCAGTTGTTGCCCTTGCGTTATAAAATAGATATTGTAATAAAACGATGTTGCGAGAATTTATCACGCAACATAGATATATAGATAGATAGACAGGCAGACAGACAGGACAGACGGACGGACAGACAGACAGACAGACAGGCAGACAGACAGACAGATAGAGAGAGAGAGAGAGAGAGAGAGAGAGAGAGAGAGAGAGAGAGAGATACTCGATTACATAGACACGCCAGCAGGACGAAAGATTGATTGTTATGGTACGATTTACTGATTGCTTGTTATTAGTTATCGATTCCAGATGAATAAATACTGTGACTGAAGACAGATGTCCCCAAAACAAACAGTAATACAAGATGTTTGAAGAAGACTTAACATTACTGAAAGGTTGCTTGCCTTGGTTGATCTTGCGTGAGTGCAGACATGCTGACCAAATAGTGAGAATGTGTGAGTTAAAAACTGGCGTGTTAGATATTAAACATATAAGACAAACATGGCGTGACGCATCTTAAAATGGTGGCAGGTATAATCTGTTTGACCAACAAAGTAGCGTGAGTGCAGGGTTTAGTGAAAAAGTTTCTTCTGAGTCGCCCATTTGTATGTTTATTGAGATATATCTTGTTCTATGCATCTATCTGTCTGTTTGTCTGTCATTGAAACGGGAATACATAGGAAGAGGTGACAGAAGAGGAAGAAGAGAAATAGACGATCAGGAAGAGAAAGTATGACAAATGAAGGACATAAGAGTTAGGAAATAGAAGAAAGCAGAAGTGATAGAAAAGGAAGAGAACAGGGGAAACGATGGAAGAGGAAGAAGAGAAAAATAAAATGAAAGGAAGAACGGTAGAAAAGAGAAGAAACGGGTGAGAAGATGATGAAGCTAAGACATGAAGAACTTCTAGAAAGTTCCTGTGGCTGTCTTAGGAGATAACGAAAGAATATGATTACTGCTCCATCAGGCATGTCGTACAAGGCTACTAATATGACGTTGTTCATGGGGTTGGCAACCTCATCATGTAGAACACATTACTATAGAAACCACTGCTGCAAGGTCATGTCAATGCTGTGTGTAAACCTTCTGGGAAGGAAGCAGACTGCAGGGGTTGATCCAGGGAGTGAACAAGAAAGTGATGATGATGACAATGGTGGTGTTGACGAGTTTACGAAGAAAGAAAGACAAACAATAATAACACAGATAATCATAAAGAATGCTTGAACGAAAAATTGATGAAGAATTTGAAAATAAAAATGCATGAGGAAAATAGAAAGCAACTGATGCTCTCGCGATACGACAGCAGTTCCCAGGTCGGGCAAAGACTCCAGACAGCGTGAGACACCGTGTGACCTTCTAAAAGCTTTCTCCGATGAGTAACGTTACTCACGTTACTCAAACATTCCTTCGTTAGCACGAGGAATCTGGCACATGCATATGCACTTCACAATAACTCCTCTATGGTGGGTTTATTTCATAATCAGAATTTTCTCAGACATCGCAAGTGAAAACATTTGTTACTGAACCCTTACAGCACAGTTTTTAGCAGAGTAATTATACAGTACAGCAAATCTTCGTCTATATTTGCCATCCTGAACTCAGATAACATTCGCTGATCATACATTCTAACCGTAGTCGTCTACTAAGAAGTGGATGTGAAGGATAACAACGCCCCTTTTGTCCACTCTGTCAAAGCCGAAGAAAGAGAAACTAAGAACAACAAGAATGTTGCCAGCTCACTAAGATTTAATCAGCATCTTTCGGAAAGTGAAAACACTTGATAAACAGTGTTTACCAGTTTTTAATATCGGTACATATCCACTGTCAAGGTGTGTCTGAATATACCTTTTGCTGCCAGCTGACGAAATTATATATCTGCTGGAGGTTTTAAAACGACAAACTTTGCTTTGTTGCAGATTTGACTGTCTCAGTATTCAGATGGGTTAGTGATCACGTGATATCCGTGATACGTAATAAACAAGAGGAAGTTTCATTGGAGCCAAGTGTATAACCAACGGTGCTGTTTATAGATTTTTAAATGTAATGCACGAAAATGGAGGGGGAAGGGTGGGAATGTAATCTGGGAGCCAAGGGGGTGGTGACCTGAAATATTTTTTGGGAAACACTGGTGTAGATGGTGTAGTTTCCATGAATCTCTGATGAGACAAAGAAAGAATAAGGCTATTACTCCCTCATGCATGTCGTACAAGGCGACTTATATGAAGTTGTGTATGAGGCTGGCACCGTCATCATGTGAAAATAATTATACCATAAACCGCCGCTACAAGAGCATGTGAATGCTTAGTGCAGGTTTTCTGCAAGGGGACACACATCGAGAAGCCAGATGAAAGCATTACAATGCCGTCCCTGATCTAGAATTCCCAGGGTAAGAGAAATTCCGTGAGATCAATAAACACATGGAGAATAGAACTGGCGACAAAAATGACAGTGAAAATATGACACAGAAAGACCTTGACCCAACTGCACAGTACTGAGGAATCGGCATGTTTTTATTGATGACTTGTGCTTCATGGGATGCTGAAATGTATGGATATTGATGATGATGATGATGATGATGACATACACGCATAAAAATAAACCGATGTGGAGACATGCAGACAGGAGACAACCATAAAGATGAACATGCAGACAGGAGACAACCATAAAGATGAACATGCAGACAGGAGACAACCATAAAGATGGACATGCAGACAGGAAACAACCATAAAGATGGACATGCAGACAGGAGACAACCATAAAGATGGACATTCAGACAGGAGACAACCATGAAGATGAACATGCAGACAGGAGACAACCATAAAGATGGACATGCAGACAGGAGGCAACCATAAAGATGGACATGCAGACAGGAGACAACCATAAAGATGGATATGCAGACAGGAGACAACCATAAAGATGGACATGCAGACAGGAGACAACCTTAAAGATGGACATTCAGACAGGAACATATACACAGACAGGCAGTCACACAGGATAATACATATACATTCAGGAAGTTAGATATGTTGGCAGTAAGGCAGGAACTCTGGACGACAGCCAAACAAGAAAACATACGTACTTATAAAGAGACATGCATACAGGAAGACAGCCAGATAGACAGAAGTCAAAATGCCGGAAATATAAATCGACGCCAGAGACAGGAATGGACGGAAACAAAATTTACAATGTGTGCTGTCTGTTCCCTCAATGGCTTCCGCTTTTACACCGTACCTGTTGTTTTGAATTAAGATTAGTAAACTGTTTACTTCTTTTGTTAATACCGCTTAAAATACTTTTGTCTTTCTTTCTGCGCAACTCGTTAACATCATCATCGTCAACATCATCAACATCATCATCGTCAACATCATCAGCATCATCATCATCGTCATCATCATTTTCTATTTCATTCCCTATGGAGAATGGATTCACCCCTACAGTCCGGTTCCTTCCAGGAAGTTTGCACAAAGTATTCAAATGTTCTTACAGTTGTGGTTTCTGTAACAATGTGTTCTACATCATGAGGTTGCCAGTCCCATGCACAACCTCATATTAGTCACCTTGTACGACACGCTACAGGGAGCAGTAATCATATTCCTTCTTTATCGCCTAAGACAGCCACATGAACTATCCAGGACGAGCCCCCTTTACAGCCAGACTTGTATACACGTCAGATGCACTTTGTTTCTCCACACGTTGAATCTTCGTTGCTTCTTCAATTTCATTTTTGCTACAATTTAATCTTGCCCCCCCCCCCCCCCCCCTTTTTAGTTCCCTCGGGCCTCTCATGAGACAAAGAAAGAATATGCCTCCTGTTCCCTGGGATATGTCGTATTTGGTGTGGTTTTAATGATCATCTTTATTGCACACGGACAACTTTATCAGTGCTCCGATCTCCTCCCTTAGATCATACATGGATAATCTCAGCACAGTGAACTAACTCCGTAGCACCTACGAGGATGCAAATGTGTGTATACAGGAATCACGCATTCTATAAATATTTTTGTGGTGGATAGGTCTTCTAATTTTTAAATTTTCCCAAGGCAGCGTCCGTATGGCCTACTCTTTACGATTTTTAATTGTGAACCGAATGTATGTCGTAAAAGAGCTATTAATATGAGGTTGTGAATGAGACTAGCAATCTCATCATGTAAAACTTACAGAAAGCATCGCTGCAAGGGCATGTGTATGCTTGAGGCTGGCTTCTTACACGGGAACTAGTTGTAGTGGTGACTGCATGCTCCATACGGAGGGACAAATAAAATGATGATGATGATGAGGAGGATGATCATGATGATTTCATATTGAATCCAGCTGGATGTTGAGCCAATACTTTTACTTAAATGCATCCAAGAAATCTACCGTCTTTCTACATCCACAAAACAATAAGACATCAAGAACAGGCTTACTGACTATCAAACAGAAAGAAAAACAGTCGGTGGAAAAGACAGACACACGCATGTTTATAAGTTAACATCCAGACAGAGAGTCACAAATATATATATATATATATATATATATATATATATATATATATATATATATATATATATATATATATATATATATATATATATATATATATATATATATATATATATATATATATATATATATATATATATATATATATATATATATATATATATATATATATATATATATATATATATATTGAGAATCATATGAAAAGATAAAAAATTCTAATGGAGATGTCCTGAAAGATGACAAATAGCAATGGATGATGATTGCACCGATCAGAAAGACGTCTGAAATTTTCAAAGAAGGTATTTTCTTCTTTAAAGAAGAAAGCTGAAGCATATTGTGAAATATTGGACATGATTGATGGAATATGAGATGAGAAAAAAGATGTGACACTAGGGGACTTACAAGTACCGGTGAAACTCACAACACAAATACAGAACCCAAATGACCTAATTATTAATGAGATATGATCAATTTTTCCATTAGGCCAGGTATTTGATAATGATAGGCAAGATGATATACTGGGTGCTACAAAATCTCTTTGCATTAAATTCACAAGATATATAGACAAAGGCGTATATTTCTATTTTTCCTCTCGTATATTTTCAGCAATATTTATTCTCTATAGGGAATATTAGACGCATAATTTTAGGCAAATTCAATATGAGCAGATGCTGGGAAAAGAGTTAACTTCTTAAACGTTACTGGTCCTGATGCCGTGATTTGAAACCGAATAAATATCTATCTGTCAATCTATCTGTCTCTCTGTCTGGTCTGTCTGTCTGCTTGTTTGTCAGTCTGTCCGTCTGTCTGACTATCTGTCTATCTTTCTGTCTCTCTGTCTGGTCTGTCTGTTTGTCTGTATGTTTATCTGCCTGTCTGTCTTTCTCTCTGCCTGTCTCTCTGTCTAGTATGTCTAGTCTGCCTGTCTATTTGTCTGGTCTTTCTAGTCTGTCTGTCCGGTTTATCTGTTAGTCTCTCTGTCCGTCTGTCTGACTATATGTTTGTTCTGTCTTTTCTGTCTGATCTGTTTGGTCTGTCTGGTTTGTCTATTTGTCTCTTTGTCTGGACTGTCTGACTTTCTTTCTGTCTCTGTCTGATATGTCTGGACTGTCTGTCTCTCTCTCTCTCTCTCTCTCTGGTCTGCCTGTCTGTCTGTCTGCCTGGTCTGTCTGCCTGGTCTGTCTGTTTATCTATCCTATAAAGAAAAAAACTGCCTCGTAACGTTAGTAACTTTTGTCTTTAGTGTGTAGCTGTCTAGACTCCTACTTAACTGTTATTTGCCTCAACTCCATATAAGTGATAGAATGGTTATATTCATCAATCCATATATTTTTTTCCCCCCTCAATTCAATGAAAGTGCTTCTTTGTATTTGCGTTATTATATTAATGCTAGCAATAACCCGTCAAAATTGACAGGATTTTAATTATAGTGTGTTGTTTCTGTTACACGTATTACAGACGGTACTATCACTACTGTGGTCATTTCATTGCAGGCGACCGTCATTAGATATTTGTAGTAAAAATTATATGGATGTATTAAATATGAAGACATGGAGTAACCTTCCTAAATGACACGTGGAGCAGTGATAATGATCTAATGGACCGGACATTGACTAAATAACTAACATTTCTTTTATGACAACATGTCTCGTAATTGTTCGTGCATCTTTTAAAATCTTGCCCTGGTCGACTTACTGCCTGTGAGAAGCCATGGTCGACATACTGCAGCTCGTTTTTTAGCCATCTTATCATTTTGATCCATAATAATAAGTCTGAAATACTTTAAATTAAAATGTTGTCTTGAAGAAACAATCAAAAACTTACATTTTAAGGTTATTTTTAAGAAAATGATGAGTTAAATCCATTTCCCGAATGTAACTGGACAGAAGAGTACCGTATCTTGATTGTCTGTTGATTTAATATGCATCTCCGCACCTTCCTGTCTCCAGTTCATGTACTGTTTATCAATTGTGTTGTTGGCTTCTTTCCATAATTTAACAGTCCATGCACACCGTCATTTGCGCACTTTTCTATTTTCGGGAGAGTACATATAAGGGAAACAATAAAATTATTGTCTAACTTTTAACCACAGTTGCACCCATTAGCTGTGGTTGAAAGTACTCTCGGAAAAAAGAAAAAAAAAGTGCGCAAATGACGGTGTGCATGATGTGACCGACCGACCGACGTACTTACGGCGGGAGTTATGGTATTGGATCATTTCGGTACATTCAATAGCGTGAGCTATCTTTAAATAAAAGTGAAAACTAAATTACGTGAAAAAGTTCTGGCACCTTATATTTAAGCATCTAAAATCTTGATGGAGCTCCATCATCCGCAGAGAAGTGAATACGTGTTGAGTGGGCTCGTTATGTCAAACAAAAGACAGACAATAACGGGAGTGTGAGCGGAGGGGACCAGCGTGGTATGATTCTAGAAAATTCACTTTCATACAAGAATTACATTTCAGACATAGCTTTGGAGCGGAGCCCAGAGCTCGAGCCCAGAGCAGCAGTATCTTGCCCAGAGCTGGAGCACAGAAATATTTTACTGCTCTGTTGCTCCAGTTTCTTTTTTGCTTCTTTGTATTACTTAAATGTTAACAGCACTGGAATTTGTAAAATAAGAAATGTCCTTTTATTTAATAATGTCAATTTTTTTTTTTTAAATCAGTTCCTTTTCATCAAGTTTCATCCATCATCATCATCATCAATTTTCTTTGCTCTCCTTACGGATCATGGAGCCACCGCTATAGTCGTATCCTTGCAAGAAGATTGCACAAAGCATTCACATGCATGTGCAACTTTGGTTTCTGTGGCAATTTGTTTCACGTGACGAGGTTGCCAGCCCTCTATGCACAACCTCATATTAGTCGCCTTGTACGACATGCATGAAGATGCAGTAGTCCTATTTTATCTTTGTCTTTGGGAACTACACGGGGCAAGTTTCAAGTTTAAATATGTTATTTATATTTTTTTAAATATTCAGTCTTAAGGCTTAAGGGGTAAGTCTTAAGTGGTAATACTAATATATACAAGAAGGTACATTGTGAAAAGATCTAATACTCTTTTCGTTTGCTACATTTGGAAGGCCATGAAAAAAATGACAAAACAAATACATTTGGTTGCTGTAAATTTAACAAAAGCAAATACAATCATGGCTCAAAGAACAAATTCAAATCTGCCTACATGATAATTGTTAGGGATTTTTCTCTTAATTTCCTCAAACATATTGCGGGTTCAATTTGCTTCTAAGGTTGTTTTATTTTATTTTATTGTGTCGTACTGTATAGTTCAATCGTCTAGGGTAAATTATATTTAGGTTTAACTCAAATTCAACACGAATTGTTCCAACCATATGATTCACAGAAGCCTTGAATTTTGACGACTTGTAATTTATTTTCGCAGTAGACTTTTGAACATATTAACGCTTCATATTGCTCTATCATAAGCTTTCCTTATATGTATATGTCATACATACATTCAGAAAGTACTCTATACGTATGGACATTATTAATCATACACATTTCATGTGAATGTCGCTATGTAATTCAGGGATTTCAAGTTCGCATTCTTTCGTCTGCCAATATTCATCGATCCACTTTTACGAACGTAGATAATTAATACACACACGAGGTTTACAAACCTTTATAATACTAAGCCGTGCATACAGCACGCAATCCCACTTTATATATATATATATATATATATATATATATATATATATATATATATATATATATATATATATATATATATATATATATATATATATATATATATACTAACACTTTCCAAACACTGCTTCGGGAAAACATATTTCAGTATAGTGGCTATGCCACACTTCATCAGTGGCTAAGGCCACTCAGATATCATCACCTCCGTACTCTGTTAAAGCGTCAAGCAGACTTTTCCAAACTAAGCATACGTCATGTCCAGATACATACTCTCTCGTCATACCCCTTACTTACAGTTATATCTTTTGTACAATTAGTTGGGATACGACATGGTGTGGAAAAATCCCGATAAAATTAACTTGACCAATATTCGCTGCACACCTCAACAATAATGACAGCCGATTTACAGAAATACATCTTAGTGGTGTCTTTACAGTGGAATTTTTTAAAGACCTATAGTTTGGATCGGATGATTAATAATATTTTGACAACGGCTTCTAGGGCAGGAGTTGGAAAGGCCTGGTATCGGGCTGAGGGCGCACCATGGACTGTAATGGTAAGCGGCCAGAACCATCCAGAAAGCAATGGCAAACTACTGGATGTACAATGCCAAGAAATCCATAATGGCTAATCTGAATACTACACAAAGATCTGGTGGTGAGGCCCCCAGGCCAGGCAGATCATATTTAACTGGGGAAGAGATCGTTGGCAGCGTCAGTACAGGTAATCGTGATGACGGCCAAAAGCCTGACTGTGTTACCACGGAAAACCATGTCATCGGTCTTAGAAAAATAATCAAAATAGGAACATGGAACGTCAGAAGCTTATACCAAGGAAAACAGTACATAGTGAAGAACGAGATGGAAAGGCTAAACATCGATATCCTGGGCATCTCAGAGCACAGATGGTCGGGCCAGGGACACTTTTCGATTCCATCAGGAGGAACATTCATATACTCAGGCAAAGAGAGAGGAGGTCAGAGCGGCGTCGGCTTCTACCTGTCTAAAAAGGACAGCTGCCTCCCTATTAGGATATAATCCCATAAATGACCGCATTGTCACAATCAGACTGAAAGGAAAAAGAAAGAACATCACAATTATACAAACATATGCGCCAACAGCAGCTGCTGAAGAACAGGAAATTGAAGATTTTTACAATGAACTACAAAATGCATTAGAGAAAGCAAATAAGCAAGATATTAGGATAATAATGGGAGATTTTAATGCCAAAGTTGGAAACGAAAGATTAGAACATGAAAAAAGAGTGAAAGGAAGTTATGGATTGGGCCAGAGAAATGAGAGAGGAGAACGCTTGACAACATTCTGCCTAGAAAACAACCTAGTCATCACGAATACTCTTTTTATGCAACACCCTAGAAGACTATATACATGGACGTCACCGGACGGAAAAAGCAAGAACCAAATAGATTATATCTTAATACAACAAAGGTGGCGATCTTGTATCTCATCCATCAAGACGTTCCCAGGAGCAGACTGTGACTCCGACCATGAACTTCTTGCTGCAAACTTCAAGATCAAATTGAAAAAAGTCGTTACAAGCGACAAAGTAATACGTTATGACACAAGCGCCATACCAGAAGAGTACAGTGTCGATATTCAGAACAAATTTGACATTCTTATGGCAGTACAGGAGGAAATGACACCAGATGAACTTGCTAATAACATCAGAGATGTATATATTACAAATGCACAGAGGTTAATTCCTAAAAGAAGTATAAAGAGACGAGAATACATCTCAGACGAAACACTGAAGTTGGTTTTAGAGAGAAGAAAAATGAAGTCCAAAAAAGATACAGAAAATCAGGAGTTGTACAAGGAATACACAAAGCAGATTAAAAAACGAGTCAGACAAGACAAACAACAATACATAAACGACACCTGCAGGAAAATAGAGGAAATGCGCGAACAGGGATTGAGTAAGAATATGTTTTCTGAAGTAAGAACATTGAAAAACAGCAACTTTAAATCATCACCCCGAGCAATAAACGACAAGAAAGGCGACACTCTAACAGAACGTAAAGATATTCTGAACAGATGGAAGGAGTACTGTCAAGAAATGTATACGGAAATAAACAAAGCGGCAGATAACAACGTCATGAATGAAGCGGAACGTGAACCAGAACCTACCATAGAGGAAGTCCGGAATGCAATCAAAGACTTAAAAAGTGGAAAATCTCCTGGTTGTGATGAAATAACAGCTGAAATGATACAGGCAGGAGGAGAAGGCAGCGCTCGTATATACCATGCATTATGCTGCAAGATCTGGCAAAGCGGAATTTGGCCCAAGGAATGGAAACGATCAATTTACATACCCTTGCCAAAAAAGGGCAACCTGAAACTGTGCACAAACTACAGAACTATAGCTCTTATAAGCCATGCCAGCAAAATACTTTTACAAATCATAATGAAAAGGATGCAACAAAAGCTAGAAACAGAAATAAATGAAGTACAGGCGGGTTTTCGACCAGGTAGAGGCACTAGAGATCATATATTCAACATGAGGATCATCATAGAAAAGTGTAGAGAATTCAACGTTGACCTACATACTTGTTTCATTGATTACACCAAAGCTTTCGATTGTGTACAACATCAGCAGTTATGGGCTATTATGAAAAATATGGGATTTCCAAACCACCTTATACAACTCATCGCACTGCTGTACCAAGAACAACAGGCAGCCGTAAGAATAGAGGGGGAAACATCAGAATGGTTTGAAGTACAGAAAGGAGTAAGACAAGGCTGTACCCTTTCCCCTTACCTGTTTAACATTTATGCCGAGAATATCATGAGAAACGTAAGAGATGACCAAGAACACACAGAGTTTGACTCATTTAACATCGGCGGGTACCAGATCCCGGAAATCAGATATGCTGACGACACAGTCCTCCTATCGACCAACCCAAAAGGACTTGAACAATTACTTCTGTCCACCAAAAAACACAGCGAGGCCCAGAATCTATACCTAAACACCAAGAAGACCAAAGTATTGACAACAGACAAAGTAAAGACCAAACCAGAAATTGAAATTGATAACGAAGAACTGGAAAGTGTCAATGAATTCGAATACTTAGGATCAATCATTAACAGCTCTGGCGACTGTGCAGTAGAAATTAAAAGAAGACTTGCAATTGCTTCACATAAGCTAATACAGATGAAAAACCTATGGCAAGGCACAAGCAAAGAAACAAAGTTACAACTGATCAGAGCATGTATATTCCCAGTAGCAACATACGGCTGCGAGACTTGGACACTCAATAAAACAGTTGCAAAAAAGATTACATCATTCGAAATGAAATGCTACAGAAGGATGTTGAGAATACCCTGGACAGAAAAAAAGACCAACAGAGAAGTACTGCACTCACTAAACGTACAGGAACATTGGCTCCTAAATACCATCGCAATAAGGAAGCTGAAATTTTTCGGTCATATAAAAAGACATAATAGTCTGGAAAAAACAGTGATGGAAGGCATGGTCCCTGGAAAAAGGGGAAGGGGTCGACCTAGACGACGGTGGACCCAGGACATCACAGAGAGTCTGAACTTGTCTTTGGCTGATGCAGGTCGACTTGCCCAGAATCGTGATGCGTTCAGAGCAGCTGTAATGGAGACAACGTTCTGGAAAGAATACGTCACATGATGAATGAATAGTTTGGATATTGGGAACAGCAAAGAAGTCGTCGACGTGCAAGGTGGAAAAGGAAGTGAATGGCAAGCTCAAACAATGTAACTTAAAGATGAATAAAGCAAACATGGTGATCAGTCAGGCCGCATGTTCCATAAGGAGCGATAATGGAATATCATGATGATGATGAATTCTTCAGAAGGTGATAACTTCGAAATGAACAGGATAAACACGAAAGACACCGGCAGGTTTCTGAGATTTATAACTGTATTAATGCATTATTCATGAGACCTTTTTGGGAAGATTGTAAGGTAATAGAATCTATTGTTTGGCTAAATGTGGTCTGATTTTGAGGTCATGTACAGTTACCTACACGACATTAAGGTTTCATATAGTCTCTTTGGGCATGCTAAATCCTCAAGCTAGTTGCAGCGACTGTTTTTGGCTTTAACGTTAACATCCAATGATCTACTTCAGGCTATGAAAGATCATTAAGCTATAAAATATCATTAGACCATTAGGCTATGAAAGACCAGTAGGCTATGAACGAACGAACGAACGAACGAACGAACTTTATTTTCGAAGGGTAAAGAATTGGGCGCGCAGGCCCGTCTAACATATGAAAGACCAGTAGGCTATGAAAGACCAGTAGGCTATGAAAGACCAGTATTGTATGAAAGACAAGTAGGCTATGAAAGACCATTAGGCTATGATAGACGATTTTATTGCAGTAATATTTTACAGAATGGTTTATGAATCTTGAATGATTCTAGTTTAAGTGATTTAAACTGTTTTGAGAATTCAGTAATAAAAGTTACAATATGCATTAAAAAACAACTTAACATTAAGAAACAACTTAACATTAAAAAACAACTTAACATTAAGAAACAAAATTTGAGATGGAGCGCGAAGCGGAGCTAGAGCCGTCATTATCGATGCCGGAGCGGAGCTGAAGCGGAGAAATTAAAAGAGCTGATTGATCCAAATCCTTAATTTCAGAGACGTTACACATTTTATTCTTTTAATGAAGGTGAAATGTTAGATTCATCATCATCATCATCATCATCATCATCATCATCATCATCAACAACACCCTTCAGCGCCCCAAGAAGCATATGCCTTCAACAAACGTATGCCAAGTCTTCCTGGCCCGTGCTATCCGCTCAGTGTGTTTCCATGTCTGTTTGTCTCCAGTTCTCTACTCCATGTTATCCTTGGTATCCCTCAACATCTCTTACACTGGGAATTGCATGACAAGGATTGCCTGGTAATGCTATCAGCAGGTTTCCTCAATGTGTGTCCTACATATCTCCAGGGTCTTCGTTTCATCTCTTGTTCCACTGGCACTTGTCTGGGTCTTGCCATCAGTTCTACATTGGTGATCATGTCATACCACTTTAATCGTTCTATTCTCCGAAAGCATCCATTTATGAAAGTCAGTAGCTTTTTGGTTGTTTTTTTTTTTTGTTGTTGTTGCTCCCCATGTTTCAGAGTCATCATGTAATAGAACTGACTTGACTTTTGGACTGAAGATTCTGATTTATGTGTTGGTGTTGATTTCTTTTGATCTTCATATGTTTCCCAATGCAATGAAAGCTCCTATTGTATTCTTATTTTGATATCATTGTCTGTCCTCCCATCATTGTCTGTCCTCCCATCATTGTCTGTTCTCCCATCATTGTCTGTCCTCCCATCATTGTCTGTCCTCCCATCATTGTCTACATTGCTGCCAAGGTATGTGTATAATTCTACATCTTGTAGCGCTGTTTCTTTATGTACAGTACTGTTTCATGTATTTATTCTCATTATTTTTATTTTTTCCTTATGTATTTCAGACCCACTGGCTGTGATCTCTTATTAGTGTTTTAATTTTGATTACGGTTAGGAAACAGGAGAGCCTGGTCGTCGGTGAAATCTAGATCATCAAGCTGTTTAGTCAGACTCCCCTGGATTCCATTTCTGTTGACTGAAGTTGATATTCTTAAAACCCAATTTATAGCCAATAGGAAGAGAAATGGTGACAAGTGGCATTCCTGTCACACTCCATTTCTTGCCCCAAACGGCTCTGTACGCTGTCCTTCGTGAAGAACTCTGCATGCCATGTCTTTATTTCTGTATTAAGTTAATAATCTTCAAAGAGACTCCATAATGCTTCATTAATTTCCAAAATGTGATTCTCTGTCCATGCTGTTAAATACCTTTTCATAGTACACAAATCCAATGTTAAGGGACGAGTTCCATTCCAGACATTGTTCCACTATTATTCTCAATGTGGCTATTTGATCTGTACAGGATCTGTTTAGTCTGAATGCTCATCTCTCAGTTGTCTAGACAACTAAGAGGAAGGTTAAATTACGTCGATATAATTTCCGACCAGAAGACGGACATCATTCTAGTTATAACTTCGTTAGCGTCGTTCTGAAATGTAATGCAAACATTATTTGTCTGAATATAAAGCTCTTAGTCAATTATTTTGCGTATTTTTTGTTTGGAAGTTTCAGATTTTCACTTGTGTTCTCATCCATAAATTTGTCATAATTTGGTTATATATATATTCACTTACGTTGTTTGTCGTGGTCTAGTCCTTCATCTACATGTTTACATTAAATTGTCAGCGTTTTTAAGATCTTACTCTGTGTGTTTGTTTCCTTTTGAACATTTTAAAATTCATTGTCGTCTTTTTTATTTTTCTTCATCTTTTCATCGCTTCTCCCATTTTGTTTTTATTACTTAAACTAGCAACAACTCGCCAAAATTGGCAGGTTTTTAATTATAGTGTGTTGTTTCTGTTACACGTATCATATTGCTGCTTCAAATACTGTTCAAATACATTATGAGTGCCAATTATATGCCGCCCTAAGGGATTATATTTCGAATTATTATCTAATATACTGTATGGAGGGTCTAATGATCTAGTTTTTCATTTTAATATATCTTACTTCTTAATTGTAATCAAATACTGTAAATGTATGCTTTATACTACTTATAATGTTGCATCGCCATTAAACTAACACCTTAAGTATGGAGAATGTCTGAATAACTAGCAATAAAAGATGAGTAAGAGGAAGGGCAAAATGTAAGACGGGCCTATATGCACGATTCTTATCTATCAGTCAATACCCTTTACCTCCCTAAGGAGCATAGGTCATAAAGCTGGATCTCGTATAGTGGAGGCATCAACAATTCACTCCCTGTGGCAGTATCTGTTTGGGACTCAAAGCTGCTCACCTGTGGGAACATTTTCCGCATGTGCTGACAACACACTAAGTCCCAGGTCATTCAGCAGCGGATTCCCAAAATGTCACGAGTTCTTATTATATACCACCATAAACTATCTATCTATCTATCTATCTATCTATCTATCTATCTATCTATCTATCTATCTATCTATCTATCTATCTATCTATCTATCTATCTATCTATCTATCTATCTATCTATCTATCTATCTATCTATCTATCTATCTATCTATCTATCTATCTATCTATCTATCTATCTATCTATCTATGTATTAATGTTTATTTTTATTTTTATTTATTTTATTTTTACATTCATTATTATTATTATTATTCTTTTTTAATGTTAAAAACGTACTTTAATTATGATGATTATTGCAAATGTAATATTACTTTGATAAATGCCTTAATTATGCTTATAGTAAATGTGAGGATGAAAGGATATAGTATATATGATGAGAGAGAGAGAGGAAGGGCAGAATGTCAGACGGGCCTGCGTGCCCAATTCTTAACCCTTTGAAAATAAAGTTCGTTCGTTCGTTCGTTCGTTCTTCTATAGTCTCGCTTGCTCGCTATGAATGACGCGATCGTTCTTCCTTTAGCCATCTTATCATTTTGATCCATAATAATACGTCTGCAATACCTTAAATTAAAATTTTGTCTTGAAGAAACAATCAGAAACTTACATTTTAAGGTTATTTTTAAGAAAAATGATGAGTTAAATCCGTTTCCCGAATGACACTGGACAGAAGAGTATCTTGATGTCTGTTGATTTAATGCACACCGTCACACTTTTCTATTTTCGCGAGAGTACATATAAGGGGAAACAATACAATTATTGTTTAACTTTCAACCACAGTTGCACCCCTTAGCTATGGTTGAAAGTTAATGCACACTCTCGAAAATAAAAAAAGTGCGCAAATGACGGTGTGCAAAATGTGACTGACCGACCGACCGTCCGACCGACTTACGGTGGGAATTATGTATTTATATAATGATGATAATTCATCGGTTCGCTTTATCATTTTAATCATAAACATGTCAGCATTCATTTGATTTGTGTGCGTTTCTTCTAGAAAGAGCCAAGTAACTGCTGTATTTGTCTTTGTCATTAAATAAAATTGGTCCTTTTTTTTGGTCTATATTCAGAGGGGTTTTTCAAGTTGTTGCGAGGTCTGATAATGCCACTCCTGCGGGCTCCTCCCTCCCCCTACCGCATGCAGTACTTATGTACTCTTAAGAACAGAACGCACCAGACTCAACAAGCACTTAAACAAATCAAACCCAACACATGAGCCTAATTGTCGCAACTGAACCCATCCAAATGAGAGAGTTCAGCACGTGCTGCTCACTTGCCCAGGACTCTCAACAGAATAAAGATAACTATTGCCGGGCTTCCCAACAATCAGAAACACTCTATACAACACCACTCAACAATCACAAACACTCTATACAGCACCACTCAACAATCACAAACACTCTATACAGCACCACTCACCTACTTGGCACTGGCTGCTAAAGAGTGACGAGCTCAGCAACCCTAGCTAAACAACAACAACAACAACAACAACAACTCTTAAGACTCACTTTTATACTATTGAGTTGGATCACACTGTATTTTCCGGAAGTGTTGTTAAATGAAGTGTGTTATAAAAACACTTATTTGTTAATAAAACCTTATGCTATGTATTTTTTTTTCTTTATTTATGCTGAGTTGTAGAAATTCGCTAGATACGATGTTTTTGAAATAGGAAGCGTATAGACATCTAGGAAAATGATCAGTTTAACATAAGCAAATACATTTGTTATTTTGTAATGATCTGTTTAATTGTCCGTGTTCTTTAAGAATTTAAATATTTTTTATTTTATTGTCAATAATATATATTTCGCTGCCTCTCTCAAGTCGACGCCTATTGCGGCCGCATGGTTCAAACCTCCCAAAAAGTCGACCATATCTATAATTACTTGTCTTTGTTGGAATTAAATTGGCCGTTACATCTTGCATATATTCCATGTAGTTATCGTTAAATGAAATAACGTACATGCTATAAAAGGTCAAGGTAGTCACACAGCAGATACTGACGTAGGGAAGTTAAGTGTTAGAGACTTGATTATAAACTAGTTTTATTAAATGAGGTGACTGGTGTCATTCATCGTTACCTCTGCCTTCTTCAACTCAAAAGCTGGGTCAACTGAAGCGTTACGCAAACTACAAGCTATACACGTATAAATATAAATAATCTGGGAAAGAATACCCTCAAATCAAACAGTCAAATGCGTTTTGGCCATGTGTAGAGAATTAAAAGAAAATAAAACTGATAGAATTTCCCTATATAGTATTGTGAAATAAGTGAAACGTAACGAACAATGACACATTCCCACAAAACTTTCGGAAAAAGGTGCGCATTGCACAGTAAAAATTAAATTGAACGGCCATTGAAAAAATGTAAAAATCCACTGAAGTCTGAAAAGGTATTACAAGATAAATGATGCCGTTATCAAGACATGTAGCAGACAAAACACTCGATAAGTCAGCCCCGTCATTCTTTGGGAGGTGAACGTGAACATAGTGTACATTTACCAGATTAGAAGTAGTTTCCCCTTCAATCTTTGCTGACTATGGGAGTACGTCCCACCGACGATGTCTCGGCAAGGCGCGAAATTGGGCGCTGAGGTAAGGAGGTCAAGTTGTGGCCCATGCAGCATGCCTCCGGAACGGCGGCAGCCGGTACAGTCTGGCACCAGGGCACATATATATGGCAGCCGGTACAGTCTGGCACCAGGACACATATATATGGCAGCCGGTACAGTCTGGCACCAGGACACATATATATGCTATATCTCATGTCTGTAGACAGTTTTAATATCGAAGGCACCATTCTGCTCGAGAACGTCATCCGAGCGACACACGCATCTCTGCCCCGTCACCCAATCTGGGAAGCCCCGTTTCCGGGAATATCACACACACAGCCTTATGAGGTAGCGTTCGCATTTTACGGGGTCTCGAAAGAGTCTAGTATTGTTATTTTTCATCACCACCTCCTCGTGCCGGGAGTGGGTAAGTTGCGGGCCTGCTGTGTTCCTGGATGTTGTAGCGATTTCTCATGCTCCCACCCTGGAGAGGTCAACATTAGTTAGCTCTATACAAGATTAAGAAGTAAAAATAAAGAAGACGGATAGATAGTGTTAAGTTGGATTCATGAGGCTTTTGGAGAGACAAAGAAATTAAAGATACCAGAGTAAATCAACTTCGCATCAGAAGGCAAGCTAAGTTAAGTAGATTTAATGAACGCGCTCCCGATCAAAAAATTATCACACTGAATTTATAAGTGAAAATCATAAATATGGGAATATGCTCATATTGACTTTATTGAGCTTCGCTGGTCGAATGAGCTCAGTATGTGGTTAACTTTACGGTGGCCTCTTGCTAGTGACTTCGTTCACTCACCAAGTACTGTACCAGTAACCTCAAAATATTTTTAAAAAAATGTATGTCTTCTTCTTCGTACACTCTCATACATCTACATAAATATTTTCAAAAATAGCAGTGGTCAGCTTGAGACTTTGTGTATCTACACACGGTTTTCTTCCCCAGGAATGGTACTGGTGACGGCGATATGTGATTTCTCTGTTGCTCATATGTTATCTATCTTTCAATTATGTGTGTAAAGACATCCATCTATTATATTTAATAATAGTGTCAACATCGTCTTGATACTTCCTCATTTATGCTCTTAAATGGTGCATTGAATCTGGGATTTAATTTATCCGGAGCTTACTTACTTACTTAGTCGTTCCCCTTCTACCTCGAGGTGTAGAGGTTTTGAAGAGAGAGCGCCAGACTATCCTCTCGGCTGCCTTCCTCCTGGCCTGGTTCATTCCAGTCCTCGGTTTTTTTTTTCATGTTGCGGACCATGTCTCTTCTTTTTACTTCAACCACCTTCCTCAGATACCTCATTCTGAGGTTTGGATCTGGCTTTTGTGGGTTGTAGTTTTGCCCATGACTCGCATCCATTCGTCAAGACTGGGACATAGGTGGCGCGGTATACAGCCATCTTCGTTTCTTTACCAACCTCTCTCTTGCTGAGGAATCCTCAATTTATGGCCTGAAAAAAAAGTCTCCCAACTGCTGCTTTTCGAGATGCCAACTCTTCTTTGATGCCTCCCTTCCGGTCTATAACAGCTCCAAGGAATTTAAAGTGGTCGACCTGCTCCAGGACCTGTTCTCCCAGCTTAATCTGATGACTTCTTTCTTCTCGTGATATCACCAAGGATTTTATTTTAGAGCTGCTTATGATCATCCCTCTCTTCTCTAGCTCTTCCTTCCAGACTTGCAGGTTGGATTTGAGATGTGCCTCTGATTTAGCAATCAAGGCAACATCATCAGCAAATGCAGCTCTGAAATACAGACCTATCTCATCTTCCAGTACCCCACTGAATGTTTTCTCGTTCTCTCCTTACATGCCTTGATGACATCGTCCATGAGGAGTATGAAAAGATAAGGTGACAGGAGATCACCTTGTCTTACACCAGTGGTGGTCCTGAACTCTTCTGACTTATGGTTTGCTGTCCTCACACAATTTCTGCAAGACTTGTAGAAGCTCTATATAGCATGAATCAGAGGTGCTGGAATGATTTTCCTTGCCAAACAGTCCCAGAGTTTGCTCCAGAAGACCCTGTCAAACACCTTTTCCAGATCTATGAAACAAAGATGGATCTCACTCTTATACTCATGGGCCTTTTCACTCAGCTGTCTGAGTGTGAAGATTAGGTCTTGAGTACTTCGGTTTGCTCGGAATCCACACTGGACCTCATCCAATTGGGGCTCAGCTAGGCGTCTGAGTCTCTGCTCTAGGAGTACATTTTACCAAGGACACTGAGAAGGGATATGCTTCTATGGTTTCCACATGTCGATTGTCACCCTTTTTTAAAATCGGTGTTATGATGGCAATCTTCCAATCCTTTGGTATGGTCTTGTTGCACCACGCTGCCTGTAGGCTCCTTAAGAGTAATAGGTCGCCTGATGCTCCCATGTACTTAACCATTTCTGGTGTTATACCATTATGCCCTGCTGCTTTGCACATCTTGATTTTCTCCAGTGCTGCCTTCAGTTCTTCCATCTTTATGCCATCTTCGATACCATTGGTTTTCTCTTCTGTGCTAGTGGTTATCATTTCTGATCCTTGACTTTTGACTCAAGGAGTTCTGAGAAATATTCTTTCCATCTTTCCATTACTTCCTTCGGGGCAGTAAGCAATTTGCCTTGCTTGTTCTTTACAAATTTATGAGGGCATTGTTTTTCCTTCCTCGTGTTCTTTAGGTTCTTATGAAACAATTTATGGTTTTCTTGCGCATCTTTTTCTAGCTTTTCTCCAAATTCTTCACAGAACTTCTGTTGTGCTGTTATCTGGAGCACAAAGATTTAATCTATATGGCTTAGCTTGCCTGTTTGATGCTTCATTCATAACCCTCCACTCCCAAAGGAGCATAGGCCTTCAACAAACACATGCCAAGTCCTCCTGTCACGTGCCATCATCTCAAGTTCTTTCCACATTCTCCTCATCATTTTCACATTCTCCTCATCATTTTCACATCTGTTTCCAGCTCTCTTCTCCATGTGCTCCTTGGTCTACCTTTGCCTCTCTTGCCCTGGGGGTTCCAGAACAAGGACTGCCTTGTAATGCTATCAACAGGTTTCCTCAGTGTGTGTCCTATCCATCGCCATCGTCTTCTTCTCATCTCTTGTTCCACTGGCACTTGTCTAGTTCTTGTCCTCAGTTCCACGTTGGTAACCTTGTAATACCATTTCAATCCCTCTATTCTACGCAAGCACCCATTTATGAAAGTCTGTAGCTTTTTGGTTGTTGTTTTTGTTGTTCTCCATGTCTCAGAGCCATACAATAGGACTGACTTCACATTTGAGTTGAAGATTATTATTTTCTTGTTGGATCCGATTTCTCTTGATATCCACATATTTCCCAATGCAATGAAAGCTCCTCTTGCTTTTTGTATTCTTATTTGATATCACTGTCTGTTCTTTCCAACTTTGTCTATATTGCTGCCAAGATATGTGTACGATTCGACATCTTGTATTGGTGTATCTTCAAGTTCAACCCTGTTATCATTACCTGCATTTATTCTCATTATTTTTGTCTTTTCCCTGTGTATTTTCAGACCCAATTGCTGTGACCTCTCATCGAGTGTTTTCAGTTTGTCCTGCATTTGATTACGGTTATGGGACAGAAGAGCCAAGTCATCAGCCAAATCCAGATCATCCAACTGCTTAGTCAGAGTCCACTGGATTGCATTTCTGTTGTGTGTTGTCGATGATCTCATAACCCAGTCTATTGCTAGTAAGAAAAGAAATGGAGACAAGAGGCATCCCTGTCGCACTCCTGTTCTTATCCCAAACGGTTCTGTAAGCTGTCCTTCGTGAAGAACTCTGCATGTCATGTCTTCAAATGTTTTCTTTATTAAATTAATGATCTTCAGGTGAACTCCATAATGCCTCATCAATTTCCAAAGTGATTTTTTCTCTACACTGTCAAATGCCTTTTCGTAGTCCACAAATCCGATGTATAGTGATGAATTCCATTCCAGACTTTGTTCAATTATTATTCTCAAAGTGGCTATCCGGTCTCTACATGATCTGTTTTGTCGAAAACCTGCTTGTTCATCTCTCAGTTTCTTGTCTATGGACTCTTTTAATCTCTCAAGGATAATCCTGTTTAATACTTTTCCTGGCACTGATAGAAACATTATTCCTCTATAATTTGTGCACTCTTGTAAATGTCCCTTTTTAGGCAACTTAACAAGATATCCTTCCTTCCATTCTGCTGGTATCTCTTCCTTTTCCCAGACTTTACCAAGTAATTTATATAACATCTCTGTAGCCATGTTGATATCTGCTTTGATTGCCTCTGCTGGAATGCCATCAGGTCCAGACGATTTTCCATCTCTTAGAAGCTTTATGGCTTTCTTTATTTCTTCCTTCGTTGGTCTTTCACCGTTAATTTGTAACTCTTCTTCTGCTGGCTGGATGTCCCGGGGGGATGGGGGGGTTGTGGAGCTGGTCTATTGAGAAGGTCCTCAAAATATTCTGTCCACCTCTTCAGTTGCTCTTGTATATTGCTGAGCAGTTTTCCATTCTTGTCTTTTATGAGGCAACTTGTTTGCTTGTATTTCCCTGTTAGCTTCTTTGTGCTGCTATACAGTTCTCTCATATTTCCTTTGGCTGCAGCGTCTTCTGCCTCTCTTGCCAAGTCATCAATATACTTCCTCTTGTCTCTTTTGATACTTCTTTTTACTTCTTTGTTTGCTTCTGTGTACACTTCTTGAGCCTTGGCTTTGGAACTTCTGGTTTTGCTTGTGTTTAAATCTGCTTTCTTGTTTTATCTGTCTTTTATCTTATTGATGGTTTCTGTTGTTACCCATCCTTTTTGTTGTCGTTCCCTTTTCCCCAGTATTTCTTCACATGTCTCATTCCATACAGTTCTTCACGTGTCTTGTTTGATGCTTAGTCGACTTAATTTTGTTATTATATTTCAAACCCTGATAGTTTTCTAACTCAAAAACATTTTTTTTAAATGATGCCTTTGCCTTTTCTTTCATATCTTCTATTTGTGCCTTTGGTGCGCAGATCATCATCAACGTCATTTTCCTTTATGCTGTCCGCGGAGCATGTGATCACCGCTGTTGCTGGCTGGTAGGAAACTTCCAAAAAGAATTCACCACGCTCTTGCAGCAGTGGTTTTTGTAGCACTTCCTGTAACGTGATGAAGTTGCCAGCCTCGTGCACTAACCTCATATTAGTTGCCTTGTACGACATGCCTGGGGTTGCACTAGTCCTATACTTTGTCTTATAAGCGACCCCCGAGAACGTCACTTGACCAGCGCTTAAATTCTCTGCGTGAATGTGTAAAGTATAATTCGCAATTATTTACAAACAATTTAAAAACAACATTCTGCAGTTTCTTTGATTGCTACGTCCCAATAAAAACCCTTGTTTGTTGTTACCATAATACGCACGGTTTTGTGATTCAGTAGAACGGCCCTTACTTTTTTATTTTTTCAAAATAAGACAATGCGACACCATTTATCAAAACTTGAGATTCGAACATACTGTATTCTGCTCAAACGTGATTAGACGTCAGACCCTTTAATAAGGAACAAAGTTGTCGTGGACAAAAGAAATGCCATATAGTTTCGTTTAGCGTGTCACGTGTGCCATGTAGCATGTTTGGTTGATGCATTTCCGGTCCTTTAACAAAATGTACTTTTTTGACAAGCGTTTAATGTCGCTTAGCATTGCGTTCACTTGCAGTAATTCGTATATATTACTGGCATTAGAGAGAGTCAATCCACTTTCTTTGAGCAGGTTATGAGAGCTGGAAATACTGTGACAACAAAAAAAAAAAAGACTGCAGGAAAAATATATAGAGGACAACAAAGAGATAAGATACTGGACAGTTTGAACTCATGGCATGTAAAGAGTTAACAAAATAATTGATAAACAGCTCCGGTTAAAGGAACGGATGCAGAAACTAGACCGCCTAGTCCATTAGGCTTGCTACTTGAAGAAGAAGAAATTAATGAACATTAATACGCTTTTCACTATAAGGTTATTACAAATTTAAGTATACAATCTTAAATGGTGATTCATATATGGAATATCGGACTGTCAAGGGTTAAAGTAGGTTCAGTGTTTGATATTATTGTTTGATATTATATGTGTGATATTTTTATCAGTGTTTGATATATTAATGACGTATTTTACCGAATGTTAACTTCGCTTTATTAAATGATACGTATTTTACCGAATGTTAACTTCGCTTTATTAAATGATACGTGTTTTACCGAATGTTAACTTCGGTTTATTAAATGATACGTATTTTACCGAATGTTAACTTCACTTCAAAGAAAATTTCGCGTTTTTATTATATGCAGCTTATGAATAATGTAAACGTTAATAATATAGCTTGAATGTTTCCACTGAGAACACTGAAAAAATACATTTAGTCCCGGGGGTACTACTCTTTTAAAAGCCGGCGGGAGAGGGTTAGTCTTAAATTTCCTAAACTTAAACATTCCTTCTTTTTTCCAATCTGTCATTTAAAGATATACCAAATCATCGGTTGTGATCTACCGATAGCCCGCGATTGGCCTGTTGCTCTACTGTAAGTTCATCACACTAAGAATCTGACAGGTAAGCTTATGTCCATGTGGGGGAAACAGGCTAACAGTAAAATATGCCCCATAAGAGTGTTGGCTTCATCAGATGAGTAGATGGTTAGCATTGTCTACACTCAGGAGCTGAATGAGCAGTTGGGCAGTGCCTGAGGGCCCACAAATGTAGGCCTCCTACTCTTCCCTAGTTTCCATCTAGCTTCAACTGGATGGGTCGTTAGGGGCCAAAGGCCATTATTGCCGGGGGTGGAGGGGGGATTCAGATCACTGTCTGTCAGTCCCTACCTTCTCTAACCTCTTTGAGAGAGATACTGTGCGGACATCATTGCAATGAGAAAAGTCTGAAACAGGCCACACATTTTATGAATAGAAATAGTTATATGGAACAGAACTAAGAATACCAAAAAATACAAATTGGAAGCTATAAATATTTAAGAAATATAAAAGAAACATAATATTTATTGCAAATCAAAACAGAAATAGAGGCCCAAACCAAATTATCACGACGAGGTTAGCGATTAAATTCAAAACAAAACCGTCTATAGATAAACGTGACGCAGTCTGCTGACGTATACTGTAAAGATAGAAAACTGACGATCTTAGAAATCTTTGGAGAGATGATGCTTAATCTAATGCACATATTCTTCCAATGTGTCTTTGCTGTTTTTATTCCCTCTATGCGGTCGTTCAACCTATCTCAAACAGATAAAATTAGAAGGAATAAAAATTCCACACTCCTGGGTTATTGTAATCTTGGTTAACACTAGACAAGTTTCATCGACTCTGAAATAAACCAGACGTGATAAATTGGCGCTTATACTTAATTGCTTTCATTGGCGCGTGAAAATAGGACGCTCTCAAATAGCCCACAAGAAATGTTAGTTCTTATTTACTCTAAACTTTCAAGAGAAAAATTTCCTTCCGTATCTACAAAGCCTATGTATTCTGCACAATTGGCTGTATTACTTCTCCTGTTGATTCTTCTTAATTCAATGTTTCCCGTTTCTCTATTTTCTCTTTGTCCGGAAGAATATCTGTTCTGGACTTAATAGCCGCGTCATTTTGTCATCTCGAGGTTTACGAGAGATACCATAGCTACTCCCGTTTACGTGTAGCGTCATTTTCGTTTAATTTTTGTACAGACAGACAGACAGACAAATAGACAGACAGACAGACAGACAGACAGACAGACAGACAGACAGACAGACAGACAGACAGACAGACAGACAGACAGACAGATAGACAGATAGATAGATAGATAGATAGATAGATAGATAGATAGATAGATAGATAGATAGATAGATAGATAGATAGATAGATAGATAGATAGATAGATAGATAGATAGATAGATAGATAGATAGATAGATAGATAGATATGTGACGGTGTGGCCAGAAAGAGGTAATTTTAGACGGCGTAATTGTTGTCGATCTATTCTACGGTGTATATTGTGCTCATGCTGGCATTCTCACACGGGAATGGGCGATTTAAACGAAACACACCTTTGCCATCCGTGAAGAAGACAGACGTGTGAGACGCAGAAGATATAACTGGAGACAGTCCTCGGTTGTTAGACATCCTGGCGCTGTCTGACACCAGAGAAAAACGCCTTGTTGAGCACGAAACCGGGATAGGTGTGACTCCAGGCAAGAGATATCGTGGGAATGCAAGCTAGTGGGCGGACCTTGAGTTGTGTCGATGAGGAAGATAATCCTTACTAAAATGTGATCTCATGTCATCCAAACTGAGCATATGACTCCTGATTTGCTCCCTAGAGGGATGGGTGGAGCTTTCCCTAACATTTTGACGTGGCTATCATGTGGTACAGGGGTGGAGATGTAGATTTAAACTAAAAGAGTTGAAGGCTTGAGTCAGAGCTGAGTAGTAGGCAGATTGTCTTCTTGTGCAAAACGCGCCCTCGTGATAACCAAGTGAGGTAAGGGCTGTTGCATAGTTGCGTCTGTGCTAAGAGAGCTAACGACATTGAGGTATGAGAACATTTTATAATACTTTAGATTTAGTAATATTAGACGTTTCAGCTTTAGAAGTTAATGCTTTGTAGCGTTTGTCTATCTATAGTTTGATAGAAGCTGACTGGCGATTTATGTGTGTTTAAGTGTAATTTCACGTATATCTCATTGCTATTTTCAACAGTGAGACTGTGTGTTAAATGTGTAAAGTACTAAGTGAATTTATAAGAGGAATTCTAGTGTCACATTGCGCTGTATACAAGTGTGTACGTATTACCATTATTATTATTTATGTAGAGTTAAGTAATAGTTATATGGCATTCTTGTGAGCCGTAAGTGTGGTTAATTTTACATCAGTGGTTATTTTGAGAGAAAGATTAGCGTACCCTCTATCTCCGTGAGTAGCCTATGCCTATTACGTTTAGTATAGAGCTGTAAGACTATATATATAATATTTCATCATAGATAGAAGTGCTTCATTTAAGTTTTCGTGGAGCCGCGCTAGCGTAGTGGTTACAACACCGCTCTGGCGACCGGGTGATTCAGGATCAAACCCGGGCGACGGCATTTGAGGATTTTTCGTCGACCGGGATTTGGACTGGATTAACTCGAGACCTGGCGAGGACATTTGAAGAAGTGTCGTCGACCAGGGACTGGCGGCTCCTGAGCCGACCCAGCTCTAATGGTTACCTCCGAAAACGGCGAGTATCTGCCTGAATGGCGAGGGACACTTGTCTCTGTACAAGAAAATAGGATACTCACGTAAAAATCAATGTCAGGTTAGACATTAAAAATAACCTGAGATTTCGCCTCGAGTATTAGCGGGCGTACGAAAGAAAAAAAAAAATTTAAGTTTTCTCTCGCGTGATGATGTATTTAGTATGAGTATGAAGGCATTATTGTTGATTGAGATATGTTTATTGTATGATTACACATATACGCAGACCTGCACACACACACACACACACACTCACACATGGTCATATAAGTGCATGTACTTGCATATTTTCACACATATGTATGTATTATTACGTAGATGGTGTTTGTCCATTAGTACGATGCTAGTTTATTTTGTTTCATTTTATTTCAGAGAGTCCAGCAGTCTGTGCTGGGTTATTAAAATGTGATACGTAGAGAATACCTAAATAGCTTGGTTATATGGTGTTGCATAGTAATTAACTACAAAGTAAACTTGTGAACAACATTGTTTTCTGAATGATTCATATGCTACCTGATAGGGTTTCATTAATAAAAGTGGGAACCCTGTCATCAAGAGAGTTTTTCTGTGACTGCGGAACGTGTGTGAAAGTAGGCCAGAGAGAGTGACGACATTACACACCAGTTCTTATTCTTCTTCACACATCGTCTTCGCACTGTCAAAGATAGATAGATAGATAGATAGATAGATAGATAGATAGATAGATAGATAGATAGATAGATAGATAGATAGATAGATAGATAGATAGATAGATAGATAGATAGATAGATAGATAGATAGATAGATAGATAGATAGATAGATAGATAGATAGATAGATAGATAGATAGATAGATAGATAGATAGATAGATAGATAGATAGATAGATAGATAGATAGATAGATAGATAGATAGATAGATAGATAGATAGATAGATAGATAGATAGATAGATAGATTGGCTGAGTGATAGAAGTATCGACCTGGCAGTCTTCGACACGCCTGTTGACAATAATCGTGCGTCCTGAATAGTTTCAATGGCATGCTGTCAATCCTGCTGACCTCATGAAATCAGTTATAAAACTGCCTGTCCGTCTACTGTGCCAGCATTCTATCTGTTAAAAAACGTATTACACCGATTTAATTTTAATGTTTTATTTATTTTACTTATTAATTTTCCTCCAGCTGCTCAGTGAGAATAGCCCCGTATAATTTCGGTATACCGGGATTATTTTGACCTGAGCATGGCTTGTTCGTTGATACATTGTAACTTTATCTTTGGGGTCGTCCACATATGACGTTGTTGCGTGATAAATTCTCGCAACATCGTTTTATTTCAATATCTGTTTTATAACGCAAGGGCAACAACTGCTTGAAATCTATAGTCACTTTTCTCGGTAAGCATTTGTCTTCTCGCGTTAGTATCGAATGCAGTTAACTTTTGTGCTGTGGTCATTTTTGCGCTGGACTGCGCATGACTTGTCTTGTTGTTTGGTCGATCGGTTTCCGCCCACCACTAGTGGGAGTGAGCGATTTGGAATGGCGAAAGAGATGCCTCGTTGAAGAGGGGATCTCCGCTATTTTTGTTCTGTCAGGGATGTGTAGTCCTCTTATGGATATTTCGTTTATTCGGGATAATACCTCTAGTGTATTTGCACATGCCGGGAGGCGTGATATTTCTGTATTTCTTGAAAGCAAGGTAAATTAACATTTTCATTAACTCTATTGATTTTGGGTCGTGAGCGATTTCGATTCATAGCCTGTCTGCGAAAGTCGTCGTCACGAGATGTTTTTTCCCAGCTCACATGTCGCTGCATTGTACTGCATCGGTTGATGCAGGTACCAAGGACCATTACTTGCTACTTTGTTAAATGAACTAGGTTTAGAAAACCTTTATTATCTAGAGGATATTCTTGAGGACATTATTTATACTTCGGCAGACGTGTCTGTCTTGCTGAAGTCAAACTAAGGAGAGTGAACTGATCTCATACATCTGGTTATCTCCTGGCTGTTATAGAAAGGATGGAGTTGTTCACCTGACTACATTTACAGCACTATGAAATATAACATGCATCTGACTCATCATTGTAATGCTGTCTACCGTCTATTGCTGTATTGAATGTTGCTGTGATAATGACTGTTTGATGTGCCTACACATTTGCGTAACCATTTTGTCACTGTGGCGTCCACAATAAATAATGAAGAAAAACGTCAACGGCTGTTTCAAGACTCATTGACTTTATACGTCGTGAGTTTACTGACGTCCTATGTGGATTGCCCTGTTATTGTTGCATGAACATTGTTTTGACTGAACACATCTACACACTACACAAAACCAGACATGCGGATGCCATCCATCATCATATGGCATCACGCATCATTTGGTGGCCATAAGCTGGTTTGATTCTGGTACTAGCAAACACGGGGTCCCTTACCCACTTCATTTTCAACAAGAATTCATCAGCATCCTTCAAGAAATTAACATTCTTCAATACAGTCAACATCTTCAAAATTTTCAAAGTACTCGGCGTTGCCCGGTAAAAGTCAAAATTTCAACTTTTTGACGGAAACAAGAATTTGACAGTACCCGGCGTTGTTACATGTTGCCGGATAACTCGGACTGCTGTTATCTTTTACGCAAGTCAAGCAAGTTGCTGCTGTCAAGGTTCCAGTGCTGTCGTTTTTTGAGAAGGTCAAGTGCCGGTTGAAACGGGTTGTTTTCTGAAGAAGGCCAAGTACCGATTTCCATCAACTTACTTTTGGATTAGAAGGTCAAGTGCCGAAACAACTCAACACACAGTATTTCAGAAGCTCTTGTACCATCGTGTTAGCAGTGGAAGCAGTTCAGATGTGCCATCATCGTTGGAGCTTCGCTCTTTAGGACGTTGATTGACATCCGTTTTTCTGCTGTTCTACGATTGGAAGCCTTTAAGTTAAGTGGCCTGTTTGTATGTAAACTGTGCCCTTATACTTCTGCTGAGTCTTCTGTGTATCATCTCATTCTATATATTATATATGTCTATATGTTATTTGTATATTTATATGTTTATATATTTCAGCGGGTTCTCGGTTGGGTGGTGTCTCCGTTAGATTATGCCACGTCATAGAGGTCGTCTATTGTGAGCGTTTTCTGTAGGGTTTGCAAATTTCCGATACTGGAATTTGCTAAGCGACTTCTGTTGCTATTTATGTTAGCTGTGATGACATGTTTTAATATTGTTTTCGTTATTATTTCACATTCTTTAGTTTTGTTGTGATTTGTTTGTATTTGTTAGCCTACTCTTGTCTATAATTTAGTTTCATACAACATTTTTGTTTATACACTGTGGTGTCATGTATTTTGTTTAATTCTATCGCAGATATCGTCACATTTTTTGTGATATTTCATTAATTTCTGCTTTATTTTTAGTTGATTTCTGCGAAAGTTTTTGTATTGTTGCTGATCTTTGTTATTGTTTACATTGTTATTGTTTACATTGTTTGTATTGTTTACATTTTCAATGTTTACATTCTGCATGTGTTTACATAGTCATTGTTTACAGTTATAGTAATTAGTTAATGGACTATGCTAATGCACTGTTACTACTATACTGATGATAAATGAATGATGAATAGTGTCGTGCACTATTGAATGAGAAGTGCACTTATGATCAAGATTTGAGTGCTGATATTTCATATACAAGTTCTTTGATTGGAGACTTGTTTCCCACAGAGACTGGGATAATATAATGTGATGTGAATATACAAGTGCTTAATTAAGACTTGTTACACTTAGGTTTGAAATAAATTAGTTAATTATTTCAGGTTTTGGACTCATATGTTAGACAACATGTCTACATTTGAGCACTTTATTGAGCAGGGTAAATTGCTTGGGAAGACTGGTGATAAGTTAGAAGAATTTGCAACTGCTCGATATGATAAAGCAATGGAAGCTGAACAAAAGAAACTGCATATGGAAGCTGAACAAAAGAAACTGCAGATGCAGGTGGATGAAAAGAGATTCCAAATGGAAATGGAAAAACAAAAAAGGGAATCAGAAGCTGAGGAAAGAAAGCTACAGCTAGAAGCTGAGAATAAAAGACTTGAAAAAGAAGCTGAAAATAAAAGACTTGAAAAAGAAGCTGAAAATAAAAGACTTGAAAAAGAAGCTGAAAATGAAAGACTTCAAATGCAGGCTCAAGCTGAAGAAAGGAAGTTACAAAGAGAGTCTGATGAGAGGAAAGCAAAAATGGAACATGAAGAAAAACTCTTAGCTTTAGAGTTGGAGAAATTGAAATTGACGAGCATGAGTAATGGTAATGATTCAAACAAGGGTTCATCTTCTGGGAAGGTGTGGTGAAGTGGGATGTTATAAATATTTATAGGGGACTTAGTGTACTGACTGAGATCAGCTGTGAAGGTATCTATATCTATTAAAAGTAGTGTATTATAGATAACCTTACTTGCTACCACATATCTCTTTATCTCAGTCAGAATTATTCTGGAATAGTGTGATGCTACGTTATGTGTCTAGGGTATGTGTATGAAGAAGTGTAAGTCACAACAACAGACAGATAAACAATTTAATGTAATCCACTACTCTTGACAACACTGTGACACTCACATACATATAACACTCTACAAAGATATCTTAAAAGAGTCACTGATAAACTTTCGAATAACAATATGTATTCATTACTGGCATGAATGAATATGTGTCCTGATTCAACTACAAGGGAACCAGGAATCACAATCAATTTAAATTACAAGTTATGTACAGAATGTATTTAATATGAATATTGTAGTGACATATATTATTACAAATGTTCTATGTGTGTCAGTTGTGTAGTAGTAAAATGAGGTAATACTGGTTTTGTTTTGTTCAAGCTCTGTTGGTATTTGTCATCATGACTTCAATAGTTTGTCTTTAGGGACTATTATTGGAGATGTTCACAGTTCCTGATTTTAAGACAAGTAAATTCCCCTCTGAATGGTATTTTTATAAAGTTATTTCAAGATGAGGGGACATAATGTTGAGCTCAGCTGGCCAATTCGCTTATCTGGCGTGATGGCGGCAGGAAAGGACTCCTCTGCTCGAATTCTCCTCTGGGCTCAGGAGACACCTCACTGATAGCTAAAAAGACCAAGGAGTATGCTGTCCGACTCTGGATTCAGCAAATCTCTGACCAGATGCTGCTCACTACCATCAAGACCACTGTCCCACAATTTCATGGAAATAAACACAGATACGTTGATTAGCAATGAATTCTGGCACAAACTGGCACAAATTCCGTTCTGCCTATGTTCCAGGCTTTTATTTTAGCAAAAATGTGAGCTGGCTTCAACGTACTGTCGCTTTATCAAGCTTATTTGAATTAGTGGTCTCGAACTAACGCTCCCAAGTGTGTATATCAGCGAGACTGGCCAATGAGCCACGTTTCGACAAGTGTTTGAAAAAATGTTATCTTTTCCCGTCTCCCCTAACAACCAAGATAGTATTTATAACCCGACCAATCGTGGTTAGGCTTTCATTTGTTGCGCTCCAATCAATTTGGAGTTTACATGGTAGGCTATTTATGTAACGTAAGGTTTTTTCAAACACGTTATAAAAAAAATTTTATGAGCAGAAATGATTTTATGCTGTCAGGCACCCCCAATATTTTATTTTGGGTATAATTTATTAATTCCTGGACTATTTGCGTAACGTTTTACATATTATTTGTCAGCAAACCCTAAGGAACCCAAAAATACTAATTTAAAGGAGCTACGTGGCTGCGTTCAAAATATGCAATTTCTTCTATCTCCTGTTTAGAAGATGTGCTGTCTGGGTACTGTTATGTGTTCAAACGTAAACCCATATAATGTTGTCTTTTCTAATAAGAGTCTGTTATGAATTATAAACCTAACTCTGGGAAAGGGTAGTGTATTTTATCACTGTCCGTCTGAAAAAAAATTAGTGCATGTAGACTTACACGCGTGATGGTAGTAATTGTGTATCGCGCGAAGCGGGTTTAGTGTTCGGCTTTCTGCCTCTCCCTTCTCTTTTTATCCCTTTAGTCCATCTGTTCGTTCGTTTTGGTAACGCAGTATAATTAATGTTAGGGTTAATTTAGGTCATTACGCAGTACGTCTCAATGCTTTTCCAAGAATTACAGCACACGTTTCATTGAAGAAGGCGGGTAATAATACAGTAAGCTTTACTATCAACGTGAAAGCGTTACAATTTGCAGACGAAGCAGAAAACAAGGGGGATTTCGAGTACATTCTTTGGGACAGCACTGTCATTTTACCATTGCTCTTCTCTTTATTAATTTTATTTGTTAGGCTTCATATTTACCTAATAATTTATATATGTGGATTAGAATATTTCATGACACCTCCCCTCTTAAAACAGACATTATATGTCAGTCCTTTATTCCATATACACATATAGAAATTTATTATTATTTCTGGGGTTTACGGTGATTCTCATCACACGGATGGCGGCTTAAAAAATCCGCTCCCAGATTGGTTTTTCCAGATATATATTCAATGCTAAAATTATATGGAGCCAGAAGCAAAGACCATCGGAGTAACCTAGAGTTCTCATGCTTAGCCTGTGCTAAAAACGATAAAGGTTTGTGGTCAGTTTGCAACTTAAATGCCTTCCCATATAGATAAATATTGAATTTCTTTATTGCCCATATTACTGCAAGACATTCTTTTTCGCTAGTTGAGTAGTTGATTTCAGCTTTATTCAACTTTCTGCTAGCATATGCCACTGGGCTTAATTCCCCATCCAATGCATCTGATTTCTGTAGTAAAGTTGCACCTAGCCCAATATTACTTGCATCCGTCCTTACTATGAATTCTTGACTTAAGTCAGGTAATTTCAAAATGGGTTTACTTGTTAGCTTTTCCTTCAATTCTTGGTAAGTCATTTCACATTGTGGTGTCCATGTAATGCGATCTGGAAGTCCTTTACGTGTCAATTCCGTTAAAGGTGCACATATGGAATTAAAGTTTTTGATATACTTCTGGTAGAAACCACATAATGAGACAAAGGATCTCACGTCCTTCTTGGTTTGTGGTCTCGGGGCTTTCTGTAGTTTCTCTAAATTCTTTGGGTCAGGGGTCATGTTTCCCTGATAAACTGTGTGTCCCAAAAATTCCAATTCTTTACATCCAACGCAACATTTGGTTGGTCGGGCTGTTAAATTTGCCTCCCTAAGTCGATCAAACAGCATGTTCAGAGAGTCAATGTGTTCCTCAAATGTTTCTGTTGCATAAGGATATCATCCATAAAATTTGTTATACAGGGATTATTCAGAGGATCCAATAATTTTCTCATCATTCTAGAGAAGACACTAGGCGCATTCTTCAATCCAAATGGCAATCTATTAAACTCATAGTGTCCTTCTGAGGTACTAAAAGCTAGGTATGGTCTAACCTCAGGCTTTACTGGAATCTGATAGTATCCTTTACTCAGATCCACTTTTGAGAAATATTTAGCTTTATTTAGTCTGGCAAACAGCTGATTTGTATCCGGCAATGGATCCACCTGTCCTTCTGTAATAGCATTCAGTCTCCTGTAATCTATACAGAGTCTATGTTCTCCAGAGGGCTTCCTTAAGAGTACCACCCCGGAACTATACGAAGACTCACTGTGCGAAATAATTCCTTCCTTCAACAGATAGTCTATCTCTTCCTTCAAAGCTTTTTCCTTAGCAAACGGAATCGAATATGGTTTCATACAGACAGGTGTGGAGTCTATTAATTTCATATCATATTCCAATAGGTTTGTATGCCCTGGTCGGTCTGTTAACACCTCTGCATGATTATTTAGAACCTGTTGCACTCTCTCTTTCTGAGTTTTCGTTAAATGTGTACTGATTTTCACCTGTGCTGCTGTCTCACAGGGGTGTAATGGATATTCAAATGATGAAAGTGGTTCCTTTTTCATCTCCATGGCGA
The DNA here is from genome assembly GCA_024509875.1 of Oreohelix idahoensis. Lineage (NCBI taxonomy): Eukaryota > Metazoa > Mollusca > Gastropoda > Stylommatophora > Oreohelicidae > Oreohelix > Oreohelix idahoensis. The sequence goes on along the minus strand of JAMPIV010016953.1, from coordinate 98,545 downwards.
TGGACAAGGTCAACAAGTGTGTCTCTTCCTGATGTTCTCTTTCCAAATATTTCTTCAGGAGATTCACATGATAGATTTTTTCTTTCCCCTTCTTATCTATCTTATAATTTGTTCTAGACACCTTCTCTAGAACTGTATATGGACCCTGCCATCCAATTTGTAACTTATTCTGACTCCCGGGCAAAAGAAGCAGTACCTTCTCTCCCACAGCCAAATTTCTGTCTTTCGCCTTCCTGTTATAATAGGCAGCATGTTTCTTCCTGGCTTGTTTCAAATTTTCATTGGCAAGTTTCCAGCCAGTTTTTTACCGAGTGGTCAGCTCATTCACATATTGGTATGAAGATGTAATGTTTTCCTCTGCCTTTTCATCAGTCCACGTTCTTAACAAAGCTACATATGGACCTTTAATTGTGTGGACCTATTTGTCCATGCACCGGTATGGTCTCTTCCACTTGAAGCTTTATAGTGATGATTTTTCCTTGCAGACTTATCATTCACAAAACGACCGCTACCAATTCTTTTGGGGCTTTCTCCCCTCTTAAAATTCTTGATGAGAGATTTCCTCTCTACATATTCTTCCTCCAGTTTGTTTAAGTCCGATTGAGGGATTGTCGGCTTATCCTGGGGTAAGACATCTTTTTGCACTCTCCGCATAGTGGCCATTGTAAAACAGTTAAGTGAAGCTTGTCCGTGAAAAGGGGCTTCCCATTCCATTTGGTCCACTTTATCAAATCTATTTTTCTTTTTATTGTCAGGCCTGATTTTGCCCCGTGGCGTGTCCAGGTCCTGATCCATGTTCCCACTTGTGGGTGTTCCCTCATGTGCTATGCTACACCTTTCTACAAAGTTCTCAATGTCCCATCTTGCTTTGGGCCAATAATAATTGTGAGCCACCTTTTGAATGATGGTACCTATTTTCTCATGGTCCCCATCTGGTTTCACATGTAGGCTCCTTATTAATTCTGTCCTGTATCTTTTTGGAAGAACCAGCTGTCCGTGACCATTGGATCTAGCTCCAGTCTTCCTATACATCAACTTGTTTTTCATGTAAAAATCTCCCTTGCCTGGAGTTGTATGACAAGTTGACAATTTTCTGAAACAAGGCTTGAGTGTTTTATCCCCAGCCTGTGCCTTCCTCGTCTCTTCTGGAGTGGTATCTAACATAATATCCTCCTCCTGTCTTGAGGTCGACCTGACCTGAAGGGTTGCCATATACACAGGTTTCCTTCTGCAACGGTCAGTGTCATGATTGTCCATCTGACAATTTTTACACCACCTTTTTCCTTGGTTGAAAGATTTTCTTTCATCATATTTCCTTTCATCGAATTGTGGGAATTTATTTTTATTGTCATACCGTGGCCTATCAAATTGGTGCTTACCTTTATTTTGATCCCTAGGATCAAATTTATTAAAGTTCTGTGGTGCCCTGAAGTTGTCCACCTGTTTCTTTTTATTACCTGTTACCTCTGCTTGAGCTGCTTGATACCTTTCAGCAACATTTAGCAACTCACCCAGCCTCTCTGCACCTTGTTCCATGAGAAATTTTCTCAGGTCTGGAGCCATGGACTCTCTTAGTTGCTCTATAAGGACCATTTCCTTAAGATCTTGGGTTTTCCCCAGAGAAGTCCATTTCTCCAAGTATGTCTCTATTCGTGCAGAGAACTGGTGATAGGTTTCACCTGACAGTAGTTTAGCATTCCTAAATTTTTTCCTGTAAAACTCTGCATTCTTTTCATACCTTAACAAAAGAGCCTGCTTTAGCATGTCATAATTTTCCTGATCACCTCTGCTCATTTTTGCAAAAACTTCATAAGCTGCCCCACGAAGTCCCTGAGATAACTTTAAGCTCCACCTTTCTCTCTCCAACCCATACGTGGTAGCTAATAGTTCGTACCTATTTATATAGCTCTCAATATCATCGTCTTTCTCAACAAAATGATCTAAATGAAAGTTCATAGCTGAGGTCGAGGCTCCCTGAGTAACCGTAGCATCAGAGGCAAAGGGACTGGCACCATTTTCAGGAGCATGGCCTTGAAACTCAAACTCCCTTAGTCGTAACTCATGTTCCCTTTGTAATCTTTTCTCCTCCTTTTCTGCTTCCCTCTCTGCAGCTAATTTCCTCTCTTCTGCAGCTAATTTCTTCTCTTCTCTTTCTGCAGCTAATCTTTTGTCTTCTCTTTCTGCTTCCAATTTCTTAACCTCTTTGTCAGCCTCAATCTGCAACCTCTTAGTCTCAGCCTCAGCTTGCAACCTCTTAGTCTCAGCCTCTAACTTTCTTTCGGCCTCTTTTTCTAATCTTCTTTCTTCGCGTTCAATAAATTTGTCACATTCCGTTGTGACATAGGCAACCATAACTTGCCCATCTAATCCTAACTCTTTTGCAGTCTGAACCGCAGCAGATCGAAATTTGGCCAGGTCCGCCATTGTCTATTATGTAAATTTATACAATGTCTAACCAACAATTCAATCTCTAATGGACAACACAGGCACCGTGAGCTCAACCTTATTTTATTCCACCCAAGGATACCTTTTAATTCTTATATTCCCTGAAGTGAATTACCCCCAATATTTTTAATAGTTAAAGATTCAAAATCCCAAGAGCGAGACCCCAATATATGTGGTGAAGTGGGATGTTATAAATATTTATAGGGGACTTAGTGTACTGACTGAGATCAGCTGTGAAGGTATCTATATCTATTAAAAGTAGTGTATTATAGATAACCTTACTTGCTACCACATATCTCTTTATCTCAGTCAGAATTATTCTGGAATAGTGTGATGCTACGTTATGTGTCTAGGGTATGTGTATGAAGAAGTGTAAGTCACAACAACAGACAGATAAACAATTTAATGTAATCCACTACTCTTGACAACACTGTGACACTCACATACATATAACACTCTACAAAGATATCTTAAAAGAGTCACTGATAAACTTTCGAATAACAATATGTATTCATTACTGGCATGAATGAATATGTGTCCTGATTCAACTACAAGGGAACCAGGAATCACAATCAATTTAAATTACAAGTTATGTACAGAATGTATTTAATATGAATATTGTAGTGACATATATTATTACAAATGTTCTATGTGTGTCAGTTGTGTAGTAGTAAAATGAGGTAATACTGGTTTTGTTTTGTTCAAGCTCTGTTGGTATTTGTCATCATGACTTCAATAGTTTGTCTTTAGGGACTATTATTGGAGATGTTCACAGTTCCTGATTTTAAGACAAGTAAATTCCCCTCTGAATGGTATTTTTATAAAGTTATTTCAAGATGAGGGGACATAATGTTGAGCTCAGCTGGCCAATTCGCTTATCTGGCGTGATGGCGGCAGGAAAGGACTCCTCTGCTCGAATTCTCCTCTGGGCTCAGGAGACACCTCACTGATAGCTAAAAAGACCAAGGAGTATGCTGTCCGACTCTGGATTCAGCAAATCTCTGACCAGATGCTGCTCACTACCATCAAGACCACTGTCCCACAATTTCATGGAAATAAACACAGATACGTTGATTAGCAATGAATTCTGGCACAAACTGGCACAAATTCCGTTCTGCCTATGTTCCAGGCTTTTATTTTAGCAAAAATGTGAGCTGGCTTCAACGTACTGTCGCTTTATCAAGCTTATTTGAATTAGTGGTCTCGAACTAACGCTCCCAAGTGTGTATATCAGCGAGACTGGCCAATGAGCCACGTTTCGACAAGTGTTTGAAAAAATGTTATCTTTTCCCGTCTCCCCTAACAACCAAGATAGTATTTATAACCCGACCAATCGTGGTTAGGCTTTCATTTGTTGCGCTCCAATCAATTTGGAGTTTACATGGTAGGCTATTTATGTAACGTAAGGTTTTTTCAAACACGTTATAAAAAAAATTTTATGAGCAGAAATGATTTTATGCTGTCAGGCACCCCCAATATTTTATTTTGGGTATAATTTATTAATTCCTGGACTATTTGCGTAACGTTTTACATATTATTTGTCAGCAAACCCTAAGGAACCCAAAAATACTAATTTAAAGGAGCTACGTGGCTGCGTTCAAAATATGCAATTTCTTCTATCTCCTGTTTAGAAGATGTGCTGTCTGGGTACTGTTATGTGTTCAAACGTAAACCCATATAATGTTGTCTTTTCTAATAAGAGTCTGTTATGAATTATAAACCTAACTCTGGGAAAGGGTAGTGTATTTTATCACTGTCCGTCTGAAAAAAAATTAGTGCATGTAGACTTACACGCGTGATGGTAGTAATTGTGTATCGCGCGAAGCGGGTTTAGTGTTCGGCTTTCTGCCTCTCCCTTCTCTTTTTATCCCTTTAGTCCATCTGTTCGTTCGTTTTGGTAACGCAGTATAATTAATGTTAGGGTTAATTTAGGTCATTACGCAGTACGTCTCAATGCTTTTCCAAGAATTACAGCACACGTTTCATTGAAGAAGGCGGGTAATAATACAGTAAGCTTTACTATCAACGTGAAAGCGTTACAATTTGCAGACGAAGCAGAAAACAAGGGGGATTTCGAGTACATTCTTTGGGACAGCACTGTCATTTTACCATTGCTCTTCTCTTTATTAATTTTATTTGTTAGGCTTCATATTTACCTAATAATTTATATATGTGGATTAGAATATTTCATGACAGAAGGCTAATAATGATACTTTTAAGATTAAGTTACCAACATTTAGTCCTTCCAGTGATGACATAATGTTCTATCTGGACAGATTTGAACAAGCATGTACAGCTCATAACATAGACAAAGCAAAATATGTTTATCAGTTATCAGGGATACTGACAGGTAAAGCTCTAAGTATATTAAATATGGTGGATGAACCTGACAAGAGCAATTATGAGGTTGTCAGGGCCGCTTTGTTAAAGAAATATCAGCTTAACGAAGACGGCTATCGTCTACAATTTAAAAAACATGTTACCTGAAAATGGAGTTGAATTCTCCGAGTTTATTGCAAGAATACGCATTACTTTCTCACGATGGGTTGAACTATCTAAGACGGAAAAAACTTATGAAGGACTTATGGACTTAATACTTAGAGACAAAGTCATGTCGTCTGTCAATGAGTCTTTCCTTGCTTTCCTTCATGAACGTAAACCTAAAACAATAAAAGAAATGGAAGATTTCTGTTGCCAATACGTAACTGCGCACCCACACATAACCATGGGTAACTCTAAGGTGAAAGAAGGTTTACCAGTTGCTTCGGCAGCTCCGTATGGTCAAAACTTTGCTCGTAGATCCCAACAAAATTTTGATAGAAAGGGCAGCGGTAATTTCTGTCAAAATCATGGAAATCAATTTCATGGTGATTCTTCTTCGAAGAATTGGAGACAACCTGATAGTACTCGTTACTATCACCCTAATAATTATAAGCATTTCAAAAGAGGATATGGTAATAGAGGTTATTCCTGCCGAAGACCTCAGAACCAAACAAATAGATGTTCGCATCAATGTGAACATGATAGTAATCGTGGAAACTGGAATTCGAACCAGTATAACAATTACAATAGAGACAATAATAACTGCAGAGATAATAATAACTCTGATAACTTCAGAGGTAATAATAGTCGGGGTAGATCTCAACACAAAAAAAAGAGATATCAGCAGGCTAATGCTGTACAACAGGAAACTGAGGGAGCCTGTAATCATGTTGTTGATAGTAAAAACTTTGACGCTGTCACTAGTTCTGCTTTTGACTTTGAGAGAGCAAACAAATGCCCCCAATGCAGTACTTTATTCGAACCGGGTACCATAACTACTTTGAGTTGTGGTCACCCACTTCCCGCTCTTCCTGCTGCTGTTGCGCATGACGGGAGGGGTTCTTTAATTCTACATAAGGGTCTTGTTAATGATACTCCGGTCTCACTACTTTTCGATTCCGGATGCACCACTATTGGTGTTAGACAATCGCTTGTAGATCCATCTTGTGCTACAGGAAGGGTTATTAAATGTGTCACATTTGGCGGCACTCTAGAAAAAATATCCTACTGCTGTAATTCGCATTGCCACTCCTTTCTTTACTGGAGATGTGCATGCTTGTCTCTTACCTAATCCTATTGCGGACCTTATTATTGGTCGTATTCACGGAGTTAGGGAGTGTACCCCACAGCAGATTGCTGCTTGGGAAGATAATAACATGCAAGCTACAAATGCAGTAGTTACAAGAGCACAAGCTCTACAAACACCCGAAACTTCACTGAATAGTGATAATGAAGTTGATAGCCAAGATAGTCACTTAGTAATTACTCGTGACTCTTTCATAAAATTGCAAGAAGAAGATCCTTCTTTAAAAAAATTCTTCGTTCTTGCGAAGAAAGGTGATCCGAATCAGGATACAAATAGAAAATCTTGGATTGCAATGAGGAACGGCGTACTTGTACGTATGGTACAAGATTCGACTACGTCGGCACATTCGCAAATTCTTGTTCCCAAGAGCATGAGAGTCCAAATATTACAACATGCTCATGACTCGCAATGTGCTGGACATATGGGTTTTGCCCGTACGAAGTCGAGAGTCCTTGCGGCTTTCTTTTGGCCTTTTGTCAATAAGGACATTCGTATTTACTGCCGATCATGCAAGGTATGTCAGGAGGTCAAATCTAGAGGACCACGACATGCTGCGCCTATCCAGGCTGCTGACATTCCTATTCGGCCGTTTCAGAAAATGGCCATAGATATTATTGGCCCTTTTAAGGTCAAGTCGGCCAGAGGACATCAGTTTATCCTTACATGTGTCGATATGTGCACACGTTGGCCAGAGGCTATTCCTCTTAAGAGCATATCTACTACAGATATCGCAGATGCTCTTTGGTTGATATTTTCTCGCTTGGGGTTCCCCAGAGAAATATTGTCAGACCATGGCACTCAACTCATATCTGACACTATGTCACAGGTAATGTCTACCTTACATATTGAACGATCTCTCAGTAGTATCTACCATCCTATGTCTAATGGGTTAGTTGAGCGTCTGAATAGAACGCTCAAGACTTTGCTTGGTAAGATAACTGAAGATCATCCTCAAGATTGGGACAGGGTTTTACCCGCGGCTCTCTTTGCCTATAGAGAAGTCCCTAATGAACACACAGGATTTTCTCCCTTCGAACTTGTCTTTGGCGCGCGTCCACGCGGCCCTATGTCTTTATTACACGATCTCATCACTGCCGATGATATTAGCGATGAAACTCAATCCTCATATGAGTATGTCATTGCTCTTAGACAAAAGATCATTGAGGCATGTAAGCTAGCAACTGCTTCATCAGAAATTGCTAAAGAGAAGGCAAGGCAGTTTGCTAACAAGAATAGATGTCTACGACAACTTTGTCCAGGTGACAAAGCATTCGTCCTACTCCCCAGTAGGGAAAATAGACTTCTTATTGCATGGAAAGGTCCGTATGCAATAGTCTCTCGGATTTCCGATGTTGACTATGTGGTCGATATTGATGGAAAGCATAAAACTTTCCACATAAACATGCTTTCGGAATTTCACGAACGTCCGGACTATTTGCTGCCTATTTTCCAGGCAACGGATGATGCTCCTGCACCTCACGGTCATTATTCATCCCTGTCTGTCATTCAGGATGAGGAAGCTACCTTCTCTGATGTCAACCTTCCCCTTCCAGTGGTTCCATTACATTCCACGGAATCTTGGAAAAACGTTTCTGTTTCTCCTAATCTTTCTGGTGACGAACATCGACAAGTCTCGTCGATGTTACAAACATTTCAGGATGTTCTCACTGACATTCCTGGACACACAGATGTCATAGAACATGACATAATTCTTACCGACAATAATCCAATTAGGGTTAGGCCGTATCCTATTCCTATACACTTTCAGTCGCAAGTGGAGAAGGAATTGGATGAAATGATTCAATTAAATATAATTGAACCATCGACTTCACCATATTCTTCTTCCATGGTTATTGTCCGGAAGAAGGATAAGAACATACGAATTTGCGTTGATTATCGCAAATTGAATCAGGTCACAAAGTTCGACGCTGAACCGATGCCTTTGTTAGAAGATCTACTGATTAGACTTTCTAATTCTAGATTCTTCACTAAACTTGACTTGTCTAAAGGTTATTGGCAAGTGCCTTTAGCAGAGCATGCCAAACCTCTTACTGCTTTTTCTACACCTAGGGGTCTATTTCATGGAATGTTATGCCTTTTGGTCTCATGAACGCCCCTGCCACTTTCGTTCGCATGATGCGTCGAATTCTGTCACATCATTCGGATGTCATCGCATACTTAGATGACATCTGTCTCTTCAGTGATACCTGGGAAGATCACTATTTAGGGTTATATGACTTACTGTCCACTCTACGTGAGAATAATTTGACAGCAAAACCTTCTAAAGCTTTTGTTGGTTTTGGTGAAATCTCTTTCCTGGGTCATCGTGTTGGTCATGGTCTCTTGAAGACAGAAGACCACAATACTTCCAAAATACTGAAAATCTCTGTTCCTAAAACGAAGAAACAAGTTAGGAGTCTCTTAGGTTTAATTCAATTTTATGGGAGATTTATTCCAAATTTATCTTCGATCATGGCACCTCTCTCAACATTGTTGAAGAAAGGTTCGCCTAATCTGGTCCGTTGGTCTGGAGAATGCCAATCTTCATTAGACCAAATCAAGAATATATTTTCTTCTCCTCCCATCTTAAGATTACCTACTCTTGATAGGACTTTTGTTCTTCGGAGTGATGCTTCATCCACTGGGATTGGAGCAGCACTGATGCAAGAATATGCAAATACTCTGCATCCTGTTATGTACATTTCTAGAAAACTAAATGCGGCAGAGAGGAACTACTCGGTTTTAGACCGTGAGTTGTTAGCGATGGTTTGGTCAATTCTAAAGCTACAAAGATTCCTCCTGGGCGCACATTTCATTCTAGAGACTGATCAGAAAGCTCTTACAGCTATTCAGACTAAGAATTTGAAGAGTTCGAGATCCACTCGATATGCTATAGCTCTTCAACCTTTTCACTTCACGGTACGAGATATCCGTGGTGCGGATAATGTGATGGCTGACATTTTGTCTAGATGCCCACATGACTCCAACTAATACTTCTGTCCTATATTTCCATATATTACAGAGTCATAACACACCTATATTTCTACAATAGATTAGCACATCTGTACTTACTTTATATGTACACACTATCGTGCTTTGTTGTCATCTTCTTCTGTTCGTTTTTTAAAATGATAGAGGAGGACTGAGTAGTTAATATAAGGGCCGTTAGTTTACTAAACAGCCACAATTATTAATAATGTATTGTACCTTATGAAGCATATTAGTTATTAATTAGCATTATATTGCTTGTACTTTCTCAGAATGTCATTGTTGAGCTGAGGACTTACCTTTCGAGTTCTAGATTGTGTACTTACCCTCGGAATACCAGAGCATATGTCCTGGATCGTCATGTAGTTTAACTTTGCTATGTACTTATGTCATTACATGTCAAAGAATGTACTATTTAAATTTTCCTATCAGATTTGTACATCCATTTTTAAAGACAATATTAGAGTATGCTGTTTAATGATGATTATAGTAACTTGCATACGTATATTGTGTTTACATGCTAACGTGATGTGTGTTGGTGACACCTCCCCGATGTGAATATTTTTTGAGACATATTTATTTTTCTGTTGAGGTATATCCTCACCAGACACTCTATAATTAGCCTATTGTTTGGCAATTTAATTAATTATCAGCGCATAATTCGTGCGTTTTGAGCCGCTTATCGCTTGCTCTTTGATATTGAAAAAAAAATATGTTCCACATTTTTTTTTTTATCGGGAGGAGGTGGTGATATGTTGCGTGATAAATTCTCGCAACATCGTTTTATTTCAATATCTGTTTTATAACGCAAGGGCAACAACTGCTTGAAATCTATAGTCACTTTTCTCGGTAAGCATTTGTCTTCTCGCGTTAGTATCGAATGCAGTTAACTTTTGAGCTGTGGTCATTTTTGCGCTGGACTGCGCATGACTTGTCTTGTTGTTTGGTCGATCGGTTTCCGCCCACCACTAGTGGGAGTGAGCGATTTGGAATGGCGAAAGAGATGCCTCGTTGAAGAGGGGATCTCCGCTATTTTTGTTCTGTCAGGGATGTGTAGTCCTCTTATGGATATTTCGTTTATTCGGGATAATACCTCTAGTGTATTTGCACATGCCGGGAGGCGTGATATTTCTGTATTTCTTGAAAGCAAGGTAAATTAACATTTTCATTAACTCTATTGATTTTGGGTCGTGAGCGATTTCGATTCATAGCCTGTCTGCGAAAGTCGTCGTCACGAGATGTTTTTTTCCCAGCTCACATGTCGCTGCATTGTACTGCATCGGTTGATGCAGGTACCAAGGACCATTACTTGCTACTTTGTTAAATGAACTAGGTTTAGAAAACCTTTATTATCTAGAGGATATTCTTGAGGACATTATTTATACTTCGGCAGACGTGTCTGTCTTGCTGAAGTCAAACTAAGGAGAGTGAACTGATCTCATACATCTGGTTATCTCCTGGCTGTTATAGAAAGGATGGAGTTGTTCACCTGACTACATTTACAGCACTATGAAATACAACATGCATCTGACTCATCATTGTAATGCTGTCTACCGTCTATTGCTGTATTGAATGTTGCTGTGATAATGACTGTTTGATGTGCCTACACATTTGCGTAACCATTTTGTCACTGTGGCGTCCACAATAAATAATGAAGAAAACCGTCAACGGCTGTTTCAAGACTCATTGACTTTATACGTCGTGAGTTTACTGACGTCCTATGTGGATTGCCCTGTTATTGTTGCATGAACATTGTTTTGACTGAACACATCTACACACTACACAAAACCAGACATGCGGATGCCATCCATCATCATATGGCATCACGCATCAGACGTCACCAAACTATTGCTATTTTTAATCCTTCTTGCCATATTTCGTCCCGAAAAATCCACACCCTCCTCTTATGTGACGTCACATAGATCTTAAAACCACCCCGCCTCCCCTTTTCCCGCAATTTTTTGTAACACTGAAGAGAAATATTGTAATCGAATGTAAATTAGTTAAATAGTACAGACAAAATAACAAGCTTGTAAGTCAAATAGTATTTAATTAATCAGACTTTTACAAAAACTGCTGTGCTCGTTAAATGATGCTAAATGTGTTTTAAAAAATAACGCTATTTTAGCTGAAATTTAAATTTAAAACAATTTAAAAACATAAATAACATGCAAAAACATTAATACCCTCAATTCTTACTTATGTTAAAGTTTCTTTAACTATCTTTAAAATTGAGAGATAATCCACACAAATTTAAGGGTTTAAAAACTGATGCTAGTATCAATGAATAGCTTCTTCCCATGGCAAAGTAAGATGCTAAACTACTGAACGAAAAAGAAATCAATTTGTCTCCGGATCAACATCCCTTATTATAAGGTGTATGTGTTTATTTAAAAACAAAATTAAAATTAAACAATAATTCAAACTTAAACGTTATAACCGAATAATACTTGGTAAGTTGCAGACACCCGTAAGAAATACAGAAGTGGAAGAGTGCCTGAAACATATATTGAGTGTTATTTATTTACTGTCCAGATTTGATAAAATGGAAGGAAGGCATCAAAGAAGAGTTGACTACCAGAAGAGCGGCAGCTGGGAGACCATAAATCAGGTCATAAATCGATGATTCCTCAGCAAGTGGCAAGAAGACGAAGATGGCTGTATGCTGCTCCACCTATGTCCCAGTCTTGACTTATGAATGCGAGTCTTGGGCAATGACTGTAACCCACAAAAGCCCGCTCCAAACATTATAAATGAAGCATCAGTGGTTGAAGTAACAAGAAGAGACATGCTCCGTCACCAAACGTATCGTCAGGGCCTCAAAACCCAGCGCCTGCAGACCCAAGTAAAACAGTACCAACTACGATGGTTTGGCCATGTCTGCCGAATGGAAGAAGATTGGCTACAACGACAAATCTAGGAAACTAAGAGCCAGGGATCGAGACCTCCAGGACGACCTACAGTACGCTGGGAAGACAACATTAGACAATGTCTGAAGAACCGAGAACTAGATTGGAACCCACCCAGGAGAAAAACAGCCGGTATGATAGTATGGCGCTCTCTCTGGCAAACCTCTACACCCCCAGGGTAGAAGAGAAACGACTAAGTATGTAAGTATTTATTTACTGTTCACAAACCTCGGGTTTCCCTCTTTATTTAAATGTTAAAACAATTATCAGATACTTCAGCTGAGACTACAATATTAATATGTGTCACGAAGTAAACTATTGCGGATACAAGTAGACTATGAGAATGGAGGTTACAAAAATAGTTTTTTTCCGATATCTTTTATGACAGAAGAGGTCCTCATTCGTATTTTTTTATGATGTTACTTTTCTTCAAACCCCAGCCCCACCCCGTTTCGTCACACTTCGACACAAAATTGTAACCCTTCTCCCCGCTCATGTTGTCATATGGGGACTACGCCTTTATAATTACCCAAAAATGTTAGGTTTTGTTTTGTTTGTGTGTGTGACGTTTTACACATTTTTGCACCATTATAATGCAGTTCAGATCATTAAACTTTTTCTCTTAAGCCTTTGTTTTTATATATCACAAAATAAGATACCTAGTAACCTTCCAGTACCATTTTTTAAATCACGTTTTCGCTGTTGACAGCTGTAAGTAGGTCAGTCAATGCATGATTTACAAGTCGTCCATTGAATGTTAATGAGTTTTTAGAAGATTCGCACTCGGGAATCATGCAAATCCATTATCAAGTTCATTGATTTATATGGATTACACCAAGTTTCATTTCACGTGATCGTCGGTTGACTGACGTACATGACGGGACATCAGCAGATCGAGTAGCAGTCATGTTTCTGTTATTTAAGAGGAATCCAACATCGTGTTTGTTTATGACATTTGTAATGCTAATACAATAATATCTCACCTCAGTGTTTCTCAAACTTAAAATAATCACATACGCCTAGTAAGAGTTTAGTCTTATCGGAGTACCCCGCACGAGCGAAAATAATTTGGATGTGGTTTTAATAATCTTATTGTATCTGCCTTAGCGCTAATATAATCTATGCTACCGATTTATCTGTGTATATGATTTGGTTTGGGTTTTAAGGACTATCTTTATTGCACACTGACAACGCCATCAGCACTTCGATCTCCTCCCTTAGACCACACAAGGAGGATCTCAGCACAGTGCACGAACTCCATAGCACCGGCGAGGATGCCAATGTATACAGAAATCACACAGTCTATAAATATTTCTGTGTCAGGTACGTTTTCCGAATTGTGTAAATTTATGCCAGGGTGGCCGCCATATGGTCTATGATGTGACTATTACAGTATTTAAATAAACGTGTGTGCCACAGAACAGATAGGAAAACATACGAAGTGATAATGAAAAATCGCATAAAGGACTCCCATTCTACTAAGCCATGTCCTCAGAAAAGACCCCGATGCCATCACAAGAACAGCTATGCTTTGGACCCCTGAAGGAAAACGAAAGAGAGGCCGACCAAAAACAACTTGGCGGAGGACTGTGGAGGCTGAGATGCAAAGAATGAACCAGAGTTGGGGCACTGTACGTAGGATGGCCACCGACCGAGCAAAGTGGAATAAATTTGTTTTTGCCCTACAAGACGCCACTAGGCGTGATGGCCACTGACTGCTTTGACGGTCGGCGGCTAAGGATCAAAGAAGAAAGATTCCACTAAGCATGCTTCCCCTTAACATACAGAGATCATGCGATAATGTTTTAGACTGAGAACCAGCCACTGAAAACTGTTAGTTAAATACATTCAACACCAGGCACACAGACATGCGGTGAGGACAAAAGGAAAGTATGTTCTCCCAGATAGTCTGCTTCACCAAAAAGGTAAACTGATGTGGTTTTTGTTTTTCTTTTTGATAATGTTTTGGCGAGGCGCGTGTGAATTGTGTGCGAATTTGACTGATGTTCGTTCGTTCGTTCGTTTGTCGAATATATTGCTGTTATACCCTGTTCAACCTGAAAATTGGTTGTAATTGGGGTATATTGTGCGTTTAGTTTCTTCTATGTTAGTCGATTGTTAGCCCTGAAAAGGACTGGTCCCAAAAAGGACCACTAGCTGGCTGTCTGGATTCCTCTTCGTTGCTTGTCTGTTCGTTGTGCTGTGGCGTGTTTCACTGTCTGGCTTGTGTGGTTCTGTTGGTTTTTGCCCTCCTCGTTTCTGATTCTTGTGTCTTCCTTTTCTCCTGTATCTGAAATAGCGCTTTTTCTATGATTGCTGGGAGTAGTCTTTCTAGTGTTTCCTCGATGACTTCTTCGTCTGATTGGTCGTTCGTATTTGTTTCCCGTGTGTTAGATGTAATTTCCTCTACGGCTCTTCGTTCTGCTTCTATTTTTTTTTTTTTTGAGTATGCTGTGTTTTCTTCCTTCAGCTTTTTGACCTCTGCTTCTACCTGCTGCTGAATTTTTTTCATGTTTTCCATCATATTTCTAACGCTCTGTAGGTCTATCACGTCTTCACCACTGTCGATTTTATCTTCGGGAGTCTGCCTGCTTCTGCTCTCGCCCTGGAGTTTTAGTTTTATTTCTTTGACTTCAGCGGTCAGCTGATGCAGCTGTCTTCTTTCTGTTGTGCGCTGTCTGTTCGCGACATCCGCTGCCACTCTATGTTTTGCCTCTCTGAAGGGGATGTTTTTGGAAACCGCTTCCTTCAGTATGCTCTTTGTTTCCTGGAACATAGGGCAGCCTCGGTACCTTGCCCCATGGTTTCCGAGGCAGTTTGCACAGGTACGGTTTGTGTTAATCGCTTTGTAATTGTGGTCCTCCTTCGCCCTGGGGCAGTCGCCATATTGGTGGCTTCCCGCGCAATATCGACAGACTGTATCTCTCCTGCATGTTTTCTTGGTGTGGGAAAATTGCTGGCAGTTGGAGCACTGCATCACCGGAGGGATATAGGCTTATGTTCTTTTTTATGTATCTTTGAGTGTCAGTCTTTCAGGTCTTGTCGCTCCTTCAATAGTTACTACCACCAGATTGGTATCTTTTTTATTCCATGTCTTTAACCTTTCGACTTGTATGATTTGAGCATTTGTGTTTTCAGTTTGTAGGCAACTTTGGACTTCGTTTGCGGACCATCTGGTATCCACCCCTCTTAGTACCAACTTCTTTGTTGTCTTGCCGGTCTCCATCACTACTTTTATCTGGTGGGGCAGCATGAATTCTTTCGGTCCTGACTCCAGTTCTGTCATCAGCGAAGTTGTTTTATCCGGGCTGTTGAGAGAAAGCACGACTACCTTTTCATGCCTCCCTACTTTCGCAATGCCTCTCCTGCCAGTTATTACCTCGAGGATCCCGATCACTTTATCGTCGGGTAGGGCCCTGAGCGAGGCCTCACCTGCAGACACCTGGGTGATCTTAACAATCCTCTCCTGTAGTGCCTTGTGAGAACCGGCATTGTTTGGCTTGCGCAGGTGACACGCTCCGATTTCCGTCTGCGTTAGAGTGTGTGGTGTGTGGGACGGTCTCGCGTTCTGTTTTGTTGACTGCTTCTGATCACGTTCTGTAGTTGTTGCCTGATCACTACACAATGGAGCCTCTACTACGACGACTTGCTTTAGTGGTGATTTTATCGTCTACGGAGTTTGGAGCAGCTTCCCTGGGGTAGCCACAGCTGTTGACTCGGCGTCGTGTGGGGGTGGCTTCGGGGATGTTTTCTGGGTCGTAGGTGATGTAGATTTCCGACCTTTTTCTATATTCTGGATTGTCATCGGGGTTTGGTGCAGCTTCTCTGAGGTAGACAAGGTTTCTGCTGTCGATTCGGGTACGTATGGTGGTGGCCACATGGTTATAAGCTCCTGTCTTCTTTTCTCTCTTCTTTCCTGCATCTGTTGTAACGATCTCATCATGTCTTCAAGTTCAGGGTCTTCATCATCTAGGCCAGGGACGTTTGCATCTGCCCCCTCCTCTGCCTCGTCAGGAGTCGGGCCACTCAGACTCTCAGTCGGGCCGACACACGTCACAGCTAACTCCGTCGTCGTGTCAAGAGTTGCATTGTTCGGCTTTTGAGAAGGACCGGTCCCGGCACGAGTACGGTACTTGGGGCAGTCTTGCTCTCTGGCTGTCTGTTTATGGTTTTGTTATACTCCTGGTTGTTGTTCGGAGCTGGTGGGCTGGTGTATACCTTCCTCTTCTTGGCTCTTGGTTTATTTCGGACCATTTTGACTATATTGCGATCGCTGCGTACGTCCTGAAAAGGACGCTGGTTATAGTGGTCTTGAAAAAGGAGCGGAAATGGTTGTCGAAAGCTTGACTGATGTAATTTTTTTTTTTTAAATAAAGTTTTGCCTCGTTTTGGCGAGGAGCGTGCCGTTCAACCTAGTCGGTTATATTAGGGCGCATGTCCAAATATTTTGTTTTTTTCATTGCATGAGGTTGCATTGGCACACGCCCGTCCCCGGCCCTGGTCAAGACACATGATCCTAGCTAAGGCCGGATAATAGCCGCATGTCCCAACACTAAAGGACCCAATGACACATGTGTCACTGTAGTGATCCTCTGTGTTTCCACACAAAGGACCTAATGACACATGAATGTCAATGTAGTGACCCCTTGTGTTAAGGACTAGTCGGTTATATTTTTTTTCCCTCGCATGAGGTCGCATATTTATTTCCTCGCATGAGGTCGCATTGACACACGCCCGACCCCGTCCCACATGTCCCAACACAAAAAGACCCAATGACACATGTGTCACTGTAGTGATCTTCTGTGTTCTCACACAAAGGACCTAATGACACATGAATGTCACTGTACTGATCCCCTGTGTTAAGACACATTGATCCTAGCCAAAGGCTGGATATTAGGGCGCATGTCCAAATATAAAAGACCCGTATTTTTTTTTCCTTGCATGAGGTCGCATTATTTTTTCCTCGCATGAGGTCGCATTGGCACACGCCCAAAACCCCCGGCCCTGGTCAAGACACATGTCCCAACACAAAAAGACCCAATGACAACATGTGTCACTGTAGTGATCTTTTGTGTTCTCACACAAAGGACCTAATGACACATGAATGTCACTGTACTAGTCCCTGTGTCTAGACACATGATCCTAGCCAAAGGTCGGTTATATTAGGGCGCAGTTCCAAATTTTTTTTCTTCTCGCATGAGGTCGCATATTTTTTCCTCGCATGAGGTCGCATTAGCACCCGCCCAAACCCGGCCCTGGTCAAGACCACATGTCCCAACACAAGAAGACCCAATGACAACATGTGTCACTGTAGTGATCTTCTGTGTTCTCACACAAAGGACCTAATTGTCACAGACGAACTCAGCTGACCCTGAATCGTGGGATTCTATAGTACGACCCTTTGTAACGACCCCTTCGTATAGCACCAGAGCCCCCGAATAGTTTGGTAACTCTTCATCTAACGAGAATTTATTTTCACCTGGACTCATTGCTATGAAACCGTTCCACGCAGATGGCCAACACGTTGGCTGATTAATATGTGGACAGTTTATCTACCGGTCATTCTGGTCATCGCATTGATTTAAGGAAAGATTAAATCACGCCCACGGACATCGCCCGAGCAATGGTATGAAGTTATTTTCATTAACTTGGGCAGTTGCCTACTTCAAACAGAGAGAGCGGAACAGGATCAAAGCAGTAGTTGTCCCGGAAGCGAGACGCAAGCTTTCCTGGCGGAATTTTCGCACCTCTATGTTAAGCGCAAAACCGACCGCAGACGGAGCGAACGGGGGAAGATGTCGGACGGCATCTCTCTTTAGTCTGTCGGTCAGATCCCCGAAAGTCTCCTGAGATAAAAAAAAAGTGTCAACTTTCTCATGCCCCCTCATCTTTAATTCCATTTTAAATATATACAGACCACTAGAAAGCCATGCTATCATTCAGTGCCAGAGATTTTTAAGATTCACTAGCTATTAGTAGAAAGTTGCTAGATTCCCATCTGAAATTGGTGGCTACAAATTGGAGTGTTTCTTTTTCTGTGCACGGTATAATATATTTGTTAAAGTGATCAGTGGTCTAGTGCTTTCATTTTATTTCACTGGATTTTGTGTTTATTTAATCTATTTTATTATTAAACTCATCACAAAAGTTCCAGTGGTAAATTTAATGATATATCTATTATAACATTTCCTAAAATAATAGATGTTTAAATGTTAAAGTAACTTTTAAAGTCGCGAAGGAATTTATAACTAATAAATGTAGTTAAGTCCTATATATAAAGATGTATTTTAACCATTAGACTCGTGACGTGTTTTCTTAAATACATAATTAGATATAGCCTTAACGGTAAATTTATCGTGCGTTAAGAATATTATTTGATTTTTGAAGTATGATTATGAATGTCATGGGTTTTCTATCTTTTTCTCTAGAATGATCACCTTTGCGATCCCAGCATTATTAATAAATCATACAGAGAGTTTCCATACTCGGTTCTTAAACTTCCAGACAGTTTGATGAGACATTCTTTTAAATTTAATCTTGTGGCGGTCCAGTGCGGCCTAGCTGTCATAATTACATGAAAGAAAGCCTACACAAGAACATTTAAAATATTATCATCAAATTTAAATTTCAATCTGTGAGATAAACTGAAAGATGAACAGTGCCAGTAGCAATAATTTATGTACGGCACTAAATGTGAGAGAATACCGATTTACCTGACTGTGGCCGAGCATAGTTTTTCCTCACTGGATTAAAAACTTTACCGGTCAGTGGCTATCATCACGCATTGAAGGATTATACCATCACCTCATTTTTCACCCCTATGTCGATCTGCGTCAGTGCCATCCCATAGACTCGTTTCTTTATAATAAAACACAAGAACTCTTAGAACTTCAAGTCCGGCGATAAGCGGGAATATCTGCTCTCAGTGAAACCTCGCATTATCTGGGGCGGGACATAGAAGGACTAGACAGTTTTCACATGTAAAGAGTTTAATTACTGTGTATATCATGCTATGGATTGTCTGATGCTGAAATCGGTAAGTGTGTGGTGTATATGAGTGTGGATCCTCACAGAGTGTATGAATGACAGGAGATTTATTTTTTTGCAGAAACCATTTGCCCGGATGAAAAAGGAGGAGGGCGGCCTGCATGGAGGCCGTAAGGAGGCAGCCCCTCCACCATGCAAAGGCACAACAGGCCAATCACCTGTTTGTCTTAAACTATGATTACGAGAAATACAAGAGAGAAAACCGGACTGATTCTAAAGGCGACGAACTGGAACGGACTACGGACTACGACTTATGGAACTTGGAACACAAGAAGTATAAATGGGAAGGAAGAGGAGCTGGTGGAAGAGATGAGGAAAGCAAAACTAGAAATCCTGGCTATAACGGAAACGAAGAAAAAAGGACAAGGAGTCATGGATCTCGATGGCAACACGTTGCTCTACAGTGGTGTACCCATATCTGAAAGAGCTAAAGGGGGCGTGGGTTGCATTGTGGCCCAAAAACAAAAAGATAGTATCAAGGGATGGAACTTTGTCTCGGAGCGCATTATGGTTGTAAAACTAAAAGAAGGAGAAACCATAGTCAACCTGGTCATAGTGTATGGGCCAAATGAGGATGAGAGAGCAGAGGTCAAGGAGGAATTCTTCGAGCTGCTTCAAAGGACAGTGGATGACTGCCTAGATGAAGTTATCATGCTCGGAGATTTTAATGCCAGAGTTGGAAATGACCATGCTAGATGGGGTGGCGTTATCGGAAGATATGGAGAAGATGCTCTCAATGACAATGGAAAGCGACTCCTTAGATTCTGCAGTGAGCAGAATCTGATCATTACAAACACAAAGTTCTCCCATAAGCGCATACATGCATACACTAGATGTGAACCAACCAAGAATGAGAAGTCAGTGATCGACTATGCCATTGTTCGGAGAAGCTCATTCAGATATGTCCGAGATGCAAGAGTCTGGAGGGGGCCAGAGATTGGAAGTGATCACTACCTGCTAACAATCAAACGAACAACTGAAAGAGTTGCTCAGCCTAGGAACTGCCCAACCTCACGCAAGAAACCAAGTAAACGAGCAGGAGAAATGAGCATCAGGACCTACAAGCTGGGAGAGCCAGAAATTAAGACCAGATATCAGGGGCTTATTGCTACAGCAGTGAGCAACACAGAAGAACGACCTGATGACTTGGAAACCCTCTGGAATAAATTCAAGGATATCATAAAGACAGCTGCTGCAGAAGCATGCGGTGAAGTCCGACTTGGGAACCAGAAAAAGAGGACACCTTGGTGGACAGAGGAAGTCAAAGAGAAAATAAGAGAGAAGAAAATGGCATGGAAACAATACTTAGGAGCTAAAAACACAACAGGACAAATGGAAAAATATAGAGAATATGTGATACTCAGAACAGAAGCAAAGAACAAAGTGCTAGCAGCAAAACAGAAGTCCTGGGAAGAATTTGGAGAAAAGCTAGAAAAAGATGCACAAGAAAACCAGAAATTGTTCTATAAGACCCTAAAGAACATGAGGAAGGAAAAACAATGCCCTCTCAAATTTATAAAGGACAAGCAAGGCAAATTGCTTACTGCCCCGAAGGAAGTAATGGAAAGATGGAAAGAATATTTCTCAGAACTCCTGGATGGTGAGCATGGTGAAGCAACAGAAATGATAACCACTAGCACAGAAGAGAAAACCAATGATGGTGAAGATGACATAAAGATGGAAGAACTAAGGGCAGCACTAGAGAAAATCAAGATGGGCAAAGCAGCAGGGCATGATGGTATAACACCAGAAATGGTTAAGTACATGGGAGCATCAGGCGACCTATTACTCTTAAAGGTCCTACAGGCAGCATGGTGCAACAAGACCATACCAAAGGATTGGGAGATTGCCATCATAACACCAATTTTCAAAAAGGGTGACAATCGACAATGTGGAAACCATAGAGGCATATCCCTTCTCAGTGTCCCTGGTAAAATCTACTCTAGAATCCTAGAGCAGAGACTCCGACGCCTAGCTGAGCCACAATTGGATGAGGTCCAGTGCGGATTCCGAGCAAACCGAAGTACTCAAGACCTAATCTTCACACTCAGACAGCTGAGTGAAAAGGCCCTTGAGTATAAGAGTGAGATCCATCTTTGTTTCATAGATCTGGAAAAGGCGTTTGACAGAGTCCCCTGGAGCAAACTTTGGGACTGTTTGGCAAGGAAGAATATTCCAGCACCTCTGATTCATGCTATACAGAGCTTCTACAAGTCTTGCAGAAATTATGTGAGGACAGCAAACCATAAGTCAGAAGAGTTCAGGACCACCACTGGTGTAAGACAAGGTGATATCCTGTCACCTTATCTTTTCATACTCCTCATGGACGATGTCATCAAGGCATGTAAGGAGAGAACAAGAAAGTATTCAGTGGGGTACTGGAAGATGAGACAGGTCTATATTTCGGAGCTGGCATTTGCTGATGATGTTGCCCTGATTGCTAAATCAGAGGCACATCTCCAATCCAACCTGCAAGTCTGGAAGGAAGAGCTGGAGAAGAGAGGGATGGTCATAAGCAGCTCTAAAACAAAATCCATGGTGATATCACGAGAAGAAAGAAAACATCAGATTAAGTTGGGAGAACAGGTCCTGGAGCAGGTCGACCACTTTAAATATCTCGGAGCTATTATAGACCGAAAGGGAGGCATCAAAGAAGAGTTGGCCACTCGAAAAGCAGCGGCTGGGAGACTTTTTCAGGCCATAAATCGTGGATTCCTCAGCAAGAAAGAGGTTGGTAAGAAAACGAAGATGGCTGTATACCGCTCCACCTATGTCCCAGTTTTGACATATGGATGCGAGTCGTGGGCAATGACTACAACCCACAAAAGCCAGATCCAAACCTCAGAAATGAGGTATCTGAGGAAAGTGGTTGAAGTAACAAGAAGAGACATGGTCCGCAACCAGACGATCCGTCAAGGCCTGAAATCCCATCCGCTGCAGACCCAAATAGAACAGTCCCAACTAAGATGGTTTGGCCATGTCTGCAGAATGGGAGAAGATCGGCTACCACGACAAGCATGGGAAACAAAGAGCCAGGAATCCAGACCTCCAGGACGACCCAGAGTTCGCTGGGAGGACAACATTAGACATTCTATGAAGGACCGAGGACTAGAATGGAACCAGGCCAGGAAGAAGACAGCTGATAGAATGGTCTGGCGCTCTCTCTTCCAAACCTCTACACCTCACGGTAGAAGGGGAACGACTAAGTAGTAGTAGCAGAAACCATTTGTCAACTGCCTACCGGGTAATACGTTTTTCTGTATACCCGACATTGTTCCTTTAAGTGGGATAATTTATTAACTCTTTTTCATCCCCCCCCCCCTTTTTTTTCTTTGCTTAGTAAAGGGAAGACACAATTGGGATAACAGTATTTTAGTCTACCACCATACCTAATATTGTAACACCTCTTTCAGAGAAATTAACTTCATTGTTAGGTTACATTACCTATGTTCCTGATAACTATCTATCTTGGGACTGGGTTTACCTTTGTCTAATAAGCGGGAAGGGCTTAGTCGATACCAATCTTCTTTACCCCCATCCTCACCTTGTTAATTGTATTTTCTGTACTTATGATAATTTTTATGTAACACCTGTTGGATGTTGTAATTGAGTTTAAATGCTAATAAACAGCATAAACATACATAGTACTGTGTTGGACTACCAAGGCCCAAATCCCTCATATTTGTTTAAGATAGTTGTATCCACGTCGTCTGTGTGTCTGAAGCACCAAATCGGTGTGAGCGCAGATGTGTGTCTGGAAAACTGGCAAATAATTGTTTGACCAGGAGAGTGGAAGAGAAGATTGAGAGAAACGATTTGTCGTAAATAAGTCTGTCTTTACTCTCCTCCAGCACTCTGTGGAGCATCATATTTACTCGCTAACCTTTTCCTATCACTGAGCCTTTCACCATCATTCTACACTCTAAACCGGACTACTATTTCTAAGACTCTTTCTCTCAAAATAAATTTACGACACTAATGACACATGAATGTCACTGTACTGGTCCCTGTGTATAGACACTTTTTTTTCCTCGCATGACTGTGACAATCGTCCCCTCTTTTGAGACATGAAAACATATTTTCATGTTTAATTTCTGACAATGAAGCTGCCCTGATCGGTAGCTTTTAGGTGATTGGTATGTTCAACTTCTTCCTCTTCGTCCGTAGTCCAGTTTCTACTCAGGAAATCCGCCCCGACATTCTGTCTTCCCTGAATGTATTCCACTTTGAAAGAATAAACGCTTAAAAGAAGGGCCCACCGCATGATCCTTGCGTTAAATTCTTTATTGGCACCAAGAATGCTAACGGAGCGTGGTCTGTTTGCACCGTAAAAGATGTACCATAGAGAAACTCATGATGCCGTCTGATACCGTCAATCAGAGCGAGGCATTCTCTTTCGACTACGCTGTAGTTCCGTTCAGCTTTATTTAATTTCAGACTGCCATAGGCAACTGGAAATAGCATGTTCGGGTTACTGTCATCGGCTTGAAGCAGTGTTGACCCGATGCCCTGACCTGACGCGTCGACCCGTAATACAAAAGGTTTCTTGAGGTCAGGCAACCTCAAAATGGGGTATGCAGACAACTGTCCTTTCAAAGTGCTGTATGCGTGTTCGCACTTTTGATCCCAAATGACCTTATCAGGACAACCTTTCTTTGTGAGGTCAGTCAGAGGTGCCGTCAGTCCGTTGAAGTTCTGGATGTACTTCTGATAGTATGCACATAGTGATATGAAGGAACGTACGTCTTTCTTCGTTCGGGGTCTTTTTGCTGCCACTATTTTCTCCACGTTCTTCTGAACAGGCCAACAACAGCCGTGAGAAATATTATGCCCCAGGAAGTCTAACTGTTCAAACCCGATGAGACATTTGCTAGGTCTGGCTGTGAGACCAGTTTCCTGTAGTCTCCTGAGGAGCATAGCAACCGTAGCAATATGTTCTTCGTAGGTTTCCGATGCAATTAATATGTCATCCATAAAATTATGGATATGGGGACTTTGCAAAGGTTCTAGAAGCTTCCTCATCATCCTGGTGAACACTCCTGGTGCGTTATGCAAACCGAATGGCATCACATTAAATGTGTAATGTCCTTCACTAGTGCTGAAAGCTAACAAGGGTTTAATTTCCTCCTTGACTGGTATTTGATAGTAACCTTTACTGAGGTCAATCTTGGAGAAAATCTTTGCCTTGCTAAGCTTGGTGAACAACTCAGAAACAGTTTGGAGAGGTTCGGGCTGTAATTCCGTAACAGCGTTTAGTAGCCGGTAATCTATACACAGCCGAACTTCCTTATTGGGCTTCTGCAACAGCACTACACTGGAACTGTAAGGAAATGTAGACTCACTGATAATTCCTGCCTGACGCAGCTTGTCTATTTCTCCGCTAAGTGCCTCAGCTTTAGCGTAAGGGATGGGGTAAACTCTGGTTCGAACAGGGGTCTCGTTTGTTAATTTCATATCAATTTCGATGAGATTTGTTCGACCAGGTACATCCGTTAAGACTGCACTGTACTGTTTTAGTAGCGCCCTGGTTTCTGTTTGTTGTTCTAGTGAGAGATTGTCGCCGAACTTGACATCTTTAAAGGATTCTGTGGGTTGCAATGGATACTCCATGCAACCATCATCATCTTCCTCGTCTTCCGTTGCTATGGCGACAGCCAGGAGATGCTCGGAGGATGGCACCGGTCTTTCCAAATATTTCTTAAGCAGATTTATGTGGAAGACCTTCTCCTTTCCTTTGATGGAGATCTTGTAATTGGTACGTGAGATCTTTTTAAGGACGGTAAACGGTCCTTAGAGGCTTTTTATAGAGGCTTTTTATAATGGAAACAATGCGGCTGGGAATTCCATAAGCCCTCAGAATTTTCCATAGGCTGTCCCTGTGTATGCTGTCGAAAGCCTTTTCAAAATCAACAAAGTTAATGTACAGCTTGGCGGAGAACTGTGGAAGCTGAGATGCAAAGAATGAACCACAGTTGGGGCACTGTACGAAGGATGGCCGCCGACCGAGCAAAGTGGAATCAATTTGTTGCTGCCCTACAAGACGCCACCAGGCGGGATGGCCGCTGACTGCTTTGACGGTTGGCGGTTATGGATCAAAGAAGAAGAAAAAGAAACGGCCATTGCCATCCGATGCGAAGTTTATTGCTTCCGGTTGGAAGTAGCAACAAAACTTTCTCCCCTGGTTGTAGTTCTCTCTCTTTTGCAGCTTTGTTGTATCTTTTAGCGTGTTTAGCGCGGGCTTTCTTAAGGTTGGTTGTAGCTAGATCCCAACCTAGCTTTAGCCTTTCCTTGAGCTCAGATACATACTTGCTTGCAGAGACGACTGTCTCGTCGGCCTTTTGGTCTGTCAGGGACCGAAGTAAGGCTTCTAGTGGCCCCTTAATAGGTCTGCCAAATAAAAGTGTAGCTGGCGCGAATCCCGTAGACGCTTGGGGAACCTCTCGGTAGGCGAATAAGGCAGCCGATATATATAGGTCCCAGTCTTCCGGTTTCTCCTGACCCAGCTTACGTAACATGATGGTGAAGGTGCCGTTAAAACGTTCCACGAGCCCATTTCCGGCCGGATGGTAGGGACTGGTGTTGATATGTTTGGCCCTCAAGATCTTAAAGATCTCCTCCATTAACAGGCTACGGAATAGGGAACCATTGTCCGTCAAAACTTGTTGAGGGAATCCCAACCGTGTAAAGATTTGCACGAGGGCTTCTGCGACATGCTTGGAATTTATGCATGGTAGCGGTACAGCTTCGGCCCACATTGTGCACGTGTCGACTAAGGTCAGAATGAACCTGTTCCTTCTTTTGGTCCTTTCCAGGGGTCCAATGATGTCGACAGCAACCCGTTCAAATGGAGTACCCACTATTGGCATTTGCCCCATAGGTACTGGGGGTGTCAAGTGCTTTGGTGCTACCCGTTGGCACTGGGCGCAGGATTTCACATACCTGGTAATGTCAGAGTTCATTCCTGGCCACCAATAGTGGGTTTTTATTCGCTGAATAGTGGCGTTTTGTCCCATATGTCCGCTAAAGGGAAGAGAGTGCCCCATTTCTAAGATCTGGCTTCTGTACTGCGTCGGTACTAGGAGCTGGTTATTCCCCGTGTCCGGGTTGCCCGTTCTACGATACAATACGCCATCCTTAGAAAAGATGTCTCCGTTGTGTCTGGGGTCCTTAGCCATGGGCAGTCTTTTAAAGCAGGGCTCCAGGGTAGGGTCCTTTTGTTGCGCCTCCTTCAGTTCATTCGGCAACAAATTTGGCGCAGGCTCCCTCTCCTTCTTGGCTTGCCCTCTTGTGGTTACCGCTGCCACAATCGGCTCCTTAGGTCTCCCAATAAACACATATCTACATCCCAGGATAACTGGGTAGATAGGATCATCCATAATAGCCGCTTTAATAACCCCTCTGACAAAGTCAGAGTGTATTTCTACCAGTGCGATAGGAAGCGTCCTGGGTGCATCACTCCTGAAAACTCCACTAAGTTTGACGGTTTCCTCTGTCTCCTGACCGGGTTTGACTAGGTGCCTAGCGACAATACAACTAAAGCTTAGTCCAGTGTCAAAGAGACAAGTAGTTGAGGTACCATTCAAAATTACAGTTCCTCGAGTTGAGGGTCGGTCCATCTCAGGTTGAGAATCACTGACATTGACTCTACCTTTCGAGGCTGTATGCAAACATCCAACGCGGTTTGGACCGGTTTGTTTGCCCTGATCAGACGTTCCTGGGGTAGGGGTCTTTCCTTTTCCTTGACCTTGGTGGCCGCGCTGCCACGTAGGCTTGGTGGGTTGATCAGAATTGTTGTTGGGGGGGGGTATCGGGTTTTGTAGAATTTCGATTTTTCCTGGGGAGGTCTCTGGGTATTATTTTCTCGTTGGTTATAATTCTGAGAGGAATTAGAAGAATAGGATGACTGCTCTAGATTTTGTTTCCGAGATGGCTCATCTGTGGGTTTACATTTAGTGCTGGGGAGTTCGGCCATTGCATTGGTATAGCGTTCGGCCTTATTGAGGATGTCCTCAAGTCTGATATTAGGCCGTTGGGTTTGCTAGGAGCATTACAAGTGCTCAAGCTTATAAAAGACCCGTATTTAAAAAAAAATTTTTTTTACAGTTTATTCAATTTATTATCATTAGAAATAAATCACAACATCGAGCATCTACATCAATCAAGTATGGTTTACAGACATAAAAGAAATGCAATTAACCCAATAGGCCCTCCTCTCTTGTAAAGGAAACCCAAAGTAGATCCCAACAGAGGTAATTAACCCAAAGGATCAATAGAGTAATACTATAGGAATAGACGATAAAGCAAAGAACAAAGTCTCTAATTAATCTATCCTGAAAAAAAAGAAAGAAATAACAGTGTTAGCGAGCAAGAAAAGACAGAAGTGAGTACAATGATTATACAAAATATGAAATATTAATTTCTCTTTCTTACAATCTGTCAATCTATGGCCACATTCAGTCACGCTTACCTACTACTCTTGAACGTAACATCAGTGTATCTTTGACATATTCCAGTGTGGTGCTTCTCCAAGTGAGCCCCAGTTCCTCCAAGAATGATTAATTTTTCCTAATGGGGAACGCCCGCTTAGATAGTGATTATTTTATATGTCAAAAGTTCACGTCAGGTAATGCATGTAGAAATATAAACCGCGATCAAAATGTTCACCATGGGCAGTACACAGTAGTCCCGATATTTAAAGGAAATGTCTGGTGAGTACACTGTTAGAAAAACCAATAATGATAAGGAAAGGATCTCCTATCTGCTTTTATCTCTCTCTCTCTTTCTGGGTTGAGTGCCGGTTATGGACCCAAGTATTCTTTTTCTGGATAAATCCACTCGAGAAAAGAAGAAGAAAAAAACCCCACGATAGTCAGTATTCTGGAACAAATGTTATATAGATATTTGGCCACCACAGGCTGGTAATATTTGGGGTAAACAATCTGAGTAATTTCATGTCCAGTTGTGATTTATTCTTAAAGTTTATATGCGGGAACTCACTCTCTCATGGAAGAAACAAGAGGACCGCACATGTCAAAATCTAAGACCCGATAATATATTAAGAATGTTTCTGGAGCTATTCAGGCCGCTAGAGCGCAGGGTTGATCAGCCGCAAATCAGGAAACTGAAATTATCTCCACGTATTAAAGTATCCAATTTGTAATATGGCTCTTATAATAGCGAGCTAGAATATTCAAGAAATCCTGTAGCAAACTGATAACTGAGTTTGATGAGAATGACTATATAAACAGAAATAGCGCAATTTTGCTGAAGGATGGCAAAATTCACGCCTCGGGGCAAATCTACGGTTCGATTTCTGAATCAGAGATATTTTTCTCACCGTTTGCCGTCAGTATGGCCGTTCCAGCGGAGATTTCTTTCCCAGGTAAAGGGGTTCTCCGTCCGCTCTGTTACCTGGTGTTAATCAACAACAAAGGTTTTCAGATCTCGGCGAAATGCCGGACATGTAATGAACTTCAAAACAATTCTACTTCCACGTGTTTGTTGTAATCTGACAGCAGGCAGACCTTGGCCCGCCCCCTTTTGAAGGAATGTCAGTTAACGATCTGAAAAGCTATTCTAATCGCGCTTGGAAAAAGGACAGGTAGGCGTGGCCAAAATAAGTAAGACAGATAGTGAGAAAGGCGTGGCTAATGCGTAACGAACGTGCATGCTAATTAGGGAAACAACATGGGAACCCACGTGGACCGAGTGGATTGAAAGGAATGAGGGGTGACTGTGCTATTCAAGCGAACTGATCGGGGTGCACTGTTCTCATAACCTGTCACAATTTCATTCAAACTGAGATTTTGGAATGGATAAAAGGCACTCTGAAATTTTTGCGACAACATGTTCATAAAAGGTTCAATCTTTTCTTTTCCTTGTGAATTTTCACCAGAGGTATGAAGCATTGTATGATATAATGCTTCAAATCTACTTCTTGAAAACATCTGACGAAACCAAGGAGTATAAAATTCTGCAGATGTAGACCAGTAGTCGCGAATGCATGGTCTTTTCTGAATCCCAAAATTTATTAGGACAGCAATAAACTTATCAAGTTCATGGCGTGTGACTTCGACCACCGATAATACAATGAATAAGACCCGTAGGTCTGGGGTTTATTATTTTTAACCAAGTGAGTTACTGATATAATTTAAAGTTGAGCTTTTGAGTCAGTAGAGTGATTAAATATGAAATTATGCTTTATGAAATTTGACTGGGATTTGATGTGCGGTTATATTTTGTTGACATGGGAAATAATAAACTAAGAGTTTGTGATTTTTGACTAAGGGATCCTACTCTGTAAGTTGCGCCCTTAAGAAAAGTATTAAATTGTGAGTATGAAAACTGGGCAGGTAACTAATTATGCTTAACGATTGTTGAATAACGTTATAGAATGGTACTAAGGGGAATACTGATATATGGAATAGGGACTTAATTAGCAAAGGGAGGTAAAAATATTATTGTGTCCCTTGTCTCTGTGAATGTTGTTTTCGATAAGAATTTGTGAAATCGAAAAATAAGTTGGATTTGAGATGTCAAACGTAGCAGTAGCATAGGTTTGGGAATGTTTTCTCCCAAAAGGTCGACGTTGTAAATAATCAACACAATTGAAATGACTGTATGAAAAGTTTGATTACTGCAGGGGCAAGGCAGGATAGATTGAATCCCCTTCCACTTGATGTATCATTACATTCCTGAAAACAGCATGTAAATAAACTTGACTACTTTTGTTTACTTCACCGCTGTTTTAGTGAAGTCCGTTACCATCGAGTTCATCATCCTGCATCAGTTCTTCGTGTTTCGGCCCAGTATACTGGGCCGAGACACTTGTGGGATGGGGGGGGGGGATCTCTTCTGATGATCAGATTGCCTCCTGTTGTATCGCTCTGTATAGAGTTTCCTATCATGTACTCGTACGTGAAACATCATCATGTGCAACCACCCACTGTTAGGATAGTGATCGGACATGCCACTAAACAACAACAACAACACACACCAGCACATACGGCCACACTGACCACAGAGCCTTCACCAACTCATTTGTGGGAGAAATTGTAAGCCGATCATGAAAGCCATAGACAAGATCGCCTACTTTGTGGAACAAAAACGATGTGGTTATATAAGAACGGTGAGAGAAACCTGAGACAGATCGCTAACTGTATGAGAGAAAAAGTTAACGTTATAGGACAGCGATGAGCGAAGCTTGAGACAAACTTTCAACGTTATGGGGAAATAGATGAGGTTATATGGCAGAAACGTGAGAAGAGACCGCTAACCACATGACAGAAATAGATCAGTGTCACGAGCGTGTAGGTTTTAGAAATATTTGTCGAGTGTGACAATTTTAGTGAAATCGACAAAGTAAGTGAACTGTCAGAATTATAGAGAATACACAGATAATGTGTGAAAATAGGGTGACAGCATGACAACCTGAAAGAGGTCTGTTAGTTATCTCTCTGTTGCCAAGCCCACACTCGCTTATAGTCTTACGAATCACCCGCTCTCTCTTCTTTCTCACAGACAGGTAGAGAATATAGTAAGAGCTAAAGATGTATGGAGAAAGGTCATGAACAGCGCATTAACAAAAGGTTAAAATGTGTTAAATTCTTGAAAGTAGAAATATATGTAAATCAAGTATATCAGCACATCAACAAAAAATAAGAAATGCAGCAAAACCACAAGTTAACAATTACCAAACACATCGACGGAACAGAACCAACTATTCTGCCCCGATCCATAAACTACACCCAGAGATAAATCCTTCTGCTGTGTGTGTATGATATAAAGCTATCACAATGTCTAAAGTCTCTATCCAGACTGGAGGAGTATACTAAATCCACTGGGGAAGAGCAAACGCTATCCTTGCGTAGCCTTCACAAATAACTAACACGATAAGCTGTAGGTTTATCTCTAGTCTTTTCACTGACCGCTAATACGGGCGGGGTTTTTGACTGACCAGAAGTATACAAGACGAGGTCAAATTAGGACAGCTGTCCGCTGCGCTATTATCCAGCGCGTGAAATAGGCCTGCGTGCTTGATGCTTAAATCCGGTTGTGCTGGTTTGAACTTTATTGTGACTGAGCGCTCAGTTTAAGCACACAGTCAGATGCTTTCAATTCAGCTGGTGAAGACGAGCAAGATGAGGTATTGGATGCCACCAAAGCTCCGACTTGTATTAAATCAGCGAGTAGTAAACCACTGCTGCACACTATGATTTCAGATTTGCTGTTGCTGGTTATACACTGCATGAACTAAATTCCCTTTAGATGGCTTATGTGAAGAGGGTTGCAATTTCAGGTACGTAATGACAAATCGTGGAGTTCGTTGTTTACTTGAACCGTGTGGTCTAGGAGAATGTTACATTCCTTGACTGAGATCCAGTTGTAACAGTGGGGTACCCTGGAACTGAGACCAAAACAAACAACTTTTACATCAAGCAAATAAATACAATCATAACTAAGGTATACTAAACTGTTATGCCCCGTTCTAGTATGTGTATTATAATTATGCTAGGTAAATTTCGGTGCTGTCTTTATCCACATGCGTTGTCCTCTTTTTAATTCCACTCTATCAATTATCAGCCTGCAGTCGCATAGGCTAAAATATCTTGTGCCTACATGTACATCTCAGCAAGTGCGCTGACAGAAACAAGCTGCTCGATGTCTTCTTCCAACTCAACATATGGGCTGTCCAACCAAGTGGTTCCCGTTAAGAGGGTGTACTATTAATCAAATCATTACTTGACAAACATACAATATTAGCACTAAATACATTACACAATAAAATTGTATGCGCCCCGTTGGGGTCGATACACAAAAGGAAAAGTAATTGCTTCCCACAAATAGAATACACCAAAAATGCAATGTTATAATGCTATTATAATACACGGTGACTTTACGTTGGACAGAATTCTACACAAAATAAGCATATTATAACTCTACACTCAACCACGAGAAGTTTCTCTCGGAAAGTAATAAGTGACTACCTCTTATAATCCAGTCGTAATAGCGAATAGTTGTCACTTGTCAGGTTTAAGTGAGTAACTTACACCACTGACGTTTCTCTAAAGTAATGACAGCTTTTTAGCTTACTATTTAACCCATGGTAAGCACTGAACAGACTATAAGGTTCTTCGCCTAATAATTATCTGTTAGCGTAAGTTTACCAGTTAACCCATTGTAAACAATAACACCAGGAGACATCTAACAGCTTAAGCACCTGTTAACTTAGGCGGTAGACGGCGCTACATTATCACTGAATTAATTACCTGACGAGAAATCACTTAAAAATAATTCAAGTCACGCTACTATCAGTTATATATTTTAAAGCTAACATGAATTATATTACAAAATGTCAACTCACCCCGAGATGACGAGAATAGGCAACACAAAGTCTAGTTTTGTGCCCACAACTGCCTGTCTCATTTGGTCATTTACGGACAGGAAAAATGTATGAGTGTACTGAACGAATAATCTCATCAAGTTATATAGTCTAAAAGAGACGCTAACCCATCCACCTGGCATCGCATGTTTTCGCAGGTGTTCGCTCTCTGTACTTTTACAAGCGTAATATCGAGTAACATAATATTATTCTAGAGTCTACATCAGAAGATAACAGACACAGAAAGTCCCCTGCATAAGACATAACCTTTTCTCTCGGCAGCCGACATAGAAAGTGACGGCTTTCAAGGGCCGCTACCAAAGTCTCAGAACAAACGTGAGTTTCTCTCCCCTGAACGGAGATGAAAAGGGGGATACCCAGTTATCAAAGGGTTGCCTCGTTGCGCTGCTCACGCTACCAACTTAAGTAAGACAGCGGTTCGTTTTTTCTCAAAGAATCTATTTACTCGTCCAGTGGTCAAAACACTGTTACGAGTTACGAGCGTTCCCCTAAATTTGCAGACTGCAGGTGCGTCTTAGGTAAGGTTACCAAAATCGCCGGTCGCTGGCCACCAAGAATCGAGTGATGCATTTATAATGAGCAAGAACGAAAACAAAACCCCAGCCACGCTTCGGGGTGGGTGTCTGAGAGGAGAATAATAGGGTTACTGAGGCCATTAGAATTTTTTTAGCTCGTTATGTAAAGGTTGTCATCACTGTTGTGATGGGATTTAACTGAATAAAGAAGGTCACTTTTGGCAGCGGATATTTTGTACTTAGCTGCCAATGGTATTTCCTCCTCCTGCTGGATTGGTTGTTGGTAGACTGTATCGCTTTTTTCTCTCGTTTCAGGTCAATGTTAAAGGTGCCGCACGTTCCTAAAACGTCAAGGAGTAACGGTACTTCGTCTTAAAGCGCAGGCTACTGTTCTTTTATTGTTCCAGAGATAGTAGCCGTTAGCTGGTACCACCACCAATAACTATGATGAAAGAATAGAAGCGAAACGCTCTCCTAAGTATTGTGTTTTCCGACACATAATTATGTGCCCCCTATTTCTATTTCCCCATCCCGTTTAACTCAGAATTACCTCTTTATAAGTTTTAAATTTAAGCTCTCGAGAGAAACCTTTCTTTACATTTAGATTGAACAGTTATATATATATTGATTTTACATTTAAATGAAAAAGTAAATAATACAAATAGAATATGTTTACATTTACATTTCCACTGTTTGAAAAGTGTTCACAATATAAATTGAATATGTTTTCATTTCTATGTTCACTGATTGAAAAGTTTGAAACTTCCATTAATTTTAAAGTGAATATGTTTTCGTTTACATTTACACGGACTGAAAATGTAGATATTATACTTAGAATGTATATAATTTCTTTCATCTTTCCCTCCTTGCTCCAAATGGAACCTGGGACTATTTATGCATTTAGTTCTAAACTAGCAATAAAGCAGTCACCAGTCCCTTGCAGTGATGGTTCATGAAATCATCATTCTATATGCTGAGGTTGCCAGCCTCAAATGACTTGGACATTCCTAGCACTTTTCACACATTAAAATTCACATGGTAATACATACATATATGTTAGTAATGATATATAGAATGTAAAATCACAACTTATGCCAAACTTGGCTCACAGACGTTTTTGCTCAGATGAATATGTTAAGACACTGGGTTAGTCTTCTTACACGTGTACTTGGGGTCGTTAATTTAGCACTAAAACTCCCTCTTTGACTTTGTGTGTTCAGTTTCCTCAGTGTCCGGTTCCTTATAAAAATGGATTTGATTGGCTGTATTAAGTCTTACAAGGTGTTCCAATAAAAGTCCGGTCTGATAAATAGAAATCCCGAATTTTCTTCTGGCAAGTCTGGTTGTTCTTGGCAAGCGATTCCTCAGAGTAAATGTTCATAGTGAAGGAACACTGAACAAACGCCAGGTTATATTCACGGTCCTACCCGCTCTGTTTGTTATGCAGCTCAAATGATCAGCAAATCTGATTTGAATAATTTGCATGACTCATCTAGTGCAAATTTCAAACATTACTTTTCTGAAAATGTGCTGTAAACATCCGATTGCCCTGCGTACCAACTCACAAACGCATCGGTAACATCACACGACAATGTGTGTAAGATGTAACACTTTGTTAATTTTGTCTAGAGTAATGTCTTATCTGTGGCTTGAGCACACAGAAAATCCGTCTCTTACCGTCTTGGCAACGACGCACCCTTGTTTTATCAGTGATTAAGCAGATTGCGCTGGCGATTTTCGTGTTAATTTGCTGTGGCCAAGCTGTGGTAGACGAGAATTATCTCAGCCGCTCCTTGCAACGAAGGGAGAAATAGATAACAAGCAAACATGATAACTAATCTCTGGGAGGGGTGTAAGAAGGAAGATACATAATATCTGCAACACATAGCAGAGAAAAGAAAAAAAAGTGCGACAATTGAAAGCTCGCAATAAAAATCAGTACAAAAATGTAACTGATTCTTGTAAAGACGTTATTTCTTACTACACCTGTAGTACACCACTGTAAAGTATCAGTCTGTCTGCTCTGTAAGGAAGAGTGGTGTGTTGTTGAGATCAGGCATGCTCCA
Source organism: Oreohelix idahoensis (assembly GCA_024509875.1). Taxonomy (NCBI): domain Eukaryota; kingdom Metazoa; phylum Mollusca; class Gastropoda; order Stylommatophora; family Oreohelicidae; genus Oreohelix; species Oreohelix idahoensis. The sequence goes on along the minus strand of JAMPIV010016953.1, from coordinate 63,545 downwards.
GTCTACCCAGCTGTAAATGGGTAACTCACCCTAGTCCTGAGTTAGGGAAGGCAAAGGCTCCAGGGGAAGCAGGCCCTGAACTTGGTCACTTCAGCCGACGCAGGATGGTGTATGTATGAAGTAGAAGTGTAGAGTGTGATTACCGCGAATGGTGTGCTGTTCGTGTGCTGACCAATATAACCACTCACACTTGTCTACAAGGCACCAATGCAGACTGCTGGAATCTTAGTTTACTCAATTTATTCAGACGTACACACTGGGACATACGAGTACATCATGGTTTGTTGACATATTAATTTGTAGGTATACATAGCAGATCTGAAGTCATGACACATTCAGGAATAATGGCAGTACATCAAAGTTCAATGTCATGATACATTATGGCCGCATTCCCCTATCTGACTAAACGCGTCAGTGAAGGAATCGATAAATAACTAAAGTTACTTGACGTCCATAGTTTGTAGTATAGATTATGAAACCACGAAGGGGGGTTTCCAGCAGGATTGAGATCTCTCTGTCACTGTCCGATAATAAGATAAATAATCTGTTCTCTTGGCAGTGATCAAAACATATGATGACCGAAATCCAACATGGCTACCTCCCTGAGTTGTCGTTCACTCATGCATAGGGAGGAGAATATAAGCCAGAGTTAATTTGTAATGGGTATATAAAGGATTTCATAAATGTTTCCATACAGCTCTACGGTGATCAGGTTAATTTCACGTAGCCATAACCGCTGCAGGAAAATCTGTCATCTTCGTCGATACCAAACACGACACTAGCATAACGAAGCACCAAAAGTCAAGCTAGGCCTAACCGACGAGAGATCATCAAAATAGGAGCTGGGTTTACCTGGAGTCCGAATCATCTATATACTGACATAAGGAGAGTCTCGAACACAAACTATCGTAGAGACACCATCTCCTTCAGAAGAAATACCACTTCGTAAGACATTTTTTCCTGACGAAAGGACCAGCTCTAGAAAAACGTACCCCGCCATTTGTAAGCAGTACATCGGAACTCCTCACGACTTGTCAAGACAACTCATACTTCCGCTAGACCGGAATACAAGAATCTAGTCCCTCCTACCCATCCAAAATATACAATATAGGACTGATTCTACTTGTACTAATAATATGTAATACATATGAATTCAGGCCATAAACACAATAAGCAAATTAATATATTTTCTGGCCCTAAAAAATAAGTACAAACGCAAGCGCACTATCCTTGCGCCGGATCAATATCCAGAACGATTACTCCTATAATCAAAAGTGTGAATCAAACATGGATTATCTCGCTTTTACCATAAACAGCATTTTTATACACAAATGAATGCATGTCTATATTTTCCCATATCAAATAGCCATATCAATTTTTGTAAAATGTGCGTCAAAATATGCACGCAACAGATTACCACACCCCTCGGGAAAAAAAAAATGGTACATTTTTTTTTTTTGAAATACATCTAGGAGCAACATACAATAGGCTCACAACGCACCAATAACAATGCGCAGATGATAAGCATAAGTTTTATGACCTTAGAGAAAGTACTTCTCTAAGTATAAATATTTCCAGAGAGGTGTCACCAACGCATACTACAATATTAGCAATGACACAATTTCCACATTAGTTTATACGTAAATTTCATCTAAGATATCTTAACATCATGATCATCAAAGACGAAAACCATTGAAAAATCAGCGGTGAATACATATCAATGAACCGCTAAGTAGTGTTACAATCAATATATGATATATTACATATGTGTACACATTTCAACATAGAAACAACTGTATCAAAGTTGTATAACAGTTATGAATCATGTGGGCATCTAGACAAAATATCTGCCATCACATTTTCTGACCCACGGATAGCTCGCACCGAAAAATGAAATGGCTGTAGAGCAATCGCGTATCGCGTTGATCTCGCGCTCTTCAGATTTTTACTCTGAATAGCCGTAAGAGCCTTCTGGTCAGTTTCCACAATGAAATGCGCGCCCAGAAGAAATCTTTGCAGTTTAAGGATTGACCAAACCATAGCCAATAATTCACGGTCTAGGACCGAGTAATTCTTCTCTGCGGCATTTAATTTCCGAGAAATATACATCACCGGATGCAGAGTTCCAGAGTACTCTTGCATTAGTGCAGCTCCAATCCCGGTGGATGAAGCGTCACTACGAAGAATAAATGTCTTATCCTTAGAAGGCAATACTAGGATAGGTGAAGTAGAAAACATAGTTTTAACCTTATCCAAAGAGGATTGACATTCTTGAGTCCAATGGACTACATTAGGAGACCCTTTCTTTAGCAAGGAAGAAAGAGGTGACATAATGGAGGACAGATTCGGGATGAATCGTCCATAAAATTGTATTAGACCTAAGAGACTTCGTACTTGCTTTTTAGTCTTAGGAATAGAAATGTTAAGTATCTTACTTGTATTATGGTCTTCTGTTTTTAGGAACCCATGACCAACACGGTGTCCTAAGAAAGATATTTCGCTAAAACCAATACATGCTTTCGATGGTTTCGCTGTCAGGTTATGCTCGCGTAAGATAGACAATAGTTCATTTATACCATTATAGTGATCGTTCCAAGTATCACTGAAAAGACAGATGTCATCAAGATACGCAATGACATCTGAGCGATGAGATAGGATTCGACGCATCATGCGTACAAATGTAGCAGGGGCGTTCATAAGACCGAAAGGCATGAAATTCCATTGGAATAGACCCCTAGGCGTCGAAAAAGCAGTAAACGGTTTGGCGTGTTCGGATAGTGGAACTTGCCAATATCCCTTAGACAAATCGAGTTTAGTAAAGAAGTGAGAATTCGATAGTCTCGTAAGTAGCTCTTCTAGTAAAGGCATAGGCTCAGCATCGAATTTAGTCACTTGATTCAATTTGCGATAATCCACGCAAAGACGTATGTTATTGTCTTTTTTTCCGTACTATAACCATCGGCGAAGAATATGCTGATGTGGATGGTTCTATAATTTTTAACTCTATCATCTCATCTAACTCTTTCTCTACCTGTGCTTGAAAATGTATCGGAATAGGATACGGTCTGACTCTTATAGGACTATGGTCAGTAAGAATAATGTCATGTTGAATGACATCAGTTTGACCAGGAATGTCAGTAAGGACATCCTGAAATTGTTCTAACATAGTAGAAACTTGTTTCTGCTCTCCTGGAGATAATTCTGGAGAAATTGCAACATCTTTCCATGATTCATTAGAGTGAAGAGGAATCATTGGAAAAGGTAAATTTACATCCGAGAAACTCGTTTCCTCATCCTGTATTACTGACAGAGATGAGTACTGTCCATGTTGGACTGGAAAATCGTCCGTTGCCTGGAAAACAGGTTGTAAATAATCAGGACGTTCATGGAATTCCGTGAGCATGTTGATGTGGAAGGTTTTACGCTTCCCGTCAATATCGACGATATAGTCAACATCGGAAACCTTTGATATTATATCGTACGGACCTTTCCAAGAAATGAGAAGTCTATTTTCCCTACAAGGTAGCAAGACAAATGCTTTGTCACCTGGACAAAGTTGACGCAAACATCTCTTTTTATTGGCAAATTCCCTTGCCTTCTGTTTCGCAAATTCAGAAGAAGCAGTTGCCAATTTGCATGCTTCAATAATCTTGTGTCTAAGTGCGATGACATATTCATAAGAGGATTTTGTGTCATCGACAATATTATCAGCAGTTATAAGATCATGAAGTAAGGACATAGGACCTCGCGGTTTCGCGCCAAAGACAAGTTCAAAGGGAGAAAATCCTGTATGTTCGTTGGCGACCTCTCTATATGCAAAGAGAGCCGCGGGTAAAACCCTATCCCAATCCTGAGGATGATCTTCTGTTATCTTACCTAGTAGGTTTTTCAGAGTTCTATTCAAACGTTCCACCATCCCATTGGACATAGGATGATAAATACTACTCAGCGATCTCTCTATCTTCAGAGTCGACATTACTTGAGACATGGTATCCGATATGAGTTGGGTACCATGGTCGGATAATATTTCTGCTGGAAACCCCAGACGAGAAAATATTAACCAAAGAGCATCTGCGATATCAGCAGTAGTTATGCTCTTTAGAGGAACAGCCTCCGGCCAACGTGTGCACATATCAACACACGTCAAAATAAATTGGTGTCCTCTAGCAGACTTTATCTTAAATGGAGACTTTATCTTAAATGGACCAATGATGTCTATCGCCATTTTTTGAAATGGCCGAATGGGAATGTCTGCAGCCTGAATAGGTGCATCATGGCGTGGACCTCTGGATTTAATCTCTTGACATACTTTACAAGATCGACAATAGATTCGTATGTCCTTATTCACAGCAGGCCAAAAGAAAGATTGAAGAACTCTAGCTTTAGTACGGGAAAAACCCATATGTCCAGCACACTGCGAATCATGAGCGTGCTGTAAGATTTTAACTCTCATATTTTTAGGCACAAGGATTTGAGAATGAATGGACTTAGCGGAGTCTTGTACCATACGTACAAGTACGCCATTCTTCATCGTAATCCAAGATTTACGATTTGTATCCTTATTCGGATCACCTTTTGTTGCCAGAGTAAAGAATTTCTTTAGAGTAGGATCATCTTCCTGCTGTTTGATAAAGGAATCGTGGGAAATCTCCAAGGGATCATCTTGGATCTGCGCATCATCATCTTCAGAATGTGAAGATTGTGGCATATTGAGAGCTTGAGCCCTAGTGATTACTGCATTAGCAGATTGCATATTAACATTTTCCCAATTAGAAATTTGCTGTGGAGTGCATTCTTTCACTCCATGAATGCGACCGATGATAAGATCAGCGATCGGATTCGGCAAGAGACATGCTTGCACCTCTCCTGTAAAGAAAGGCGTAGCAATATTGATAATGGCAGTGGAGTACTTCTCCAATGTGCCACCAAATGTTACACATTTGACTATATTGCCTGTAGCTCGAGAAGGATTTACGAGTGATTGCCTCACTCCAATGGTAGTGCACCCCGAGTCGAAAAGAATTGATACCGGAGTACCATCTATTAGGCCCCTATTAAAGACAAGAGCACCCCTTCCATTATGCGCGATTGACGCATGGAGAGCGGGAAGTGGGTGACCGCAGCTTAAAGTAGACACTGTGGTTGGATCGAATAATGTTTTGCATTGCGAACACTCAGATGCTCTAGCAAAATCAAAAGCGGAATTCGCTACACTATTGGAGTCTTTTTTATCATTATTCTGATTATCGGTGTCGTGGAACTCCTGTTGTGCAGAGTTTGCCTGGTAATACGATTTACCATGTCTTTTGTGTTGTGATCTACCTCGGTTATAATTGTCTCTATAATTATTATTGCCTCTGTTATAACCCCTATTTGGGTTTGAATCATAATATTCATGATCATAATCATCATGCTCATTATATTGAGTATCCCTGTAATATTGTTTCTTTTGTCTCCATGAAGCACTTGGGTAGTTCCTATAGCTACTCCCTTTCCGAGAATTTCTAACATTATGGGCACCCCTCGCGTGTCGAGGACTATCAGCCCGATTCCAGTTCTTCGAAGAAGAACTCTGATTTGAGCGGTTATCTTGGTTTTGATACTTATCCCAATTAACCTTTTTATCAAATTTATTTTTAGCTCCTTGGAATTTGTGTGAGTAATTCTGATTATATTCTGTTGCCGAAGCAACTGGCATACTCTCTTTAATGTTAGAGTTACTAAGAATCATGTCAGGGTGTGCCGTGGCATACTGGTCACAATATTCTTCCATTTGCTTTATTGTACTAGGTTTACGCTCATGTAAGAACTCTAGGAATGATTTATTTACAGAAGACATGACCTTGTCTCTTAGCAATAAATCCGTAAGACCATCAAATGTTTTCTCTGTTTTGGATAATTCAATCCATCGTGAAAGTGTAATTCGTGCTTTTGAGATGAAATCTGAGAATTCTACACCTACCTCAGGTCTCATTGTTTTAAACAAAAGACGGTAACCTTCCTCAGACAGCTGATATCTCTTTATCAAAGCTGCCCTAACAGCATCATAATTGTCTTTGTCGGCCTCTTCAACGAAATATAACTTACTCAGAGACTCCCCTTTTAGATTTTCAGACAACTGATTCACATACTGTGACTTGTCAACATTATGAGATCGACAAGCCCGTTCAAATCTAGAAAGCCAAAATGTTATGTCATCACTGGTAGGGTTAAACGCTGGTACTTTGACCTTGTACACAAAGGGTTTACCATTACCACCAGATGCCTGATTAACATTACTCATAATGTCAATTTTAATTTCTCTAATTCAAACTCATGTTCTCTTATTGCTTTTCTCTCTTCAGCTTCTCTATCTAATCTTTTCTGTTCTGCAGCCGCTTCTAATTTTTTCTGTTCTGCAGCAGCAGCAACTTCTAGTTTTTTCTGTTCTGCAGCAGCAGCAACTTCTAGTTTTTTCTTTTCTGCAGCAGCTTCTAATTTTTTCTGTTCTGCAGCAACTTCTAATTTTCTCTGCTCTGCAGCAGCAGCAACTTCTAATTTTTTCTGCTCTGCATCAGCTTCTAATTTCTTCTGTTCTGCCTCAAATCTCCTTTCCTCCACTTGCATCTGCAATTTCTTAAGTTCAGCAGCAGTATCAGCTTCTTTTTCTAATCTTTTTTCTTCAGCTAAGGCTTTCCTTTCTTCTGCAGCAGCTTTTTTTTCTTCTATTTGAAGTTTTCTCTCCTCAGCCGCAGCTTTTTTCTCCTCAGCAGCAGCTTTTCTTTCTTCAACAGCAGCAGCAATTTTTTTCTCTTCTGCAGCTAATGCTTTGTCATATTGAGCAACAGCCCATTGTTCTAAGTCTTTTCCAGTCTTATCAAGAGATTTTCCTTGTATAATGAAATAATCTAATGTAGACATATTGTCTTCTTAAATCAGAAACCTGAAAAAGTAAATAAATTACCCTCTTTCAAGTTAATGGGAGACAAGTCTATACCTTAGACCTAGTCTTAGTCCAAACTTGTATGGTTTATAATAACCAATGATAACTTGAGTACCTGTGGACAACAATAATTGTATCTCAAATACTGTGGGGACAAGCCTTACAAAGGTCTTGTATACCTCACTGTAATCAAAGATCACTTGAGTACCTGTGGAAAAAAATATTTCCTTTTACCAATCACTTTGGGAGACAAGCCTTACAAAGGTCTTGTATAACTCAATGTAATCAAAGATCACTTGAGTACCTGTGGAAAAAAATATTTCCTTTTACCAATCACTTTGGGGGACAAGCCTTACAAAGGTCTTGTACATTTTGTTTTATAACAATAACAATCAGAGAGTACTGATCTGTACTATACTATCAGTGTATACCACTATACGTCATATGTCAACTAAAGACATTACAAATGACAAACAAGAAAAGACAATCTGAAAACATTTGCAGAGATCAAATTAAATTAAATAGAAGAAATGAAAAAAAATGATCACAGAAACCGTGATGATAACTGCAATAATAAAATGACAAGACAAATAACGCCACAGTGTATAAACATAAGGGTGTAAAAAACTGAAATGAAAGAAAAGATGAGACCTACAATTATACAAACAAATCAAACAAACTAAGGGACACAAAATTATTAACAAAAACAACGAAGAAAAGAACACCTCATCACAACTAACAGAAATAGCAGCAAATTGTTGCTAACAAATTTCCAATTAAGAAAATGTGTACCTATCGAATACTAGTACCAGACCAATGTAACTCGGCATACCTTGTACCAGTCACACAGAACATAAACTAATTTAATACATAACAAATAACATGTAAGCATAAATAGCATATAGCATACAATATCATTTATGTCATGAATGGAATGTGTTGCAGGTATAGTGTTGTAAAGCAGGCACAGTTTATTTCAATAATAATAACTTGCCACTTTATTCAGTAATAGATTTAATTCTAAACTATTACACTGTCAATTTTTCCTCTTTTGAGCATATGAAGATCCAACGATGAACTATGCACTTTATTTTCAACAACACTGTGATTCTTCTGTACGTTGAGAAATGTCAACAATATTGCTCCAGATATTTTCTACACTTGATACCACTGTCCTGTGTAATACTGTCTGTACAGCGAAAAAACTGTCAACAAGCGCTGACCTAGATACAGCATCCTATCGGTAATACAGGTCAAGCTGACATCGACTGTATAGCTGTCCTACTGGTGTTGATGTGTTCAAACAAATGTTCTTTCAGCTGTAAACTGTGATTCTCAACACAAAACTGCGTAAGCTGGACCCAGGAATCTGGCTCGCCACTGTAAAGACGTTATTTCTTACTACACCTGTAGTACACCACTGTAAAGTATCAGTCTGTCTGCTCTGTAAGGAAGAGTGGTGTGTTGTTGAGATCAGGCATGCTCCAGTCTACCCAGCTGTAAATGGGTAACTCACCCTAGTCCTGAGTTAGGGAAGGCAAAGGCTCCAGGGGAAGCAGGCCCTGAACTTGGTCACTTCAGCCGACGCAGGATGGTGTATGTATGAAGTAGAAGTGTAGAGTGTGATTACCGCGAATGGTGTGCTGTTCGTGTGCTGACCAATATAACCACTCACACTTGTCTACAAGGCACCAATGCAGACTGCTGGAATCTTAGTTTACTCAATTTATTCAGACGTACACACTGGGACATACGAGTACATCATGGTTCGTTGACATATCAATTTGTAGGTATACATAGCAGATCTGAAGTCATGACACATTCAGGAATAATGGCAGTACATCAAAGTTCAATGTCATGATACATTATGGCCGCATTCCCCTATCTGACTAAACGCGTCAGTGAAGGAATCGATAAATAACTAAAGTTACTTGACGTCCATAGTTTGTAGTATAGATTATGAAACCACGAAGGGGGGTTTCCAGCAGGATTGAGATCTCTCTGTCACTGTCCGATAATAAGATAAATAATCTGTTCTCTTGGCAGTGATCAAAACATATGATGACCGAAATCCAACATGGCTACCTCCCTGAGTTGTCGTTCACTCATGCATAGGGAGGAGAATATAAGCCAGAGTTAATTTGTAATGGGTATATAAAGGATTTCATAAATGTTTCCATACAGCTCTACGGTGATCAGGTTAATTTCACGTAGCCATAACCGCTGCAGGAAAATCTGTCATCTTCGTCGATACCAAACACGACACTAGCATAACGAAGCACCAAAAGTCAAGCTAGGCCTAACCGACGAGAGATCATCAAAATAGGAGCTGGGTTTACCTGGAGTCCGAATCATCTATATACTGACATAAGGAGAGTCTCGAACACAAACTATCGTAGAGACACCATCTCCTTCAGAAGAAATACCACTTCGTAAGACATTTTTTCCTGACGAAAGGACCAGCTCTAGAAAAACGTACCCCGCCATTTGTAAGCAGTACATCGGAACTCCTCACGACTTGTCAAGACAACTCATACTTCCGCTAGACCGGAATACAAGAATCTAGTCCCTCCTACCCATCCAAAATATACAATATAGGACTGATTCTACTTGTACTAATAATATGTAATACATATGAATTCAGGCCATAAACACAATAAGCAAATTAATATATTTTCTGGCCCTAAAAAATAAGTACAAACGCAAGCGCACTATCCTTGCGCCGGATCAATATCCAGAACGATTACTCCTATAATCAAAAGTGTGAATCAAACATGGATTATCTCGCTTTTACCATAAACAGCATTTTTATACACAAATGAATGCATGTCTATATTTTCCCATATCAAATAGCCATATCAATTTTTGTAAAATGTGCGTCAAAATATGCACGCAACAATTCTGCCGTAGTGAAACAGAGATCGAGTGGGGTCGTCCCGTTTTGTCACAGAGGTCATATGAGAGAGATCCGCACCGACGAAAAAGATGAAGCTCGACATTACTTCGTGATGCCAGAGAATTTACTGCACACTTCTTCCACAACCGTCTTCTCTTCCCTCTTTTCTTTGGCAAAATTATTTCCGATGCATGCGGAACATCTGTTCAACTCTGCTTGATTTTGCAGTTGGAAGTGTTACATGGTTAGTCTTTTGTCTTATTTCTTTGGTCATTGGCCGCCTAGTTACAAAGCAATCAGTGCCCATATTTGTTTTTATTAGTGTGACAACAAAAATGCAATGCCTATATTGATTGCTTACATAAAGCATAATATACTGTTCAAAAAAAAGAAACGCATAGCTACTGAAGGCATACACATAGCCATAATTTTGACATTCAATAACTTTTTCAATTTAATGAGTTAATTGTTCAAATTGCACACAAGAATACCTTAGGGTTCAACCAATCAATTGACAGTTGTTTTGCATCTGGGTCACGAGAGTTTTTTGGCGTACGGGCTTTCCCGTTAGTATGGTGTGTGGCCTCCTCTTGCATCGATCAGCGACTGGTATCTCCTGGGCATGGATGCGATCAGACGTCTGATGTGGGCCTGTGGGATGGCTGCCCACTCTTCCTGGAGTGCATGGAACAGATCACGACGATTGGCTGGAGCAACGTCTCGGCGACAAACACGTCTATGCAGCTCATCCCACAGGTGCTCAATCGGACTCATATCTGGAGACAGGGATGGCCAGGGAAGGGTGAGAATGTTGTTGGCAGTCAGGAACTGCGTGGTCAAACGTGCACAATGGGGTCTGGCGTTGTCCTGTTGAAACACAGACCTTTGGGCAGCCAAAAGTTGAAGGACATGGGGTCGAAGAATTTCATTGACGTATCGTTGCACATACAAGCCTCCTTCAATGTGCACCAATTGACTCCTTCCGTTGTAACTGATCATTCCCCACACCATTGCACCTCCACCACCGTGCGGCGGAGCTTCATCAACGCAATTTTGGGCAAAACGTTCATTTCGCCTACGGTAGACCCTACGCCGTCTATCATGACGCTGCAACAAAAAGAAACATTCGTCACTAAACCAGACACGTCTCCATTGATTGTCAGCTGCCCAGGGACGATGCTGGTTGACCCAAAGAAGTTGATTTTGGCGATGGCGGCGCGTAAGGACAGGTCCTCGGTGAGGTCGTTGTGCCCAAAGTCCAGCGTCATGCAGTCTATTCCGGACAGTTTGATCAGACACATGACGTCGTGCAGGCAATGACTGGGCAGTTGAGGAAGCTGTTGTAAACCTGTCTCTGAGGTGACGAAGCCGAATAAAGCGATCCTCCGCTGCTGTTGTCACTCTGGGTCGTCCACTGCGATGCCGGTCTTCAACTGAGCCAGTGGCTAGGAACCGGTGCCAAAGTCGACTGATGGTACTCTGATGCACGTTTAGATGCCTAGCAACCTGACTTTGACTTTCGCCTGCATGCAGTCGGCCAATAGCAATGTTCCTTAAATTTATCGATAGAGACGCCATAAATGTCTGCTTGAAAATGAACTGAATTTTTTTGTGTAGTGTTATCCTTTTATAGCGTTTCAGTTGCGTAGTCAGTGAATATTGTTCACCCTAAATTTTGTTGCTTTCACGTGCGCGCAACATGAGCTGTGGTCAAAAATTGCGTCATAAACACTATTGACCACTGCGTTGTAACGATTACAAAAACGAACGCAATTCAGGTCAACACGTGCATTTGACACTGTAAAGAACATTTGAGGCTGGTTTTTATATACCCTAGCACCAAATTTTACTTACAAACTCATAAAAACGCGCCCTCGGATAGCTATGCGTTTCTTTTTTTGAACAGTATAGTATAGTCTGAATTATATTTAAATTCTCTAATTACAGCATCTATTGCAAATTATGGCGCCACCTCAGATTGGGCGAAAAGAGGATCACACAATAAGCAGAAGACTGGAGAAAGCGTCAAAAGGAGCACCAGGAAAATAAGCAGCTGAGGGCTGTCTTCTCAGGGGCGCATTCCCATAGTCAGTTATGACTGAAGGGCTGTCACCTCAGGGGCGCATTCCCATAATCAGTTATGACTGAAGGGGCTATTATTATTATTATTGCAAATGCTTGGTCAGCAGTCATGTTTAAATAATGCGAATAGTCAATATATAATGTTTTTATGCGTCCTTTTTTTTTTTGTCTCATTACAGGGCACGATATATAAAATAAAACACATTTATCAAAAGACTGCTAGAACCGTTCATAAGAAAAAACAAAAAGGAATGGAGAACGGCCAGTCAACTTAAACATTTTTTGTTGCCATACTAACCCTCGGAGTCATGAAGAAGACATGCGCACCATCATAGCGGATTAACGCTGGAATTAGGTGGGTCACATGCTCAGAAAAGACCCTGACACCATCATAGCGGATTAACGCTGGAATTAGGTTGGCCACATCCTCAGAAAAGACCCTGACATCATCATAGCGGATTAACGCTGGAATTAGGTTGGCCACATCCTCAGAAAAGACCCTGACACCATCATAGTGGATTAACGCTGGAATTAGGTTGGCCACATCCTCAGAAAAGACCCTGACACCATCATAGCGGATTAACGCTGGAATTAGGTTGGCCACATCCTTAGAAAAGACCCTGACACCATCATAGCGGATTAACGCTGGAATTAGGTGGGCCACATCCTCAGAAAAGACCCTGACACCATCATAGCGGATTAACGCTGGAATTAGGTGGGCCACATCCTCAGGAAAGATCCTGACACCATCATAGCGGATTAACGCTGGAATTAGGTGGGCCACATCCTCAGAAAAGATCCTGACACCATCATAGCGGATTAACGCTGGAAGTAGGTGGGTCACATGCTCAGAAAAGACCCTGACACCATCACCAGAAGTGACATGCTATGGACTCCAGAAGGAAAGCGAAAGATAGGCCGACTACAAGCTACCTGGCGGAGAACAACGGACGCAGAGATGGACAAAGCATGAACTAAAGTCTGAGCATCACACAAAGGCTGGTCGCAAACCGACAAAAGTGGAGACAGTTTGTTGTTACCCTACAAGGCACTACCAGGCGTGAATGGTGAATGACTGCTTTGTCAATCAGCGGCCAAGGACCAAAGAAATAATAGACGTGGAATAATCGAAAACCTTTTTTTGAGAAATGAAATTAATGTAAACATAAAAATAGTTCTTACTTCAAACTCCAAAACAATCCAGTTTGAATTATTCTTTTAAAATTTTGATTAATAAAAAGTTGTTTTTCAATAAAATTCGGCGATCCCCAAGACGACGCCGATGCACTGCTTGCACCGCCTAAGAGCCGGCCCTCTAGATGTCTAGCATATAATTTAATGTGTATGAGAAAATTTACAGTCCCTGTTACTAAAAGCTGCTGTAGACAGGAAGTTGTGGAGAGACATGATGACCTACGTCTCCAGGCATGGTACGTGAAGAAAAAGAAGTCACTCAAAAGCTCTGCCCTCTTGATATCTCAGACATTTTGTAAACTTCCATGTGTGTACCTCGCTGCGTGGAAAGTGAACCTTTAGCACGCTGCATAAAAATTCAGAAAACTTGCCCAACCACTGCATTCTTTTTCACAACGCCCCATTTTTATAGTGGGTGACTTGTAAATTCTATAGTTTTGTTTTTGTTTTTTGGTCAATTGCTCTAATTTTTAGATTGTATAGAAATGAATGAATGATGAATCTGATGATATAAAATTTGTTTGTGTACATGTTAGATGTGATAGGAAGAGAGGAAAGGAAAGATGAAAAAAACGAAAAAAATTAAAAAAAAAATAAAATAAATTTTTTTTTTTTAATTTTAAAATTAAAAAAAAAAAATTAAAAAAATGACCAACGAACGAAGAGTCCATATCCCTTGCATCTCAATGAAAGTCATTTGACCAATAGAGCAATACAAATCAAATGACGATCTTTTCGTTACATCCATCATCAGTAGCAAAGCAACAAACTCCCTAGCCAGCCGTGACATTCGGCCGTAATCCTATTTTTTTCCGATATTCCTAATCCTAACCCCGAAAATTATACATACTTGAAAGGCCATTTTACTTTCGTTTCCATCTCAGCCATCAAACATATTCTGAGAACCGATTTCAGCGCTTACAAAGACAAAAATTTCATCCCCACCGCATGGCGCCAGAATCCAATAAAATTAGAGCGAAATGGCCGCGTGTCTGATGCCGATTCATTTCGATTTAAAAAATGTACAAAAAATAAACGCGGATACACCCATCACTTTTTTAAGATCGGAAACGGAAGCTAACTCTCTTGCAAATAAAATTACAACTTAACATCCGGGGCTGAAAATCACGTGTACACAAGTCCTCATGCTAGAAACGGTGACAGCCGCAAGGCGAGACATATCGCCTCCAGCTGGCAGAACATAGGTTGCGTTCGGCGATATGTCTCGCCGGCAGAGTGCTAAAGGTACTAGTTAGACTAAAGATATAAAGGCGGTAACTTTAACTGGTTTACCCAGGTGGTTCGTTCAACACCACAAAAATACTTATAGAATGTCTGTTTCCTGTCTTCACACATTGGGATCCTCGCCGGCGCTACGGAGTTCGTGCACTGTGCTGAGATTCTTCCATGCGTGATCTAAGGGAGGAGATCGAAGCACTTATAGAGTTGTCCTTGTGCAACGAAGATGCTCCTTAAAATCAAACTAATCAATACACATGACTTTCCGAACCTCTTGACTCTAGCATTAACATGACTTTACGAACGTCTTGACTCTAGCATTAACAAGTAACTTCAATAAAGGTAGACCCATATACTGCAGTAGGGGAGTGAAGTGTAAGAGACTGGGGTGACCACTTCCCTTCATCGCTGTCATCGCAGTTTTTTGGGGTTTTTTTTTTTTGCTGTTTTCATCGCTCCCCTAACTCAAGAGCAGAGTCAGGTACCCGTTTACAGGTGGGTAGACTTGAGCATGACGCCACCGCGTTTCAACCCGGCATATTTGCCGCGAAAGGGTAATGCTTTAACCACTCTGCCAAACGAATGCTAGTTACTGATGAAGACACACTGAACATCTCTCAGCAGGTAAACAAAAATAGGTATTTCGTAACTAATGTAAAAGATAGCCCCATAGCAGATACTGCATTAGGGTATTAAAGTGTTAGAGACTTCATTAAACTAGGTTCTGTTTGGAGAGGTGGGGTTGTCACATAATTTTTGGGTCGCTCTCTTGTCCACTACGGCCGTATTCTGTGACAGTTGTTGTACTGACTTATTACATGCTTTTCAATAGTCGGCACCTCTTTCTTTCTCTGCTATATAGCAGATATTTTGTATTTTTAAACATTCTTACACACCTCTATTAAGTTGTCATGTCTGTTTGGTTACCCGTTCCTCCTTGCTGGGAAAGCCGACAATCATGTTGGTTAATCTCGGGTGTTGCCGACATCAGACTACAGATTAGCACGAAATTCGCCCCAGCGACTTTGGTTAAGCATTGATAAGGCGTGCCGGGCGATAAATTACCCGTCTGTGGACTGATTACAGACACGCACTTATCAGTCGGACACACCTGAGCGGAAATGTTGTAATAGTCTGGGCAGATGTAAGAAGTTATTTGTAAACATTGCCGAGAGAGTATCGGATGTTTTCATGCCATATTTGGGAGACATGACCTCTGCAGTAACGCACAGAAATGTCCATGAGGAAATATTTTGAATAACTCCACCAATATGCAGCTTTTGAAACAATTGGCGGGCATTCGAAAAGAGGAACAACCAAATCATTTATTGGGCGCCGCCTAAAATTGTGACAAACAAGGCGGGGGACGAAAACTTGCAATATAATCTTAAATTTTTTGCAAGTTTAGTTCACTGTGAGAATCGCTTGGCTAGACGACCACCACCAGAATGCCAGTAGTTAGAATCAGAATTCCATTTATCAGACCGGACTTTGTTGGGGCATTTTGAAGGACTTAAACAGCCCAGCAAAACTCTATCATTTTAATAAGGAAAACCGGGATCTAAGGAAACTGAAACCACGGAGTCATAGTGGGAATTTATTGTTAAAGTAATAACCCCCAAGAACAATTGAAAAAAAGGCATCAGCCTTAACCTACTTCTCTGAGCAAACAGTCTGTGAGCCAAGATTGGCGTAAGTTTTCATTAACCACCACTTCAAGGGCCGGTGACTGCTTAATTGCTAGTTTCCTAAAGAGAATGTGATGGTCTGAATCATATCTCGGCATCATTCAAAAGTTATCACCGAGCAAACCCCGTGGATGTAACTGACCAATGAAACGCCAGCTTGGTATAAAAAGTGTCGGAAGATACGCTAGACATGGAGGAAACAAAAGTGTAGATGTTGATGGTATTTCGGAAGGCAGTGTGCAAAAGATCATGGATAAAGAAGGACCCAATTCGATAATAGGGATCATTAGCTTTAGGCAGATAGCAATTGATTCATTGGATGTGTTGCAGAGCCGAAGTTATGGTGAATAGAAGACAGTGGAGCATGAACCCTTTTGTGTTTTTCCCTGTTTCGGCTGCTCCATTGAATAGTCGGATAAACTATATGAGAAAGTGGATAGGCATAGTGATAGAGCTCATTCATATGAGTAAAATAAGCTTAAGATGGAGGAAATAGGTGCAGAAATAAGGATTCCAGAACTATTTTAGATTTACGATCTAAGCACACCTTGCCTTGCCTACACGATTTTGGATGCTTGCAAACGTACTTTGGACTAGTTGTCATCTTGTAATTGCGCAAGTTCACTATATAAGTGGAGAGAACGAATGACACAGAGACACTCGCCGCCTAATTCAAACTACAGACACAGAGCACAGCATTTATATCACCTCCGTTACCATCTGCAGAAGTGTAAGCAGACTGTGTAAACCATTGAAACCCTGTCGGTGATTGAGGGTTTTATCCTGCCCTGAGTGTCATACAAAACCTATAGTGACTAAGTCAGCAAATAGATGTTCAAGTTTGTCAGAGCTTTTGCCAGTATTAACTGTGTCATCTTGACGAGTGGAGGACACGCAGTGGTGGGGTTCTATCCAATAATACTGCTGTACGAGGCCTAGGAAGGACTTTGTTTCAGATAAGTAGCTCAATGTTGGGCTACTTCAACTTTCAAATACCATATACCTATATAAACCCACCTACGAATAAACTATGTAATGATGAAAACACTGTGGTGTATATAGAAGATATTTGACAGTCGTATGAGTCATAAAGTAACATTTAGATTCATCTATACAAGAAAGCACAAAAATAGAGACAGATTCCATCAGGAAGCAAGAAAACAGTGAATGTGAACTATATTAGTTTAAGACATTAACTATAAATGTGTTATGTATATATGAAAGTGACCCATAATTTATTTTATATTTTTTATTTAATTAATCAACTGAATTTTATTTGAAAATTAACAAAGAATAAAGAAGAAAAAATCTTGTATATAAATAAATTATAAATTGTACCCAGAGTCTTCAGTGAATTATTTAAATTTATTTTAAAGTTCTTGTTGTGTAGTCAATTACCCCTAGCAGAGTCATTGTCTAAGGTTAGTCTGGAGAGGAGCCCATAGGAATGTAGATAGTACATTACCATCTGTAACTGTCTTTTTTTTCTTGTTGAGGTGATCACTGGCCCAAGACAGTTTACATGTTGTTAGATGTGTAGTGCGAGCGTATGATGAGTTGAGTGTGGGTGCGAATGAAGACGCGAATGTGTTTAGGCTCGTATAGATGTAGATCCTGCAACCCATACTCTCACATGCAGTAATCAAGGATGCTTTGACACTGCAGGCATGTTTCAAGACATTTATTGACGGGAACACACATAATATCAACAGGAACAGTCAGTGTAACAAGGTCATGCTGACCTGACATCGATAGGTATACATTTGGCATTCAAAAAGGTAAACATCAGAATAGACGTGCATGGTCAATAGCAAAGTTCTTCAATAATGACAGTTCGCAGCGTCGCCCTTGGCGTCTCTGACTAAACGCGTCAGATGCCTTAGTTACCTTGACACACAGGTGCAACTTGGCACTCCCTGCCAATTGCACATATCAGGCTGTAGTATAATAGCCGGAAGCACAGGCCTCGTTCTGACGTCGGCCGTGTACTTCTGTTAAATAGGTTATCATCAACCCTGCAGTAATACTTATTGTAGATAGAAGTTCCGCCAATCTGCGGCTCCCACAATATATCTTCGTCACTGGATTTCTGGACAATATAAGACTAACAGTCTTGGATGGCTACCTCGAGCACAAATATATAAGTTCTGAAATGGCGGATCCGTGAACTGCTGTTCACCCTAGGTAATCCTTTACATGTTCTGCCACCGAAAAGCGTAATAATGCATAAAGGTCGGTATTACCTGGTAAATGAATCCTCAGAACTACACAAGGAATTCTGTCGTCATCCCGACGCACAGAGATTCACTGGGGAAAACTGCCATAGCAGTTACTTCGAAGATTCTCCCCGAAAAACAATGGACTCTTGGTCCCTTCAGAAAAACAGGACCTCCCGGCTTCCCGGAAGTATATCTCACTCCCGCTTAAAAAACCTTCCCATAGGCCCACGCCGAACTGTCAACCTCTGACCCTAAAGGTCAAACACAATGAATGAATAAACAAGGGAAGACAACCCCTAATCAACCTGACATCGCAGGTAAAGACACAATTATACTTATGATACAAACATAAGCAAATAACTTGACAGATGACTCCGTCGAAAATGACAGCAACACCATCTCATCCAGAAACCTATACAGCTTGACTACACCTTTGATGTCGATACACCATTACTCTTTTCAGAGAATGGGGTATTTCTTGTAAGACCAGTCACTTATCTGGCACTATCCTGGTATCATCTGATACATCTATTTGTCCAGGATAATATCACCATCATTATATCTTTCCTCTCGCTACAGAGAACTAAAAGCATAGGTAGTCTCAAGTTCCATATGGAGCAGGGAGGGAAAGATGAAAGAAATGATGTGCATTCTAATTATAATATTTACAGTTTCAAACCAGTGTAAATGTCTATGTAAACACATTCACTTTAAAATTAATTAAAGTTTCATGCTTTTCAACCATTGTAGATGTAAATGAAAGATATGTTCTATCTATATTGTGAACATTTTTTCAACCATTGTAGATATAACTGAAAATATATTCAATCTAAATTGTGAACATTTTTCACCCAGTGTAGATGTAAATGTAAACATATTTTATTTATGCTATTAACCTTTTCATACAAAATGCAACGAAAGTTTTCTCTCGAGAGATTAAGCTTTATTCTCATTGAGGGTAAATTCTGAGGTAGATGGGATGGTGGAATAGGGAGAAAGGGACACATAACTATGTGTCGGGAAACTCAATACTCAGATGGTATTTGTTTCTATTCTTTTACCATACTAGTTGGTGGTATCAGTTGAGGGTACTATCTCTGGACAAAGAAGGGAACAAGTGGCCTAAAGTCGAAGCTAGATACCATCATCAGACGGGGCTTAAAGACGAGAGACCAACTTTGTAGACACTTCCTGACACTTCTGAGAAGGTGCTGCGCCCTACAACCTTGACTAGTAACGAGCGTGATCATCGACCCAGTCTACCAAAAACCAAACCATTAGAAGGGGCAGAACTATCACTGACAGCTAAGTAACACATAAAAGCTGTCAAGTGACCTCCATTACAAATTTCCATTACATCACAACAGTGGTGATAATTTTCTGATAAATAAGTATTCATTTTTGTAAAACCTTGTTAAAACCTAAATGATTATTAAATCTGTTATTTGTATATATACAAATTTAACGTCGATTTAGACATTTTGAATATACTGCATGTTTGTCTCAGTCAATTTACTAAATACACTCTAAACAGAGCTTTACCATAATAAGAAGAATTCCGCTGGGTAAATCAGGGTGTGGGCTTGAACGAGCTGAAATTAATAATTGTTTAATTCTTCCTAAAAAGCGGCGGATCAGATTTAAGTTAACAATTGCCTTGCCCAACGCAGCATTGTTCTTGACTTCTGAAATATCTTATGGTACTCCCTTGAGATAGAAGCATCCTTATCCTGCTATTTCCAACGCTGCCAAGAGTAATCGTGTGCGAAGGTAGACAACTTTGAAGACCCATATTAGATACTGTTGAGTTTCGGCCACTATTGGACCACTACTGCAAAGCAGGGGAGGCAAGAGTAGAGTTAGGTATCCATTTACAGCTAGTTATACTTGAGTATGAAGCCATCATGTTTCGAACCCGGTACCCTTGCGGCGAAAGGCTAGCGCTCACACGACTCTACCAATCGGACGCTCGTAACTTATGTACACATTGAATTTATCTCATCGGGTAAACAAAAATTAGTAATTCGTTTCACTATGACAACGGACAAATAAAATTGCTACAAGACCTTCGTCAGAGAGAAACGAATACAGCAGAAGAGAAAGAATACGTCACAACACTTCTGAACTCATCGACATCTGTCACAGTCAACCGTTCGCCAGAAGGTTTCCGCACAAACTTCCCACACGGAAGTTCACGTTACAACTCCCCTAGCTAGCTACAAGCTTTCTGTCAACGTCCACTCGATCAGCTTATGGGTAACAGGGTGAAACATAGCTTCAGGAGAAACAGCATATCATCACACAAAAAATCACATCTTAGTTCGAAAATCAATAATCAACGTACACCTGTGACTCTTCATGCATCAGAAGTGAAAAAAGACACATTTTACTTTGACGCATGGATTAAGCTTCCTTTAACATTGTTGAATACAAAACTAAAAACTAAAAAAAAAAATAAGCGAATCAGTCAAGACGTGGGCTGCACCACAAAAGGAAATGACACATCACGAGGTGGACTTAACATTTCAGGAGCGCACAAGATAGAGACACTGAAATTTTCACGTATCTTCTACATTTTACCTTAAATGCGGAAACAGTATTTAATTTGACCAGATTAGAATTCTGTCCTTAGGGTCTTCTTAGCAAATTATTAATAAAAAATTAAAGACAGCAACGATTACTACACAACCCCATGTATATCTCCGTGAGGGAGGGTGCCTTTGGGGGCAATGAAGAGATTAGTAATACTAGTCCCTCATGCATGTCGTAATAGCTGACTAATAAAGGATAGTGAATTAGAATTGCAACTCCATGGGACAGCGCAGAGGACTGGCTACGTCATCATGTCAAATAAATTGGCGCAGAAAGCACGGCTGGACGAGGAGTTGAATGCCGAAGTGCAGGCTTCATGAGAGGGGACAACCTGCAGTGGCGGCTCCGTGTTCCAAAGGGAGATGAAAGGAAACTAATGACAGTGCTTACACAGCTTTTACCTTCCCGTCTCCACCCCCCTTACTTTTTTTTTAAACAAAAATAAAAGGACTAAACAATCTAGGATCATGAAAGCGGGACGTCAAATGTGATTGGTCCGTTTTCTCCTTACATCTCCTTACATCTCGATATTCATATTTGTTGAAATTGTATTTTAGCTTAACGTTTCAATATATATATATATATATATGTATACCACATGCAACAAGGATCAGAAATGAATTATCACACAGGAATAAAGAAGTGAAAAATGAGGTGATATCGGCAAAATAACCATTAGTGCGACTGTAAATTAGAACAATAATCAAGACTCCACATACCAATAATTAGTATTATTCATGAAAAGAATATGTGAAGAAATTTGGTCCTCACACAAGACATTTGCTACTCTAAGCTTATTTACTGCCAGCTGTCAGAAACACGCGAGCTTAAATAGCTGGGAGTGATCAATACAAATATGATTGTTGTAAGAATCATGGATATTCCTCACTTTTGTTACCCAAAGCCAATACTGTAAAACCTCTTATGAATGGACTAATAGTAGGAGTGAGCTCTGATAATGTAAATCGTTCGGTACATCTGAATTATTAATAAATATAGCGTAAAGTTGCCAAAACAGTAATACAGAACTAGGAGAACATTACACTATTACTCCCACGTGAGTGTTAGCAATCCGTGTCCGTGTACGCAATTTATTCGTCTTGTCGCTATTTAACAGTCAAGACAGCCAATTTCGTATTCCACTTTCGGGCCAAAGTTTCGGCCCCAACAGTTTTCGTCCGTTATTTCCGAAATCCGTACGCAAGGAGTCAGTTCATAAAGGGCTTTATAGTATTACAGTTACCAGGTTTAAACAGCTTAAAGCTGCTAAAATGGACCACTAATGAAAAACGAGAGGTTATCTCAACCTCTTACACACTTAAAAGACAACTTTCTGGAATAAAATCTTAATTCGCGACAGAAAAAATAAAAAACATGAAAAACATTAAGATATCTAAATCAGTACTTAATACCCTGGTACCACAACAGCTCAAGAGCAGAGTCGGGTACCAATTTACAGTTTGGTAGACAACATCGTGACTCTACCTGGTTTCGAACCCAGTAACTTCACCTCTGGAAGCAGGCGCTGTAACTATTTTTCTACTCGACGCTCTATTGTAGAGATAGGGTAGGCAACTGCAGCGAGGAAGGGAAGCGGGCATCCCATCTTACAAAGCTGAGACCCAGTACAGCAAGGCCCCGGTCATACAGCGAGTTAGGTTCCAGACCCCCACCGAAAAGCGGAACATAACCTTTTTATAACTAGCAAATGCATATAAAATCCTAATAACATGTTTACACTACCATATATGCACGGATGCATCCTTATAAGAACACCAGCTATGAACAATGCTACAATATACATATGTGGAAGTGAACCTCTCAGTATGCTACGCACCTCTTAATCCTAGCTTGATACCAGATGTGACGATATTTTAAATGCAAGCCAAGCTGGAGAAACTAGAGCTCATGATTTCAGATCAGCATGTTTCGGAATGGCAGAAAAGCCACAGGAAAAAGCCTAGATCTACAGTGTAGACAATACCAAAGAATCTTCAACTTGATAATGGGCGCAAAAGAGCAAGAAGCTCAGCAGCCCTAGTTAAACAACAACAACAGCAACAACACTAAATCCAAACCTCAGAAATGAGGTATCTGAGGATGGTGATTGAAGTAACAAGAAGAGACATGGTCCACAACCAGACGATACGTCAAGGCCTAAAAACCCAACCCCTGTAGATCCAAGTAGAACAGTACCAACTAAGATGGTCTGGCCGTGTGTGTAGAATGTGAGAAGATCGGCTACCACAACAAGCATGGGAAACTAAGAGCCAAGGATCCAGACTTCCAGGAATCTTTGAAGGACCGAGGACTAGAATGGAACCAGGCTAGGAAGAAGACAACCGATAGGATAGTGTGGGTCTCTCTCTCTCTCTCTCTCTCTCTCTCTCTCCCAAACCTCTACACGTCACGGTAGAAGAGGAAAGACTAAGTAAGTAAGAAACAACAACACTACCATATAATAATGTGCACAGTAGAGCTAGGCCGAGAATACGGTACGAAAGTGAAATTAATTTAACAGGATTTAAAGTAAAATTCTTGCTACTCATATTGTATTATCACTACTACACGTAGATGCCTTGGTAATTAACTTTAAGAAAATATTATAGCTAATGTAATATAATAAATTTGAAAAATATGAAAGTTTGGAAAATCGTCAGATTACAGACAGACGCTGAGCTCACAAATGCTGTTAATAGACTGAATTACCGACATTACAATGGCGCCAGAAGCAATTCTCGGACTCAGCTGTTGAGTGCGTCATGCACAAAAACGTCAAAAAGCAGAACAAGCGCCGAACATAATGAACATGAATATAATTGAAAACCGCTATATTCCCAGAACGCCGAAAACGGGGCCCGACTTCATGGTGAAGTCTCTACCGTTGTACTCCCCTATGGTAGTATATACGATGGGAATACAGTTACCATATGTAATCACTTTGCACATAGCCTATTTCATTTCATAGGAGGTAGAGGTCGAAGTGGCTAATAGGTATGGAGTCCACCTTAAATTATAAAGGTTGTCGTGGGAAATTCTAATCCACATATATAAATTAAAAAGTAAATGTAAAGCCTAACAAATAACTTCAATAAAAGGAAAGAAGAATGGTAAAGAACAGTGCTGTCACAATGACTGTACTCGAAATCCCCCTTGTTTTCTACTTCGTCTGCAAATTGTAACGTTTCACGTTGATAGTAAAAGCCTACTGCTTCAATACCCGCTTTCTACGATAAAATGTGTACTCCATTTCTAAGAAAAACCTTGAGATACGCAAGATGACCTAGATTTAAAATTCCATTCATGTCATTTTATACACTACGTTACCAAAAAACGAAAGACAGATGGACTAAAGATAGAAAAAAGGGAGAGGCTGAAAGCCGGAACGCAGGCAATACTAACACAGTCTCGCGATACACAATTACTACCATCACGCGTGTAAGGCCACAAGCACTAGCTTTTTTTTCAAATCGACAGTGATAAAAAACACTACCCATACCAGAGTTAGGTTTTAAAAACTTACAAAACGCTTATTAGGAAACATGACATTATACTGGTTTACGTTTGAAAACATGACAGTACCCAGACACCCTAAAGTTTGGAAGTGAGGAGGTGGTAACAGCACGACTATCCTAGAAGAAAATGCATATTGGCTCCATTAAATATATATATTTGGGTTCCTTAGGACTTGCTGACAAATAATATGTTGAGTGTTACGCAAATAGTCTAGGAATTGACAAATTATTGCCAAAAGAAAATAGTGAGGGTGTCAGACAACACCAAAATCAGAATCGCTCAGTGGCAGATTTTCACACCACCATTGTACGGGAAATGGGTCTCCATGTTAAATCCGATTTGATTGGAGCGCAAGAAATGTAAGGCTAAACACGATTAGTCGGGCTATAAAAACTATCTTTTGTTGTCAGGGGAAACGGGAGTAGGAGTACTTTTTTTCAAACGATTGGGTAAACATGGCACGATTGGTTAGACCCGCGAATATAGTCAATCAGAGGCGTCAGGTCACCACCACATGTTCAAATAAACTTACTACAGAACCAGTGCGTTGAGCACCAGTGCATATTTTTCTAAATAAAAGCCTGGGACATCGGCAGATCGAAATTGTGCTATATTCATTGCCAGTCAACGTAACTGTGTATTATTCCATGAATTGTGGTAAGCTTGATATATTCAATATCTTTTTAATGAAAATTGAATGTAAATTGATAATTTATGTCTGTATATATGTGTGGTTCAGTAGCGAACATGAGGTACAGCCTATATAATGCTCCAACCGGAACAGAAGGTGTCGGAGGAAAGTAAAACTGCATGGAATTGCCAAACAGTACACTGACACCTATCTTATGGACTAGAAAGAAATAATGCTGGAATTGCAGAGGCGTAGTAACCATTAGGGAGGAATATACTGGTGTAAATTATTTCAGATGAAGCTGACAGTTGGCCTACCGCTCTGAACTCAGTGTTTGTTATGTAATGTGTTCAGTCTGTAAATGGATTATAAATTAGTTATGAAGTAGGAGGTACAACCTTCTTGTTTCATGGACCGTGGTCCTAAAGCTATTGAGCAGCACCTGGTCGGAGCTTTGCTGAACCTAGAGGCTGACAGCATACTCCTGGGTCCAGATTGTGACCAGTGAGGTGTCTCCAGAACACAGGGAGGCTATCGAGCAGAGGAGTCTTTTCCTGCCGCCATCACGAAAGATAAGCCTATGTGACCAGAGGAGCTCAACATTATGCCCCTCCTCAAAATCTGACTTTATAATAAACCAGAGGGAAAATACAGTGTTTAAATTGATAGGAACTGTGAACTTTTCCCCATACCATTTACAAGATAAACAAACACTTGAATTCATGATGACAAATAACAACATAGCTTGAAAAAACAAAACCAGTATTACCTCATATTACTACTACACAACTGACACACATATGATAATATCAATAAAATATGTCACTACAAAGTTCATATTGATAAATCCTGTACATATAAATTGTAATTAAAATTGATTGTGATTCCTGGTTCCTTTTGTAAGTGAATCAGGACATAAATATTAATGAAAGTACTTAATACATATTGATATTTGAAAATTTACCAGTGACTCATTTAAGATAGTCTTATAGAATGTTACATGTGTGTGAGTGTCACAGTGTTGTCAAGTGTGGTGGAATAAATTAAATTGTTTATCTGTCTGTTGTTGTTGTGACTTACACTTCATCATATACATACCCTAGACATTTAACGTAGTCATCACAATATTCCAGAATAATTCTGACTGAGGCATAATGTGGTAGCAAGTAAGGTTATCTGTAAAACACTACACCTATTAGATACAGATACCTTCACAGCTGATCTCAGTCAGTACCCTAAGTCCCCTATAGATACTTATAACATCCCACTTTACCACAGATATTGGGGTCTCGCTCCAGGGATATTGAACTTTCTCCTGTTATATATATTGGGAATAATAAAGAATTAAAAGGTATCCTTGGGTGGAAATAAATAAGGTTGAGCTCTCAGTGCCTGTAATGTCCTTAGATAAATATTGAAAGATTGAATTGTTTACAATTGTATGTTAGACAATGGCCGACTTGGCAAAATTTCGATCTGCTGCTGTACAGACTGCGAAAGAGTTAGGAATGGACGGGCAAATTATGATTGCTTATGTCACTGCTGAATGTGACAAATATATTGAACGGGAAGAAAGAAGATTAGAAAAAGAGGCCGAAAGAAAATTAGAATCTGAAAGATTGGCCGAAGATAAGAGAATAGAGGCTTAAAAAGAAATTAAGAGGTTGCAGATTGAGGATGAGGCTAAGAAATTGGAGGCAGAAAGAGAAGACAAAAGATTGGCTGCAGAAAGAGAAGACAAGCGATTAGCTGCAGAAAGGGAAGACAAGCGATTAGCTGCAGAAAGGGAAGCAGAAGATAAAAGATTACAAAGGGAACATGAGTTACGACTAAGGGAGTTTGAGTTTCAAGGCCATGCTCCTGAAAATGGTGCCAGTCCCTTTACCTCTGATGCCACCGCTAGCCAGGGAGCCTCAACCTCAGCTATGAATTTTCATTTAGATCATTTCGTTGAGAAAGACGATGATATTGAGAGCTATCTATTTAGATATGAACTATTAGCTACCACATATGGGTTAGAGAGAGAAAGGTGGAGCTTAAAGTTATCTCAAGGGCTTCGTGGGGCAGCTTATGAAGTTTTTGCCAAAATGAGCAGAGGTGATCAGGAAAATTATGACATGCTAAAGCAGGCTCTTTTGTTAAGATATGAAAAGAACGCAGAATTTTATAGGAAAAAATTTAGGAATGCTAAACTACTGTCAGGTGAAACCTATCACCAGTTCTCTGCACGGTTAGAGACATACTTGGAGAAATGGACTTCTCTGGGGAAAACCCAAGATCTTAAGGAAATGGTCCTTATAGAACAATTAAGAGAGTCCATGGCTCCAGACCTGAGAAAGTTTCTCATGGAACAAGGTGCAGAGAGGCTGGGTGAGTTGCTAAATGTCGCTGAAAGGTATCAAGCAGCTCAGGCAGAGGTATCAGGTAATAAAAAGAAACAGGTAGAAAATGTTAGGGCACCACAGAACTTTAATAAATTTGATCCTAGAGATCAAAACAAAGGTAAGCACCAATTTTATAGGCCACGGTATGACAATAAAAATAAAATCCCACAATTCGATGAAAGGAAATATGATGAAAGAAAATCTTTCAACCAAGGGAAAAGGTGGTGTAAAAATTGTAAGATGAACAATCATGACACTGACCGTTGCAGAAGGAACCCTATAGTTATGGCCACCCTTCAGGTCAGGTCAACCTCAAGACAGGAGGAGGATATTCTGTTAGATACCACTCCAGAAGAGATGAGGAAGGCACAGGCTGGGGATAAGACACTCAAGCCTTGTTTCAGGAAATTGTCAACTTGTCATACAACTCCAGGCAAGGGAGATTTTTACATGAAAAACAAGTTGATGTATAGGAAGACTGGAGCTAGATCCAAAGGTCAGGGACAGCTGGTACTTCCTAAAAGATATAGAGCAGAATTAATAAGGAGCCTACATGTGAAACCAGATGGGGACCATGAGAAGATAGGTACCATCATCCAAAAGGTGGCTCACAATTATTATTGGCCCAAGGCAAGATGGGACATTGAGAATTTTGTAGAAAGGTGTAGCATAGCACATGAGGGAACACCCACAAGTGGGAACATTGATCAGGACCTGGACACGCCACGGGGCAAAATTAGGCCTGATAATAAAAGGAAAAATAAATTTGATAAAGTGGACCAAAGGGAATGGGAAGCCCCTTTTCACGGACAAGCTTCACTTAACTGTTTTACAATGGCCACTATGCGGAGAGTGCAAAAAGATGTCTTACCCCAGGATAAGCCGAAAATCCCTCAATCGGACTTAAACAAACTGGAGGAAGAAGATGTAGACAGGAAATCTCTCATCAAGAATTTTAAGTGGGGAGACAGCCCCAAGAGAAAAATTGGTAACGGTCGTTTTGGGCATGATAATTCTGGGAAGAAAAATCATCACTATAGCGCTTCCAGTGGAAGAGACCATATCGGTCCATGGACAAATAGGTCCACAAAATTAAAGCTCCACATGTAACGCTGTTAAGAACGTGGACTGATGAAAAAGCAGAGGAAAATATTACATCCTCATACCAATATGTGAATGCGCTGACCACTCGTTTAAAAACTGGCTGGAAACTTGCCAATGAAAATTTGAAACAAGCCAGGAAGAAACATGCTGCCTATTATAACAGGAAAGCAAAAGACAGAGATTTGGCTGTGGGAGAGAAGGTACTGCTTCTTCTCCCCGGGAGTCAGAATAAGTTACAAATTGGATGGCAAGGTCCATATACAGTTCTAGAGAAGGTGTCTAGAACCAATTATAAGATAGATAAGAAGGGGAAAGAAAAAATCTATCATGTGAATCTCCTGAAGAAATATTTGGAAAGAGAACATCAGGAAGAGACACACTTGTTGACCTTGTCCATTGCCATGGAGATGAAAAAGGAACCACTTTCATCATTTGAATATCCATTTTACCCCTGTGAGACAGCGGCACAGGTGAAAATCAGTACACATTTAACGAAAACTCAGAAAGAGAGAGTACAACAGGTTCTAGATAATCATGCAGAGGTGTTAACAGACCGACCAGGGCATACAAACTTATTGGAATATGATATGAAACTGATAGACCCCACACCTGTCTGTATGAAACCATATTCGATTCCTTTTGCTAAGGAGAAAGCTTTGAAGGAAGAGATAGACTATTTGTTGAAGGAAGGAATTATTTCACACAGTGAATCTTCGTATAGTTCCGGTGTTGTACTCTTAAGGAAACCCTCTGGAGAACATAGACTCTGTATAGATTACAGGAGACTGAATGCTATTACAGAAGGACAGGTGGATCCATTGCCGGATACAAATCAGTTGTTTGCCAGACTAAATAAAGCTAAATATTTCTCAAAAGTGGATCTGAGTAAAGGATACTATCAGATTCCGGTAAAGCTTGAGGTTAGACCATACCTAGCTTTTAGTACCTCAGAAGGACACTATGAGTTTAATAGATTGCCATTTGGATTGAAGAATGCGCCTAGTGTCTTCTCTAGAATGATGAGAAAATTATTGGACCCTCTGAATAATCCATGTATCACAAATTTCATGGATGATATCCTTATAGCAACAGAAACATTTGAGGAACACATTGACTCTCTGAACATGCTGTTTAATCGACTTAGGGAAGCGAATTTAACAGCCCGACCAACCAAATGTTGCGTTGGATGTAAAGAATTGGAATTCTTGGGACACACAGTTTATCAGGGAAACATGACCCCTGACCCAAAGAATTTAGAGAAACTAAAGAAAGCCCCGAGACCACAAACCAAGAAAGACGTGAGATCCTTTGTCTCATTATGTGGTTTTTACCAAAAGTATATCAAAAACTTTAATTCCATATGTGCACCGTTAACTGATTTGACACGTAAGGGAAATCCAGATCGAATTACGTGGACACCACAATGTGAAATGGCTTACCAGGAATTGAAGGAAAAGCTCACAAGCAAATCTATTTTGAAATTACCTGACTTAAGTCAAGAATTCATTGTAAGGACGGATGCCAGTAATATTGGGTTAGGTGCAACTCTGCTACAGAGATCAGATGCATTGGATGGGGAATTAAGCCCAGTGGCATATGCTAGCAGAAAGTTGAATAAAGCTGAAACCAACTACTCAACTAGCGAAAAAGAATGTCTTGCAGTAATATGGGCGATAAAAAAAAATTCAATATTTATCTGTATGGGAAGGCATTTAAGTTGCAAACGGATCACAAACCTTTGTCGTTTCTAGCACAGGCTAGACATGAGAATTCTAGATTACTCCGTTGGTCTTTATTGATGCAGCCATTTGAGTTTAGCATAGAGTATATAAGTGGAAAAACAAATCTGGGAGCGGATTTTTTAAGCCGCCATCCGTGTGATGAGAATCACCCTAAACTCCAGGAAAAATAATAAATTTCTCTATGTGTATATAGAATTATAGACTGACATATAACGTCTGTTTTAAGTGGGGAGGATTTGTCGTGAGAAATTCTAATCCACATATATAAATTAAAAAGTAAATGTAAAGCCTAACAAATAACTTCAATAAAAGGAAAGAAGAATAGTAAAGAACAGTGCTGTCACAATGACTGTACTCGAAATCCCCCTTGTTTTCTACTTCGTCTGCAAA
This sequence comes from Oreohelix idahoensis, assembly GCA_024509875.1. NCBI lineage: Eukaryota > Metazoa > Mollusca > Gastropoda > Stylommatophora > Oreohelicidae > Oreohelix > Oreohelix idahoensis. The sequence goes on along the minus strand of JAMPIV010016953.1, from coordinate 32,946 downwards.
TTGTAACGTTTCACGTTGATAGTAAAAGCCTACTGCTTCAATACCCGCTTTCTACGATAAAATGTGTACTCCATTTCTAAGAAAAACCTTGAGATACGCAAGATGACCTAGATTTAAAATTCCATTCATGTCATTTTATACACTACGTTACCAAAAAACGAAAGACAGATGGACTAAAGATAGAAAAAAGGGAGAGGCTGAAAGCCGGAACGCAGGCAATACTAACACAGTCTCGCGATACACAATTACTACCATCACGCGTGTAAGGCCACAAGCACTAGCTTTTTTTCAAATCGACAGTGATAAAAAACACTACCCATACCAGAGTTAGGTTTTAAAAACTTACAAAACGCTTATTAGGAAACATGACATTATACTGGTTTACGTTTGAAAACATGACAGTACCCAGACACCCTAAAGTTTGGAAGTGAGGAGGTGGTAACAGCACGACTATCCTAGAAGAAAATGCATATTGGCTCCATTAAATATATATATTTGGGTTCCTTAGGACTTGCTGACAAATAATATGTTGAGTGTTACGCAAATAGTCTAGGAATTGACAAATTATTGCCAAAAGAAAATAGTGAGGGTGTCAGACAACACCAAAATCAGAATCGCTCAGTGGCAGATTTTCACACCACCATTGTACGGGAAATGGGTCTCCATGTTAAATCCGATTTGATTGGAGCGCAAGAAATGTAAGGCTAAACACGATTAGTCGGGCTATAAATACTATCTTTTGTTGTCAGGGGAAACGGGAGTAGAAGTACTTTTTTTCAAACGATTGGGTAAACATGGCACGATTGGTTAGACCCGCGAATATAGTCAATCAGAGGCGTCAGGTTACCACCACATGTTCAAATAAACTTACTACAGAACCAGTGCGTTGAGCACCAGTGCATATTTTTCTAAATAAAAGCCTGGGACATCGGCAGATCGAAATTGTGCTATATTCATTGCCAGTCAACGTAACTGTGTATTATTCCATGAATTGTGGTAAGCTTGATATATTCAATATCTTTTTAATGAAAATTGAATGTAAATTGATAATTTATGTCTGTATATATGTGTGGTTCAGTAGCGAACATGAGGTACAGCCTATATAATGCTCCAACCGGAACAGAAGGTGTCGGAGGAAAGTAAAACTGCATGGAATTGCCAAACAGTACACTGACACCTATCTTATGGACTAGAAAGAAATAATGCTGGAATTGCAGAGGCGTAGTAACCATTAGGGAGGAATATACTGGTGTAAATTATTTCAGATGAAGCTGACAGTTGGCCTACCGCTCTGAACTCAGTGTTTGTTATGTAATGTGTTCAGTCTGTAAATGGATTATAAATTAGTTATGAAGTAGGAGGTACAACCTTCTTGTTTCAGGGACCGTGGTCCTAAAGCTATTGAGCAGCACCTGGTCGGAGCTTTGCTGAACCTAGAGGCTGACAGCATACTCCTGGGTCCAGATTGTGACCAGTGAGGTGTCTCCAGAACACAGGGAGGCTATCGAGCAGAGGAGTCTTTTCCTGCCGCCATCACGAAAGATAAGCCTATGTGGCCAGAGGAGCTCAACATTATGCCCCACCTCAAAATCTGACTTTATAATAAACCAGAGGGAAAATACAGTGTTTAAATTGATAGGAACTGTGAACTTTTCCCCATACCATTTACAAGATAAACAAACACTTGAAGTCATGATGACAAATAACAACATAGCTTGAAAAAACAAAACCAGTATTACCTCATATTACTACTACACAACTGACACACATATGATAATATCAATAAAATATGTCACTACAAAGTTCATATTGATAAATCCTGTACATATAAATTGTAATTAAAATTGATTGTGATTCCTGGTTCCTTTTGTAAGTGAATCAGGACATAAATATTAATGAAAGTACTTAATACATATTGATATTTGAAAATTTACCAGTGACTCATTTAAGATAGTCTTATAGAATGTTACATGTGTGTGAGTGTCACAGTGTTGTCAAGTGTGGTGGAATAAATTAAATTGTTTATCTGTCTGTTGTTGTTGTGACTTACACTTCATCATATACATACCCTAGACATTTAACGTAGTCATCACAATATTCCAGAATAATTCTGACTGAGGCATAATGTGGTTGCAAGTAAGGTTATCTGTAAAACACTACACCTATTAGATACAGATACCTTCACAGCTGATCTCAGTCAGTTCCCTAAGTCCCCTATAGATATTTATAACATCCCACTTTACCACAAAGGTACAGTGGTCCTAATGATGTCATTACCCCCCCCACCCCACCACCACCCCCGGTCTCCTGGGTAGTGAGATCGGATGCATAGCCATCTCGGATAAGGGCGAAAAAATAGGAGGTCCCGTGTGCAAGTTGCGCACGTTACGTGCATATTTTGACGCACATATTACAAAAATCGATATGGCTATTTAATATGGGAAAAATATAGACATTCATTCATTTGTGTATGAAAATGCTGGCTATGGTAAAAGCGAGAGAATCCATGTTTGATTCACACTTTTGATTAGAGGAGTAATCGTTCTGGATATTGATCCGGCGCATGGATTTTGCTCTCATGCCTGTACCTATTTTTTTAGGGCCAGAAAATAGATTAATTTGCTTATTATGTTTATGGCCTGAATTCATATGTATTACATATTATTAGTACAAGTAGAATCAGTCCTATATTGTATATTTTGGATGGGTAGGCGGGACTAGATTCTTGTTACGCCGCTGTAGCGGAAGTAGGAGTTGTCTTAACGAGTTGTGAGGAGTTCCGATGTACCGTGACAATGGCGGGTACACCTTTTCTAGGGCTGGCAGATTCTTAAGGAAAAATTATTTATGAAGTGGTTTTCCTTCTATAGGAGATTGTTCCTCTACTAGAGTTTGTGTTAGAGACTCTCCTAAGGTACGGTACCATGTATGATTCGGACTCCATGTAATGCCAGTCCCTGTTATTGATGATCTCAGGTCGGTTAGACCTAGCTGGAATTTTGTGCTTCGCAACGCTAGGGTCAAGTTTGTATCGACGGAGATGACGGGCTCCATACTATAATTATGTCTACGTGAGGTAACTGGATTACTGTAGATCTGTATGGAGGAACTTTATGAAATTATGCATATGTATTGCAAATTAACTTTGGCTTATAAATATATAAATATATCCTCCTGTGAGCGAGTGAGCGACAACTCAGGAAGGCGGCCATGTTAAATTCCTGTCATCATACTTTAGTATCACTGTCCAAAGAACGGGGCATGTATCTTATTACTCGGACAGTGACAAGGAGATCTCAATCTTGATAGAAACCCCCTTTTCGTGGTTTCATAATATACTACAAACTATGGACGTCAAGCAACTTTAGTTGTTTACCGATCCGCCTTCACTGACGCGTTTAGTCAGATAGGGGATGCGGCCATAATGTATCATGACATTGAACTTTTGATGTACTACCCATTATTTATGAATGTGTCATGACTTCAGATCTGCTATGTATGCCTACAAATCGATGTGTCAACATACCCATGATGTACTCGTATGTCCCAGTGTGTACGTCTGAATAAATTGTGTAAACAAAGATCCTAACAGTCTGCATTGGTGCCTTGTAGACACATGTGTATGAGTGATTATATTGGTCAGCACACGAACAGTACACCATTCGCGTTAATCACAGTCTACACTTCTACTCCATACATACACCATCCTGCGTCGGTTGAAGTGACCAAGTTTAAGGCCTGCTTCCCCTGGAGCCTTAGAGGGAAACTACTGTTGACAGCCACCTTTGCCTTCCCTAACTCAGGACTAGGGTGAGTTACCCATTTATAGCTGGGTAGACTGGAGCATGCCTGATCTCAACAAAACACCACGCTTCTTTACAGACTGACACTTTACAGCGCGGGAAAGAAAGAAACTTTACAGTGGTGAGCCAGATCCCTGGGTCCAGCCTACGCAGTCTTGTGTTGAGAATCACATTTTACAGTTACAAGAACATTTGTTTGACCACATCAACACCAGTAGGACAGCTATACAATCAATGTCAGCTTGACCTGTTCTGACAAGAGTAGCAATATCTGGGTCAGCACTTGTTGACATTTGGCACAATACAGTCAGTGTTCTAAACCAGTGATTGTTTATCCTGCTGTAATACAAGAGCATTGTTGAACATAAAGTGCAAATTTCATCGGTGGATCTTCTAATGTGCTCAAAAAAATTGGACAGTGTAATAGTTAGAATGCAAATCTATTACTCAATAAAGTGGTAGTCTAATTGATTAAAACTGAGCATACAGTACTATACATTGCAACGTCAACACATTGCATGATATGATACACACATTGATGATTTATATATATTTATGTTTATATATTATCTGTTTATATGTGTGATTGTTATGTCTTTGCGGGCCTGGATGGGAGGTGACTAGAACAGGAAATACCGAGTGATATTGGTCTTGTTCTGGCGTTCTATAGGGAGCAACTTCTTAATTGAAATTTGCATGCAACATCTTCTTCCATCCTTAGCCATCAACCGGCAAAGCAGTATGTGGCCAGTACGCCTAGTGGCGTCTTAGGGCAACAACAAATTGATCAATCTATCGCTGTTTCCACCACGCCTAGTGGCGTCTTTGTGGAACAAAAACAGACCAAACAATCTATCATTGTTTCCGTAATCAGATTGGTTGGCAAGCAGGTGATCAGCCCACTGTGCGAAGTTTTTACGGGATGGGGTTTCATATTTGTATTTGTAACATTTTTTCTGTTCTTTATTTTTTTATCATCACAGATTCTGTGATCATTTTTTTCATTTCTCCTATTTTAATTTGATTTGATCTCTGCAAATGTGTTCATATTGTCTTTTCTTGTTTGTCCTTTGTAATGTCTATAGTTGACATATGACATAGAAGTTATAGTGGTATACACTGATAGTATAGTACAGATCAGTACTTTATGATTAATTTCCACAGGTACCCAAGTGATCTTTGATTACATTGAGGTATACAAGACCTTTGTAAGGCTTGTCTCCCACAGTATTTGAGATACAGTTATTGTTGTCCACAGGTACTCAAGTTATCATTGGTTATTATAAACCATACAAGTTTTTCACTAAGACTAAGTCTATGGTATAGACTTGTCTCCCATTAAAGTGAAATAAGGTAATTTATTTGCTTTTTCAGGTTTCTGATTTAAGAAGACAAGATGTCTACATTAGATTATTTTATTGCACAAGGAAAATCCCTTGAGAAGACTGGGAAAGACTTAGAACAATGGGCTGTTGCTCAATATGACAAAGCATTAGCTGCAGAGGAGAGAAAAGCTGCTGCTGAAGAGAAAAAAACTCTGGCTGAAGAGAAAAGATTAGAAAGAGAAGCTGCTGCTGAAGAGAGAAAAGCTCTGGCTGAAGAAAAAAGATTAGAAAAAGAAGCTGATATTGCTGCTGAACTAAAGAAATTGCAGATGCAAGTGGAGGAAAGGAGATTTGATGCAGAACAGAAAAAATTAGAAGTTGCAGCTGAACAGAAAAAAATTAGAAGCTGCTGCAGAACAGAAATGATTAGATAGAGAGGCAGAAGAGAGAAAAGCAAAAAGAGAACATGAGTTTGAATTAGAGAAATTAAAATTGACATGTATGAGTAATGTTAATCAGGCATCTGGTGGTAATGGTAAACCCTTTGTGTACAAGGTCAAGGTACCAGCGTTCAACTCTGCCAGTGATGACATAACATTTTGGCTTTCTAGATTTGAACGGGCTTGTCGAGCTCATAATGTTGACAAATCACAGTATGTGAATCAGTTGTCTGAAAATCTAAAAGGGGACTCTCTGAGTAAGTTATATTTTGTTGAAGAGGCCGACAAGGATAATTATGATGCTGTTAGGGCAGCTTTGATAAAGAGATATCAGCTGTCTGATGAAGGTTATCGTCTTTTGTTTAAAACAATGAGACCTGAGGTAGGTGTAGAATTCTCAGAATTCATCTCAAAAGCACCAATTACACTTTCACGATGGATTGAATTATCCAAAACAAGAGAAAACATTTGATGGTCTTACGGATTTATTGCTAAGAGACAAGGTCATGTCTTCTGTAAATAAATCATTCCTAGAGTTCTTACATGAGCGTAAACCTAGTACATTAAAGCAAATGGAAGAATATTGTGACCAGTATGCCACGTCACACCCTGACATGATTCTTAGTAACTCTAACATTAAAGAGAGTATGCCAGTTGCTTCGGCAACAGAATATAATCAGAATTACTCACACAAATTCCAAGGAGCTAAAAATAAATTTGATAAAAAGGTTAATTGGAATAAGTATCAAAACCAAGATAACCACTCAAATCAGAGTTCTTCTTTGAAGAACTGGAATCGGGCTGATAGTCCTCGACACGCGAGGGGTACCCATAATTTTGGTCATTCTCGAAAGGGGAGTAGCTATAGGAACTACCCAAGTTCTTCATGGAGAGAAAAGAACCAATATTACAGGGATACTCAGTATAATGAGCGTGATGATTATGATCATGAATATTATGATTCAAACCCAAATAGGGGTTATAAAAGGGGAAATAATAATTATAGAGACAATTATAACCGAGGTAGATCACAACACAAAAGACATGGTAAATCTTATTACCAGGCTAACTCTGCACAACAGGAGTTCCATGACACCGGTAATCAGAATAATGATAAAAAAGACTCCAATAGCGTAGCAAATTCCGCTTTCGATTTTGCTAGAGCATCTCAGTGTTCGCAATGCAAAACATTATTCGATCCAACCACAGTTTCTACTTTAAGCTGCGGTCACCCACTTCCCGCGCTCCATGCGTCAATCGCGCATAATGGAAGGGGTGCTCTTGTCTTTAATAGGGGCCTAATAGATGGTACTCCGGTATCAATTCTTTTCGATTCGGGGTGCACTACCATCGGAGTGAGGCAATCACTCGTAAATCCTTCTCGAGCTACAGACAATATAGTCAAATGTGTAACATTTGGTGGCACATTGGAGAAGTACTCCACTGCCATTATCAATATTGCTACGCCTTTCTTTACAGGAGAGGTGCAAGCATGTCTCTTGCCGAATCCGATCGCTGATCTTATCATCGGTCGCATTCATGGAGTGAAAGAATGCACTCCACAACAAATTTCTAATTGGGAAAATGTTAATATGCAATCTGCTAATGCAGTAATCACTAGGGCTCAAGCTCTTAATATGCCACAATCTTCACATTCTGAAGATCACGATGCGCAGATCCAAGATGATCCCTTGGAGATTTCCCATGATTCCTTTATCAAACAGCAGGAAGATGATCCTACTCTAAAGAAATTCTTTACTCTGTCAACAAAAGGTGATCCGAATAAGGATACAAATCGTAAATCTTGGATTACGATGAGGAATGGCGTACTTGTACGTATGGTACAAGACTCCGCTAAGTCCATTCATTCTCAAATCTTTGTGCCTAAAAATATGAGAGTTAAAATCTTACAGCACGCTCATGATTCGCAGTGTGCTGGACATATGGGTTTTTCCCGTACTAAAGCTAGAGTTCTTCAATCTTTCTTTTGGCCTGCTGTGAATAAGGACATACGAATCTATTGTCGATCTTGTAAAGTATGTCAAGAGATTAAATCCAGAGGTCCACGCCATGATGCACCTATTCAGGCTGCAGACATTCCCATTCGACCATTTCAAAAAATGGCGATAGACATCATTGGTCCATTTAAGATAAAGTCTGCTAGAGGACACCAATTTATTTTGACGTGTGTTGATATGTGCACACGTTGGCCGGAGGCTGTTCCTCTAAAGAGCATAACTACTGCTGATGTCGCAGATGCTCTTTGGTTAATATTTTCTCGTCTGGGGTTTCCAGCAGAAATATTATCCGACCATGGTACCCAACTCATATCGGATACCATGTCTCAAGTAATGTTGACTCTTAAGATAGAGAGATCGCTGAGTAGTATTTATCATCCTATGTCCAATGGGATGGTGGAACGTTTGAATAGAACTCTGAAAAACCTACTAGGTAAGATAACAGAAGATCATCCTCAGGATTGGGATAGGGTTTTACCCGCGGCTCTCTTTGCATATAGAGAGGTCGCCAACGAACATACAGGATTTTCTCCCTTTGAACTTGTCTTTGGCTCGAAACCGCGAGGTCCTATGTCCTTACTTCATGATCTTATAACTGCTAATAATATTGTCGATGACACAAAATCCTCTTATGAATATGTCATCGCACTTAGACACAAGATTATTGAAGCATGCAAATTGGCAACTACTTCTTCTGAATTTGCGAAACAGAAGGCAAGGGAATTTGCCAATAAAAAGAGATGCTTGCGACAACTTTGTCCAGGTGACAAAGCATTTGTCTTGCTACCTTGTAGGGAAAATAGACTTCTTATTTCTTGGAAAGGTCCGTACGATATAATATCAAAAGTTTCCGATGTTGACTATATCGTCGATATTGACGGGAAGCGTAAAACCTTCCACATCAACATGCTCACGGAATTCCATGAACGTCCTGATTATTTACAACCTGTTTTCCAGGCAACGGACGATTTTCCAGTCCAACATGGACAATACTCATCTCTGTCAGTAATACAGGATGAGGAAACGAGTTTCTCGGATGTAAATTTACCTTTTCCAATGATTCCTCTTCACTCTAATGAATCATGGAAAGATGTTGCAATTTCTCCAGAATTATCTCCAGGAGAGCAGAAACAAGTTTCTACTATGTTAGAACAATTTCAGGATGTCCTTACTGACATTCCTGGTCAAACTGATGTCATTCAACATGACATTATTCTTACTGACCATAGTCCTATAAGAGTCAGACCGTATCCTATCCCGATACATTTTCAAGCACAGGTAGAGAAAGAGTTAGATGAGATGATAGAGTTAAAAATTATTGAACCATCCACATCAGCATAATCTTCGCCGATGGTTATTGTACGAAAAAAAGACAATAACATACGTCTTTGCGTGGATTATCGCAAATTGAATCAAGTGACTAAATTTGATGCTGAACCTATGCCTTTACTAGAAGAGCTACTTACGAGACTATCGAATTCTCATTTCTTTACTAAACTCGATTTGTCTAAGGGATATTGGCAAGTTCCACTATCCGAACACGCCAAACCGTTTACTGCTTTTTCGACGCCTATGGGTCTATTCCAATGGAATTTCATGCCTTTAGGTCTTATGAACGCCCCTGCAACATTTGTACGCATGATGCGTCGAATCCTATCTCATCGCTCAGATGTCATTGCGTATCTTGATGACATCTGTCTTTTCAGTGATACTTGGAACGATCACTATAATGGGATAAATGAACTATTGTCTATCTTACGCGAGCATAACCTGACAGCGAAACCATCGAAAGCATGTATTGGTTTTAGCGAAATATCTTTCTTAGGACACCGTGTTGGTCATGGGTTCCTAAAAACAGAAGACCATAATACAAGTAAGATACTTAACATTTCTATTCCTAAGACTAAAAAGCAAGTGCGAAGTCTCTTAGGTCTAATACAATTTTATGGACGATTCATTCCGAATCTGTCCGCCATTATGTCACCTCTTTCTTCCTTGCTAAAGAAAGGGTCGCACAATGTAGTCCATTGGACTCAAGAATGTCAATCCTCTTTGGATAAGGTTAAAACTATGTTTTCTACTTCACCTATCCTAGTATTGCCTTCTAAGGATAAGACATTTATTCTTCGTAGTGACGCTTCATCCACCGGGATTGGAGGAGCACTAATGCAAGAGTACTCTGGAACTCTGCATCCTGTGATGTATATTTCTCGGAAATTAAATGCCGCAGAGAAGAATTACTCGGTCCTAGACCGTGAATTATTGGCTATGGTTTGGTCAATCCTTAAACTGCAAAGATTTCTTCTGGGCGCGCATTTCATTGTGGAAACTGACCAGAAAGCTCTTACGGCTATTCAGAGTAAAAATCGGAAGAGCGCGAGATCAACGCGATACGCGATTGCTCTACAGCCATTTCATTTTTTGGTGCGAGCTATCCGTGGGTCAGAAAATGTGATGGCAGATATTTTGTCTAGATGCCCACATGATTCATAACTGTTATACAACTTTGATACAGTTGTTTCTATGTTGAAAGGTGTACACATATGTAATATATCATATATTGATTGTAACACTACTTAGCGGTTCATTGATATTTATTCACCGCTGATCTTTCAATGTTTTTCGTCTTTGATGATCATGATGTTAAGATATCTTAGATGAAATTTATGTATAAACTAATGTGGAATTGTGTCATTGCTAATATTGTAGTATGCGTTGGTGACACCTCTCTGGAAATATTAATACTTAGAGAAGTACCTTCTCTAAGGTCAAAAAAACTTATGCTTATCATCTGCGCATTGTTATTGGTGCGTTGTGAGCCTATTGTATGTTGCTCCTAGATGTATTTCAAAAAAAAAAGTACCATTTTTTTTTCCCGAGGGGTGTGGTAATCTGTTACGTGCATATTTTGACGCACATATTACAAAAATCGATATGGCTATTTAATATGGGAAAAATATAGACATTCATTCATTTGTGTATGAAAATGCTGTCTATGGTAAAAGCGAGAGAATCCATGTTTGATTCACACTTTTGATTAGAGGAGTAATCGTTCTGGATATTGATCCGGCGCATGGATTTTGCTCTCATGCCTGTACCTATTTTTTAGGGCCAGAAAATAGATTAATTTGCTTATTATGTTTATGGCCTGAATTCATATGTATTACATATTATTAGTACAAGTAGAATCAGTCCTATATTGTATATTTTGGATGGGTAGGCGGGACTAGATTCTTGTTACGCCGCTGTAGCGGAAGTAGGAGTTGTCTTAACGAGTTGTGAGGAGTTCCGATGTACCGTGACAATGGCGGGTACGCCTTTTCTAGGGCTGGCAGATTCTTAAGGAAAAATTATTTATGAAGTGGTTTTCCTTCTATAGGAGATTGTTCCTCTACTAGAGTTTGTGTTAGAGACTCTCCTAAGGTACGGTACCATGTATGATTCGGACTCCATGTAATGCCAGTCCCTGTTATTGATGATCTCAGGTCGGTTAGACCTAGCTGGAATTTTGTGCTTCGCAACGCTAGGGTCAAGTTTGTATCGACGGAGATGACGGGCTCCATACTATAATTATGTCTACGTGAGGTAACTGGATTACTGTAGATCTGTATGGAGGAACTTTATGAAATTATGCATATGTATTGCAAATTAACTTTGGCTTATAAATATATAAATATATCCTCCTGTGAGCGAGTGAGCGACAACTCAGGAAGGCGGCCATGTTAAATTCCTGTCATCATACTTTAGTATCACTGTCCAAAGAACGGGGCATGTATCTTATTACTCGGACAGTGACAAGGAGATCTCAATCTTGATAGAAACCCCCTTTTCGTGGTTTCATAATATACTACAAACTATGGACGTCAAGCAACTTTAGTTGTTTACCGATCCGCCTTCACTGACGCGTTTAGTCAGATAGGGGATGCGGCCATAATGTATCATGACATTGAACTTTTGATGTACTACCCATTATTTATGAATGTGTCATGACTTCAGATCTGCTATGTATGCCTACAAATCGATGTGTCAACATACCCATGATGTACTCGTATGTCCCAGTGTGTACGTCTGAATAAATTGTGTAAACAAAGATCCTAACAGTCTGCATTGGTGCCTTGTAGACACATGTGTATGAGTGATTATATTGGTCAGCACACGAACAGTACACCATTCGCGTTAATCACAGTCTACACTTCTACTCCATACATACACCATCCTGCGTCGGTTGAAGTGACCAAGTTTAAGGCCTGCTTCCCCTGGAGCCTTAGAGGGAAACTACTGTTGACAGCCACCTTTGCCTTCCCTAACTCAGGACTAGGGTGAGTTACCCATTTATAGCTGGGTAGACTGGAGCATGCCTGATCTCAACAACACACCACGCTTCTTTACAGACTGACACTTTACAGCGTGGGAAAGAAAGAAACTTTACAGTCATTACCCCCCCCCACCCCACCACCACTCCCGGTCTCCTGGGTAGTGAGATCGGATGCATAGCCATCTCGGATAAGGGCGAAAAAATAGGAGGTCCCGTGTGCAAGTTGCGCACGTTAAAAATCTCACGGCAGTTGGAAATCGTAAAGAGTAATCCACAAGGCCACAGCCCTGGCAAAATTTAAAAATGAGAAACCTACCCAGCATAAAAATACTTATAGAATGTCTGACTCCTATATACACACATCGGGATTCTCGCCGGTGCTATGGAGCTTGTGCACTGTGCTGAGATACTCCTTGTGTGATCTAAGGGAGGAGATCGGAGCACTGATGGAGTTGTCCTAATCCAATGAAGATAGTCCTTAAAACCAAACTAAACCAGTCATTTCATAAGAAGAACCTACTATCAAATAGTTACACTAAAATGACAAAGACACAACTGAAGCAACTACCATGACCAAGCTTACAAAATAACCTGTACGAGTAGCGGATTTCGTGATTTCCCTTCATCTGAAGGAGAAACTAACGCGTACCCAAGATTGTATCAAGCGCGAGGAAAAATTTCCCCACCTAAGTCCCATCAAGTTTTCAGACGCCTTTTCTGTTACTCGTGATATATGACACCTGATATCATTCATAGCCGGTCGTTTTAGACAGATCTATTGCCGGGAAACGCTCACCACAATCACATGATCAGCGCACGAACGGTCACATTACTATTTTTTTAAACAACATTTATTTCTCTTGGAAAAATCTACCAAGGTTAAGGGCAGAGTTCCATATCAAATTATACAAAAAAAGCTAACAGCATCAAAGGAGTTCAATCACAATATTTTAGTAATGGAGGGACCAATAGTTATGTTTCTGTTTTATTACTGAGATTAGGTATTCTTTATGACGTCTAGAAATTCGTTTTAAGTGACGCTTTTTCAGAATTTTGATGTTAGCGTTGATGAATTTTGATGATTACATTTCAGATTGTTGATAATGGTGTAAAAACTATGTCCCTTTATCTACTTAACTGCTTATTGTTGTTTTCGGGGTCTCGTGAGACGAAGAAAGAATATGACTCCGGGGACAAAAAAATGTCGCTACTGCTCACTCAAGCATGTCGTACAAGACAACTAATATGAAGCTGTACATGTGGCTAGCAACCTCATCATGTAACATAAAATGTTACATAGCACGTGAATGTTTTGTGCAGGAGGGAACCAGCTACCGTGGTGACACCTTGCTCGATAGGGAACGTAGAGGAAAATGATGTTAATACGTTAATTATTTAGTTAAACTGTCTAATTTGTGGGTGTTGTAGTGGTGGGCTGATTATACAAGAAAATTTATGGAGACGATTGAGATATTCACCCGTGTGTTACCGGGGCCCGAAAGGGAAGCAAAGAATAGTAACACTGTACCCTACCATGCATGTCGTAAAAAGCGACTAAGGAGGGTTGGCCATGGAGCTGGTTACCCTATCCCGTAAAAAGCTTTGTACCAAAAAACTTCAACAAACATGGACAAGTCAAATACAGAATATAAATCAACTCAGCCGCCCAAGACAGAAGAAGGTCCTCTGGAAAGGAGGCGCACGAAAAAACCCAGTGAAAGCCGAAAGAAGTCTGGGTTGCCGGATAACCTTTTTTCGTCTAGGAAAATCTCCAGGACACATGGAGACGAGAACTGGATACAGAGGTGAAAATGATGAGGAAAACATGGACAGAACTTGAGCGGATGGCACGGGACAGGAAGACTTGGCGTGTGTTTGTTAAAGGCCTACGCTCCTCGGGGAGCTAAAGGGTATTGATTGATTGACTGAGATATTGTCCCACAAATAAATGTTGCGTATATCATTCTTCATCATCAAGTGATCGTGCCTGGTCGTGTAGACGCTCACGTCTTTCTGTGAATTCCTGTCTCCACAAATGTTTCACTTCTGCTGTTCACTTCATTCCATGCCTTAATGTCAAACTGCCCAGTTATCTTCCCTCTTTGCCGTCCTCTATTTCCAATTCTTGCTCCCTCAGGTATATTGTAGAAGGCGGCACATATGATGTTGTGCATGTGGCTGGCAAACTCATCATGCAAAAATAATTGTTAAAAAAACACAGCTGCAATAGCATTTGGTTTCTTTGTGCAGGTTTTCTGCAAGGGACGAGCTGCTGTGGTTGCTCCGTGCTCCATAGGGCATGATAAGGAAAATTATGGTATGATATGTTGTTCAACGAGAGTCCTTTATATGATAGTTAGCGTCTAAGAACAACGGACTCCGAAACCGTAGTGACGCCCTGACTGGTTTCCAAGGGTTTCAATGAACACAGACAAATAATAGAAACACTACTGTCTTGTTCATGTCATAACAACAGCTACAGTGAGGTTGTATATCAAGCTGGCACCTTCATGATGAAAATAAATAGCAACAGTTTCCATCACTACAAGAAGCTAGCTGTAATCATCAGCATTTTCTTTCTAGCTCCTCACGGAGCATGGGAGTATCACGACAGCTGAATCCCTTATATAGAGCCTGCACTAAGCATTCACATGTTCTTGGCGCAGTGGTTTCTGTAGTAATGTGTTTTATACGGTGGAGTTGCCAGCTGCAATAGAGGCGCTATATATACCTGAAGGAGTAAACAAAAAAAGAAAGAAGTATGTCGTAGAGCCATTAAAGCACAATGACACGTTTTGCAGAGTTTAGTCATATGTCTGGTCGATTCCCGGAATTTCTGACATCTGTTAAGTACGTTCCTCTTGATGTCAACTCTGATGTCATGTCTTTGTCATTTCAAGATGCTGATTTTAGAATGAAGGACTGAGTGAGAGTACCGCATGACGCGCATTTTAAGGACTTGCTTGTGTGAAGTTGCTGAAGCTAGTTGTTCGCGTTCTATTTTTGACATGTGTAAGGTTGACATCGAGTTGGCGCATTTATTTTACTACTTTCTTATGGCATTAGAGCTGGCCATTTATTTTTCTTGATTTGCCGTTTGAGACAGGCAGGCAGGCAGATAGACAGGCAGGGACGCAGGCAGACAGATAAACAGACAGACAGACATACATTCAGACAGACAGACAGGCCGGCAGGCAAGCAGGGAGACAGGCAGGCAGGCAGACAGGCAGAGAGGCAGGCAGGCGGGCGGGCGGGCGGGCGGGCGGGCGGGGAGGAAGGGAAGGAGGCAGGCAGGGAGAGAGGGAGGCAGGCAGGCAGACAAACAGTCAGTCAGACAGACAGATAGACAGATAGATAGATGGATAGATAGATAGAACGAACTTTATTTTCAAAGGGTTAAGAATTGGGCCCATAGGACTGTCTGACATTCTGCCCTTCCTCTCTTTCTCTCATCATGTATACTGTATCCTTTCATCCTCACATTTACTCCAATCATTATTTGATAGATAGATAGATAGATAGATAGATAGATAGATAGATAGATAGATAGATAGATAGATAGATAGATAGATAGATAGATAGATAGATAGATAGATAGATAGATAGATGGGTGGGTGGGTGGGTGGGGATAGGTAAGTAGGTAGGTAGGTAGGTAGGTAGGTAGGTAGGTAGGTAGGTAGGTAGGTAGATAGGTAGATAGATAGATAGATAGATAGATAGATAGATAGATAGATAGATAGATAGATAGATAGATAGATAGATAGATAGATAGATAGATAGATAGATAGATAGATAGATAGATAGATAGATAGATAGATAGATAGATAGATAGATAGATAGATAGATAGTGTGGTGAAAAATACAGTGATGCAACGATAAAATACCTCCAATTATAAAGATAACGGGTAAGATAACATGTATGGATAAAATTATACGTAAGATACGAGGATACATTCTCGCCTACGCCAGCGCTTTCTACCGCCATTGAAACTAACTAGTTAGACATGCAGACGAAACGGTTTACCTATTTAGACGGGGGGAAACGGAGATAAAAGGGAAAAAATATGACTGAACACGTGTTTGAATCTAAAAAGCAAAAAGACGCAATTTGTAGTTTAAAGGAAAAAAATCACGCCACTAGTTGACACAATGTAAGGAATTGGTTGTTTGTTTGAATATAGCGGCAAACGCCGTGGACGAAAATTCAATAACAAATTTAAAAAAACTAACCTTGAGAAAAGTAGGATTTTCTTTAATAATAAAGTTATGAAAATAAACCCTAGCTAGTTTGATAGCCCATCTTGAGCAGAGAAATAATATACTTTTAATTATACAGACAGACAGATAACACGGAAGATATTTACGAAAGACCGTATTGTTCCAATCAGACTAGCGAACAATTTTTTGTGCATATTTTCACTAACGTTACATTTTGGCGTCCTTGAGCCCTAAAAATGCAAAAATCAAACTGCAATGAACTAGAGGGGAAAGTCGGAGGATAGTAGCTAAAAATAACTTAGGGGGGCAGGTTTTGTGCAGTTTTTGCATGTAGTTGGTCCAAGAAACAAGTGTATTTTTGTGAAAAGCCAAGTAGAGACAGACGGACCAACAGAAAATAATACACACTTGACTGAGATCTGACTGAAATTTGACTTTTGGTTTGAATATTTGAAACAAGTTAGAGGGGAAGTTCGTTGATTGGACAGAAGTATTTATATTAGTGAATGAGAGACGCACACTTGTACCATTTGATAAAAGACTGTCCATTAACACAGTTCTTGACTGCTAGAGGTGATTTCCCGGAATAAATATATAAAAATCAGTGGGACGCCCTAATCTAGCCAGCAGCTCAGCTGAGTTTTGCTAGTCCTAAGTAACTGTGTTCTCAATTCTGAATTGTGGTAAGGAAAAAAAGCATTTATCTTGTTTATTTTAATATTTTGAGTGATTGATACTGCCATATCATGAAACATGATTACGACAAGTGAGTGCTTGCTCTAGGTCCCCAGCCGCAGTCCAGGGCCTAGAGACAAACTAATAATATATGAAAACCTATCTAAGACTATGGAAGGCGGATCTATTATTGACATCAGTGGGAACATATCACCCACCTTATTGAATAGAAGAGGAAACTATTGAACATATTTCGGATGCAATGCAGTCTTGGGAAACTGATACTAATTGATAACAACTGGGTGAGATGTGTTACGTTGGTCAGAGAGATCTGACTCAATCTGTGTAATGTTGTTTGTGGTGTTGTGTGTAAGAGTGGCGCAGTAAATAGAGTACTGACACATGGCACAAATTTTGTTTCAGAGTTTCTGATCTGGCACTACGATTGTGCCAGATACTCTTGTAGAAGTACAAGAGCGGGTGTCTGTGCAGCCTAACATTTTACTCCAGCTACTGAGAGGAGTAGGCCACAAGAATTCTGTACTACATCATTTCAGGCCAGTAAAGTGCAACCTGGCCTGCTGGAGATTCATGAACTATTTCCACCCTCAATAAAGAAATAAATCTTGTTATATAAATATTAACATCAGTCCATATGTCAAGGACTATGAACTGTGTAACCATAGACTGGGCATGATGACGCCACCCCAACTAACCATCCAGTGCTAGTTTTCCCAAGACAGTGTAGATATTATTAATATTAACCACTGTAATAATATACCTATGTACTAAAGTTATATTTGATTATGCAATATATATATATGCATTTCATTGATAAATACCTATCATTTCCTATGTTCTGATCAAAAGAAACAATTGGTTCAGGACTAATAAATTAAAAAAATTTTAAACTTAAACTTTAACAGCCAGTGTTAGTTCAGTGTATTATAGAGTTTATTATTATTATAAGACTTATTAATTACATGTGTGTGTCTGTGTATTTTATTACCTACTCATTACATTTCAGTACCCTAGACTTTTAACGTAGCTAACACTCATTATAGGAGAATAGGTCTGTTTGAGGTCGTAAGTGGTATCAGAAAGGCCTCCTGTAACTCCCATAAACTTTTATCTCAGAAGCCTTCACAGCTGACCTCATCCAGTACACTAGGTAACATATCAACCATTCAATAACATCAAAAACCACTACAAATATTGGGGTCTTGTCCGGGGATTAAGTTTATCAAAGATATTAGGGTCTCCTGGTCTGGGAATTAAACTAGTAGGGGCATAAGGGAATAAATTTAAAAGTGTCCCTTAAAATAAAAAG
This sequence comes from Oreohelix idahoensis, assembly GCA_024509875.1. NCBI lineage: Eukaryota > Metazoa > Mollusca > Gastropoda > Stylommatophora > Oreohelicidae > Oreohelix > Oreohelix idahoensis. The sequence goes on along the minus strand of JAMPIV010016953.1, from coordinate 14,822 downwards.
TGGAAAATAAGAGTTGATGAATCTTCACAGCCAGTGGTAATTAGTTAATTAATTAATATATTACCTTAGTAATTGTATACTTGGAGTTACCTTAGTCATTGTTAATTTTGTGTTAGAGTATGGCAGATCTAGCAAAATTTAGATCGGCTGCTGTGCTAACGGCGAAGGAGATGAATATGGAGGGTCAAGTTTTAATTCAGTATGTAACTTCTGAATGTGACAAGTATATTGAAAGGGAAGATAGGAGGTTAGCTGAAGAGAAGAGGTTACAAATTGAGGCTGATAAAGAACTTAAGAGGCTGCAGATTGAGGCAGAAGAAAAACGACAGCAAAGGGAGGCAGAAGATAAGAGATTGACTGCCGAAAGGGAGGCAGAAGAAAAACGACAGCAAAGGGAAGCAGAAGATAGAAGATTGCAAAGGGAGCACGAGTTACGACTAAGGGAGCTGGAAGTACAAGGCCATGCTCCTGAAAATGGTGCCAGCCTCTTTCCCTCTGACGCCACGCCTAGTCAGGGAGCCTCAACCTCAGCTATGGGGTTTCATTTAGACCATTTTATTGAGAAAGATGAGGACATCGAGGGGTACCTCAGTAGATTCGAACTATTAGCTACTACATATGGGTTAGAGAGAGAGAGGTGGAGTCTTAAGTTATCCCAAGGGCTTAGAGGTACTTCTTATGAAGTTTTTGCTAAGATGCATAGAGACGACCAAGACAATTATGACATGCTAAAGCAGGCTTTGTTATTGAGATATGAAAAGAATGGTGAATTTTATCGTAAGAAGTTTAGAAATGCCAAACTGTTGTCTGGGGAGACATACCACCAATTCTCTGCCAGACTGGAAATCTATTTGGAGAAATGGACTGCTCTGGGGAAGACCCAAGATCTTAAAGAGATGATCATGATACAGCAATTAAGAGAGTCCATGGCTCCAGACCTGAGAAAATTTCTCATGGAACAAGGTGCAGAGAGGTTGGGGGAGGTTTTAAATGTCGCTGAGAGGTATCAGGCAGCCCAGGCAGAGGTAAGTGGCACTAAAAAGAAGCACATAGAAAATTTTAAAGCTCCACAGCAATTTAGTAAATTTGATACCAGAGAACAAGGTAATAAAGGCAAAACAAACTTTGATAGGCCACGAAATGATTATCGTGATAGAAACTCACAGTTCAATGACCAAAAATATAACGAAAGAAAACCGTTTAACCAAGGAAAGAGATGGTGCAAATGGTGTAAGAAAGACAACCATAACACCGAATTTTGTAAAAGGAAACCTTCAAACATTGCTGCAATGAAATCGGGGAAACAAGGATTAAAGGTTAATCCTAATGGACAGCAGGAACCTTATCACCCCCCAGTTTGTGAGGATGTTATTTGTAATGGGGTCACTATAAGGTGCCTATATGATACAGGTTTGGATTATGATTCAGTTGTGAAGTCTAGCCTAGTGGACCCAAGTCAGTATACCACAGAAACAGTGGAAATACAAGGAGCGACTAAGGACATACCACTCATGACACTTCCCATCGCTAGGATAACGGTGAAAACTCGCTATGTGGAAGAAGAAATCAGAGCAGCAGTGATAGATGAACCATTCTACCCTCTGATATTGGGGTGTAGATACGTCTTCTTGGGGAATCCCGAGAGACCTGTGATCATGGCGACAATGCAGACCAGATCCCAGAAAAAGGAGGAAGAAGGTGAACCTATAAATGCTCATCCAGAAGAGATGAAGAAGGCGCAGGCTGAGGATAGGACACTCAAGCAATGTTTCAAGAAATTGCCCAAAGGCCACACACCTCCAAGCAAGGGAGAGTACTTTATGAAGAACAAATTGATCTACAGGAAGGCCGGAACTGGAACAAATGGTCACAACCAGCTGGTTCTTCCCACTTCATATAGGGATAAAGTGATGGAACTAGGGCATGCGATTCCTTTCAGTGGTCACATGGGGATCAGCGCCACAGGACAGCTGTTAAACTCTTTCTTTGTGTGTTTGTTAACTCATACTGGCTACTAGTTGTTGAATCATGCTTTATTTGTTAAATGATGTGAATGTCCACCAGTGGATAAATGTAGATGTTGGGACTGGTGTAGTAAAGTGTAACGATTGTCAACTCATCAAACCCAGCACAGTTTTGGTCATACAGGTCATCTTGTCCTGGAACGTGATGAGGCTCCGACAAGAATGTGAGTGTAAACAATGAGTGTGTATCTGAATGTCAGTACGCGAATGGTAGAATGATTCGATGGAGTTGACAGGTTGGTAGTACATCACTCATACTCACACTGTTCGAATTCAAGAAGTACTGGAACTACGGTGGTCTTTTTATAACATTTAATGGGACGCACACTTGGACAGTACGTGTATGGTTACAGGAACAAATGTCGACATAGACAGTATAATGTTGATCACAGGAATATCATCTTAAGTTAGCATTCATGCTTGGCAAATATCATAATGGAGCATTCGTAAATAAGCATTCAGCGTTCCATCATGTAAATCATCTGGCTTTACTGACTGGGCACGTCAGACCATAACCAATACATAGGAAGGCTCCTAGACCTAACCTCGTCTAGCGAATATTCCTTCACGTAAAGTTCAATATATATATATTTCATAATATAGGAATCCCAGACATGGGTTCTCACATGTAGCAGTGATCTCTTGGTTCATCGAGCGATAGTACAGGCATCCCTTTTTCTCACTCGATAAATACAAAGTATATGAATTTCAACATGGCTGTTCTCTCTCTCGTGAGCTTCACTCACTATAGAATATAGACCAAAATTAGTCATTCATTAAATGTCCTCATTTCTTCATAGGTTCTCTCATAGAGGTAATTGAATAATATCATACAATCCAGTGCTGATACATAGGAATGTCTTCTTCCTTTGAATGGATATTCTTTTTAAAAGTACCACTGTGCATCTGCTTATCAACAACGATGGCGAAGCCCAAGTTCATAATAAATTGTGGTTTTACCTTTTTATGCGAAATATAACTTTGCCATTCCTTGGCAAAAGAGAATAAACACTGGGGTAAAGTACATACAACATGTCTAAATGATTATCACTTTTCCCCATCCATATATATAGATCACTATTTCGGCAAAAAAGCCTGCTACAACAAAACTCGGCATCCTCACAGGATGACAGCCATGGATCACACCCTTTGCTAGCGATACTTCCGCTGCATAGCCTTTGACCTTTTCTAGCGACAACCAAATTAGTTCGACTTAGAAATGCAAAGATATCCATATATAAGACAGACTCGTCCTACTCATACAAACACTACGTATAAATTCAGGCCATAGATATACTGAAGCAAGAACAATCTATTCCTACCCAGCCACAGAATAAATCGCAGTAGGCCTAGAGTCGTCTGCGGAGTCCGATCGAAGATGACAGAACTATTTTCAAGGGAAGCAACCCAAAAATGACTTCTCCTTAAGCACTTAAAAAGGAAATACTTTGCTTCCAAAATATTTGCGAACATAATAAGAATATAAATGTATTATATTGCAAGATAGTAAAAATTGCCCTTTACAGTCTTACCACACCTCCCGGGAAAAAAAAAATAAAATTTTTTTTTTTTTTTAAATACATCTAGGAGCACCGTAGAATAGGCTCACAACGCAAGAATACTGCGCAGATGAAAATATCAGGAATAACTATAATTCCTAATATGACTGGTGAGAATATATATCTCAAAATCTGAGAGAAATTGTTTCCCTACGAATAAATGTTTCCAGGAAGGTGTGATGTACGTATAATACAATTCTGGTAATTATACAATGCATACCAAAAATTCACACTACAATCTTAAATTTATGATTTATGAAGAAACAATCATCAAAGAACAGCGGTGAATTAACATCAATAAACCGCTAAGTAGCGATACCATCATTCTATTATTAAATTACAAATGTGTATCTTAGTAAAGAAACAAAAAATAACTGTTGTAAAGTTATACATATTAAAAAGATCCAATATTTAACAGTTAAGTGGCATCATGTGGGCATCTGGACAGAATGTCCGCCATCACATTTTCTGAACCACGGATAGCTCGTACCGAAAAATGAAAAGGTTGAAGAGCGATTGCGTATCGAGTTGATCTCGAGCTCTTCAAGTTTTTACTTTGGATAGCCGTAAGAGCTTTTTGGTCAGTTTCCACTACGAAATGCGCGCCCAGAAGGAATCTTTGGAGTTTGAGAATTGACCAAACCATTGCCAATAATTCGCGGTCTAAAACCGAGTAATTCCTTTCTGCAGCATTAAGTTTTCTGGATATGTACATTACAGGATGCAGAGTTCCAGAGTACTCTTGCATTAGTGCCGCTCCAATCCCAGTGGATGAAGCGTCACTACGAAGAACAAATGTCTTATCTGTTGTAGGTAACACTAAAATAGGTGGTGATGAAAACATAGTTTTGATCTTCTCTAGTGAAGATTGGCATTCATGAGACCAGTGAACCATGTTAGGCGACCCTTTCTTTAATAGTGTAGAGAGAGGTGCCATGATAGAGGACAGATTCGGAATGAAACGTCCATAAAATTGTATGAGACCTAAAAGACTTCGCACTTGCTTTTTAGTCCTAGGGATAGAGATGTTAAGTATCTTAGTGATATTATGGTCTTCTGTCTTCAAGAAACCGTGACCTACTCGATGGCCTAAGAAAGCAATTTCGCTAAAGCCAATACAAGCTTTAGATGGTTTTGCTGTCAGGTTATACTCACGCAGAGTTGATAATAATTCAACTAATCCTGAATAGTGATCTTCCCAAGTATCGCTGAAAAGACAGATGTCGTCTAGATAAGCAATGACATCTGACCGATACGATAGGATTCGACGCATCATGCGTACAAATGTAGCTGGTGCGTTCATAAGGCCGAAAGGCATAAAATTCCATTGGAAAAGGCCTCTGGGAGTAGAGAAAGCGGTAAGAGGTTTGGCGCGTTCGGATAATGGAACTTGCCAATATCCTTTAGACAAATCAAGTTTAGTGAAAAAATGCGATTTAGAAAGACGAGTAAGTAACTCTTCTAGTAAAGGCATAGGTTCAGCATCGAACTTCGTAACTTGATTCAATTTGCGATAGTCAACGCAAAGACGTATGTTATTGTCTTTTTTTCGAACAATAACCATCGGCGAAGAATATGCAGAAGTGGATGGTTCGATTATTTGTAAATCTATCATTTCATCCAACTCCTTTTCAACCTGTGTTTGGAAATGTATAGGGATAGGATAAGGCCTAACCCTAATTGGAGTATGTTCAGTTAGAACAATGTCATGCTCAATGACATGAGTTTGTCCAGGGATGTCAGTGAGGACATCCTGAAATGTTTGTAACATAGACGAAACTTGTCGCCGTTCTCCTAGAGACAAATCAGGAGAAACAGTAACGTCTTTCCATGATTCACTAGAATGAAGTGGGATCATTGGAAGCGGGAGATTAACATCCGAAAAACTTGTTTCCTCATCCTGTATTACAGACAGTGATGAGTAATGACCATGTTTGACATGAGAATCGTCCGTTGCCTGGAAAATAGGCTGTAGATAGTCAGGACGTTCATGGAACTCCGTAAGCATATTGGTGTGGAAGGTTTTATGCTTCCCGTTAATATCGACGATGTAGTCAACATCTGAAATTTTCGATATTATATCGTACGGACCTTTCCAACTAATAAGGAGTCTATTTTCACGACAAGGTAGCAAAACAAATGCTTTGTCACCAGGACAAAGTTGTCGTAAAGTTCTCTTCTTATTAGCAAATTGTCTTGCCTTCTGCTTAGCAAACTCAGAAGAGGACGTTGCCAATTTGCATGCTTCGATAATCTTTTGTCTCAGCGCGATGACATACTCGTAAGAAGATTTTGTGTCATCGTCAATATTGTCAGCTGTTATAAGATCATGCAGCAAAGACATTGGGCCGCGCGGTCGCGCGCCAAAGACAAGTTCAAAGGGCGAAAACCCTGTATGTTCATTGGGGACCTCTCTGTACGCGAAGAGGGCCGCGGGTAAAACCCTATCCCAATCCTGAGGATGATCCTCAGTTATCTTCCCTAATAAGTTCTTAAGTGTTCTATTTAGTCGCTCGACCATCCCATTGGACATAGGATGATAGATGCTACTCAAAGATCTCTCTATCTGTAGAGTAGACATTACTTGAGACATGGTATCCGATATCAGTTGGGTGCCATGATCTGATAATATTTCTCCGGGGAATCCCAGCCGAGAAAATATAAGCCAAAGAGCATCTGCAATGTCAGCGGTAGTAATGCTCTTTAGAGGGATAGCCTCTGGCCAACGTGTGCACATGTCTACACACGTTAAGATAAACTGATGTCCTCTAGCAGATTTGATCTTGAATGGACCAATGATGTCTATCGCCATTTTCTGGAATGGACGAATAGGAATATCTGCAGCCTGAATAGGCGCAGCATGACGAGGACCTTTGGATTTGACTTCTTGACATACTTTACAGGATCGACAATAGATCCGTATGTCCTTGTTCACAAAAGGCCAAAAGAAAGCCGCAAGAACTCTTGACTTAGTACGGGAAAAACCCATGTGACCAGCACACTGAGAGTCGTGTGCATGTTGTAAGATCTTAACTCTCAAATTCTTGGGTACAAGAATCTGAGAATGACTTGACTTAGTGGAGTCTTGCACCATACGTACAAGTACGCCATTCTTCATTGTAATCCAAGATTTACAATTTGAATCTTTATTCGGATCACCTTTTGTTACAAGAGTGAAGAATTTCTTAAGAGTCGGATCTTCTTCTTGTTGTTTTATAAACGAGTCACGAGAAATTACCAAGGGATCATCTTGGTTATGCACTTCATTATCTTCAACAGATGAAGTTTCAGGCATATTGAGAGCTTGAGCTCTAGTGACTACTGCATTAGCAGATTGCATATTTTGATTTTCCCAAACGGAAATTTGCTCTGGAGTACATTCTTTGACTCCGTGAATGCGACCGATGATAAGATCAGCGATCGGATCCGGCAAAAGACATGCGTGTACATCTCCTGTGAAGAAAGGAGTAGCAATCCTAATGATAGCGGTAGAGTATTTCTCTATGGTGCCGCCAAAATGTTACGCATTTGACTACTTTGCCTGTAGAATGAGAAGGATCTATGAGTGACTGCCTAACCCCAATAGTTGTGCATCCAGAATCAAAAAGTACTGAGACTGGATTGTCATTTACTAAACCTTTGTGTAAGACAAGAGAACCTCTCCCATCATGCGCGATTGACGCAGGAAGAGCGGGAAGAGGATGGCCACAGCTTAAAGTAGACACTGTGGTTGGCTCAAATAATGTTTTGCATTGGGGGCACTGAGATGCTCTCCCAAAATCAAAAGCGGCACATGCCATATTATTAGAGTCATCATTATCTTTATTTTGTTTATAGGCTTCGTGGGACTCTTGCTGTGCAGAGTTCGCCTGGTAATGAGCTTTATGTTTTTTGAATTGTGCTCTACCTCTGTTATTATTGCCTCTGTACTTATCATTGTTTCCACTATTATAACCTCTACTCGGGTTTGAATCATAGCTCCTTTGGTTACTATCATCATATTCATTATAATGAGTATCTCGGTAATTATGATCCTGTTGTCTCCATGAAGGAAAACTTGGATAGTTTCTAGAATGACTTCCTTTGCGAAAGTTCCTGTAATTATGACCACCCCTGAATCGAGGGCTGTCAGCTCTTCTCCAGGTATTCGAAGAAGATCCCTGAAATGATTGGTTACCTTGGTTCTGATAACTGTAATAGTTACCTTTTTTATTAAACTTATTTTGAGGTCCTTGGAATTTGTGAGAGTGATTAGGGTTGTATGGTGTTGCAGAAGCAACTGGCATACCTTCTTTAACCTTACTGTTGCTAATGGCTACGTCCGGATGTGCAGTGACGTATTGGGTACAATACTGTTCCATTTCTTTTAGAGACTTAGGTTTACGCTCATGTAAGAATTCGAGGAAAGGTTTATTTATACTTGACATAATCTTGTCTCTGAGTATCAAGTCCATAAGGGCTTCATAAGTCTTTTCTGTTTTGGATAGCTCAATCCAACGATCAAATGTAAGACGTGTTCTTGCAATGAATTCTGAGAATTCTACACCTGCCTCAGGCACCATTGTCTTAAACAACTTCCGATAACCCTCTTTAGACAACTGATACTTCTTTAACAAGGCTGCCCTAATAACATCATAGTTATCTTTGTCAGCCTCTTCAACCAAACTTAAACTAGTCAGAGAATCACCTTTCAGATTTTCTGATAACTGGTTAGCATATTGTGATTTGTCCACATTATGTGCTCGACACGAGCGTTCAAATCTGTTTAGCCAGAATGTTATGTCATCACTGGAAGGGTTGAACGCTGGTACCCTGACCTTGTAAGTAAAGGGTTTACCATTACCACTAGATGCTTGATTAACATTACTTATGTTTGTTAACTTTAACTTTTCTAACTCAAATGCTAAAAGTTCTTTTTGGTGTTCATGTTCTCTTATTGCTTTTTTTTCTTGAGCTTCAGCTTGTAATTTTCTCTCTTCTGCAGCAGCCTGTAATTTTTTCTCTTCAGCAGCAGCTTCATCTTTTCTTTTCTCTTTTTCCATTTCCATCTGGAATCTTTTTTCATCAGTCTGTATCTGCAATTTCTTTTGTTCATCCTCTCTTTGTAATTTTCTTTCCTCAGCTTCTAATTTCTTTTCTTCAATAGCAAGTTTCCTCTCTTCTGCAGCTAATGCTTTGTCATATTGAGCAACTGCCCATTCTTCTAACTGCTGACCAGTCTTATCAAGAGCCCTGCCTTGTGTGATAAAATAATCCAAGGTAGACATCTTGTCTAATAAGATCAGTAATTTGCAAAAGTAAATAAATTTACTTTCTTAGTCTTAATCAAAGACTTTGTATGATAACTTTGTAACCTGTGAAAAATAGTACTTAACTATCCCAATCACTGTGGGAAACAAGCCTTACAAAGGTCTTGTATAAATCCTTATATAATAACAGCTATAAGTTGCTGGTTCACTCTATAATATAAGTGCAGTGCACCAGAAATAGTGTTTTATATCATCAACTGTGTACCTTTAGTAATAGCAATTAACTATCAGTTGATTCTTGTACATCAATTTATATAATCAACTATATTTTAAATAGTGTATGTCGATCAGGCACAAAACAAAACAGTTATACAGAAAAACATGAAAACATTTGCGGAAATGAAATAAATAAAATTGGAAAAACAATAAAAGATAAACCGCAAGAGGATAACAAATACAAATAACGCCACAGTATATAAATATAAATTGAGAATAGAACTGAAAGATAGAATAGGGTAGACCAACAAATTACAAACAAATCAAAACAAACTAAAGAACAGAGGAATATTACAAAAACAACAATGAGTACAGACTTCACAGCTAACACTAATAGCAACAGCTGTTGCAGCAAATTTCCAATGAAGAAAATTGCACCTATAGAAACGCACACATCAGACCCTCTATTACGTGGGATACTCTGCTGTGTGACACCGCCCAACCGAAACAACAACCCGCTGGATACAAACAAATATCACATATAAATAGTTAAACATAAATACATAAATGCATAAATAGTATGGCAATATGATGTAAATAGAGTGTTGCAGAAAGAATGTGTTGGAATGAAGGCTCAGTTACACTGCCTAATAGTACAGTACTGTGGTACTTTATTAAACAAATACTTCTGGTCTAATTATTTTAAATTCAACACAGAAATAGAAGCTCCATCGTTGATTTGAATGATAACAATCAATGTAGGACTTCTCAGTTCAATAACATTTTCTTTCGCAAACACTGTCAAATATTCTCCAGTCCTGATGTGTAATGTTCTATGTTTCAACCAAGCTCGCTGTGTAACACTGTCAGTTGTATGGCAAATGTCCAATGAACCAAATGTCAACAAACCCTGACCTAGTTACTGCATACTCTCGACAGGACAGGTCACGCTGACATCACTGTAGAGTTGTACTGCTGATGTATTTGTGTGTCGTAACAGACCCCAAGGAACGTCTGGTCTCAGTAGTTTACTTCTCAATATGGTCACTGTGCAGGTTGACCCAGGAAGCTGGCACACCAGTTGTTAAAACTCTTTTTCTTTGTGTGTTTGTTAACTCATACTGGCTACTAGTTGTTGAATCATGCTTTATTTGTTAAATGATGTGAATGTCCACCAGTGGATAAATGTAGATGTTGGGACTGGTGTAGTAAAGTGTAACGATTGTCAACTCATCAAACCCAGCACAGTTTTGGTCATACAGGTCATCTTGTCCTGGAACGTGATGAGGCTCCGACAAGAATGTGAGTGTAAACAATGAGTGTGTATCTGAATGTCAGTACGCGAATGGTAGAATGATTCGATAGAGTTGACAGGTTGGTAGTACATCACTCATACTCACACTGTTCGAATTCAAGAAGTACTGGAACTACGGTGGTCTTTTTATAACATTTAATGGGACGCACACTTGGACAGTACGTGTATGGTTACAGGAACAAATGTCGACATAGACAGTATAATGTTGATCACAGGAATATCATCTTAAGTTAGCATTCATGCTTGGCAAATATCATAATGGAGCATTCGTAAATAAGCATTCAGCGTTCCATCATGTAAATCATCTGGCTTTACTGACTGGGCACGTCAGACCATAACCAATACATAGGAAGGCTCCTAGACCTAACCTCGTCTAGCGAATATTCCTTCACGTAAAGTTCAATATATATATATTTCATAATATAGGAATCCCAGACATGGGTTCTCACATGTAGCAGTGATCTCTTGGTTCATCGAGCGATAGTACAGGCATCCCTTTTTCTCACTCGATAAATACAAAGTATATGAATTTCAACATGGCTGTTCTCTCTCTCGTGAGCTTCACTCACTATAGAATATAGACCAAAATTAGTCATTCATTAAATGTCCTCATTTCTTCATAGGTTCTCTCATAGAGGTAATTGAATAATATCATACAATCCAGTGCTGATACATAGGAATGTCTTCTTCCTTTGAATGGATATTCTTTTTAAAAGTACCACTGTGCATCTGCTTATCAACAACGATGGCGAAGCCCAAGTTCATAATAAATTGTGGTTTTACCTTTTTATGCGAAATATAACTTTGCCATTCCTTGGCAAAAGAGAATAAACACTGGGGTAAAGTACATACAACATGTCTAAATGATTATCACTTTTCCCCATCCATATATAGATCACTATTTCGGCAAAAAGCCTGCTACAACAAAACTCGGCATCCTCACAGGATGACAGCCATGGATCACACCCTTTGCTAGCGATACTTCCGCTGCATAGCCTTTGACCTTTTCTAGCGACAACCAAATTAGTTCGACTTAGAAATGCAAAGATATCCATATATAAGACAGACTCGTCCTACTCATACAAACACTACGTATAAATTCAGGCCATAGATATACTGAAGCAAGAACAATCTATTCCTACCCAGCCACAGAATAAATCGCAGTAGGCCTAGAGTCGTCTGCGGAGTCCGATCGAAGATGACAGAACTATTTTCAAGGGAAGCAACCCAAAAATGACTTCTCCTTAAGCACTTAAAAAGGAAATACTTTGCTTCCAAAATATTTGCGAACATAATAAGAATATAAATGTATTATATTGCAAGATAGTAAAAATTGCCCTTTACAACAGCGTATAGCTTGTCATTACTTCTGGCCAGGGATAACGGAGGATATAAAAAGATATGTCAAATCCTGTCCAGAATGTCAAAGGGTAGCTCCAAAGCATTGGACTGCTCCTGCAACTCTAGGGGAAATGCCCATAGTGGGAACACCTTTTGAGAGAGTTGCAGTGGATATTGTGGGACCTCTCACTCGGACCAAGAGGAGGAACAGTTACATCCTTACTCTGGTGGACACTTGTTCTATGTGGGGAGAGGCGGTAGCCCTGCCATCAATTGATTCGAAACATGTAGCAGAGGCACTACTTACAATATTCACACGATTAGGATTCCCGCATCAAATCTTGACTGATAATGGCTCACAGTTCAAGGGGAAACTAACGGAAGAAGTTTTTAAGCTATTTCAAGCCAGACACTTTCATTGTAGTCCGTACCATCCACAAGGGAACGGCCAGGTAGAGAGGTTCAATGGGACTCTCATTTCTATCCTGGGGAAGCTGGCACATGAAAAACCGGATATGTGGGATCAATTTCTGCCCGCCGCGTTGTTTGCGTATCGGGAGGTACCACATAGTTCAACCGGGATGGCTCCCGCAACCCTGCTATTTGGGAGGCCAATAAAAGGTCCATTAGAAGCTTTATTAAGGACATGGACAGATGAGAAAGCAGAAGAGACTGTTACCTCATCATATAAATATGTGAACGAGCTGACCACTCGTCTGAAAGCTGGATGGAAACTGGCAAATGATAATTTGAGACAAGCCAGGAAGAAACATGCAGCGTATTTTAATAGGAAAGCAAAGGACATAGAATTAGCTGTGGGAGAGAAGGTGCTTCTTCTACTACCCGGCAGCCAGAATAAGTTGCAAATTGGATGGCAAGGTCCATATACGGTTCTAGAGAAGGTGTCTAGAACCAACTATAAAATTGACAAAAAGGGGAAGGAGAAGGTATATCATGTAAACCTTTTAAAGAAGTATCTGGACAGACCACTCCAGGAAAGCACCCCCTTACTGACCCTGGCTATCGCAACTAAAATGAAAAAAAGAACCACTCACCTCACATGAATACCCATTACATCCCTGTGAGACAGCTGCACAAGTAAAAGTCAGTAAGCACCTGATTAAAAATCAGAGGGAGAGAGTTCAACAGGTTCTGGAGGAACATACAGATGTATTAACAGATAAACCAGGACATACAAATTTGCTACAGTATGACATGAAGCTGGTAGACTCAAACCCAATCTGTATGAGAGCCTATTCTGTTCCGTTCGCGAAGGAGAAGGCATTGAAAGAAGAAATAGATTACTCGTTGAAAGAAGGGATTATTTCACACAGTGAATCTTCTTTTAGCTCCAGTGTAGTTTTGTTGAGGAAACCGTCTGGGGAACATAGACTGTGCATAGATTACAGGAAACTGAATGCTGTCACAGAAGGACAAGTGGATCCATTACCAGACACAAAACAGCTATTTGCCAGATTGAACAAGGCAAAATACTTCTCGAAGGTGGATCTTAGCAAAGGCTATTACCAGATTCCAGTGAAGCCTGAAGTTAGACCTTATTTAGCTTTTAGCACCTCGGAAGGACATTATGAATTCAACATGCTACCATTCGGACTAAAAAATGCTCCGAGTGTATTTTCTAGGATGATGCGCAAATTGTTGGATCCCTTGAATAATCCATGTATCACGAATTTCATGGATGATATTCTTGTCGCCACAGAAACATTTGAAGAACACATTAACTCTCTGAATATGTTATTTGAAAGGCTTAGGGAAGCAAACTTAACTGCTAGACCAACAAAATGTTGTATTGGATGCAAAGAGTTGGAATTCTTGGGACATACTGTATATCAGGGTAACATGACCCCTGACCCCAAGAACTTGGAAAAACTGCAGAGAGCACCTAGACCACAAACAAAAAATGACGTGCGATCATTCGTGTCGTTATGTGGGTTTTACCAAAAATATATCAAAAATTTTAACTCTATATGTGCTCCTCTGACTGATCTGACTCGCAAAGGAAATCCAGATAAAATTGTTTGGTCTGCGCAATGTGAATTGGCATTTCAAGAGCTAAAGGAAAAACTCACTAGCAAGCCTATTCTCAAATTGCCTGATTTGACTCAGGACTGTGTGGTGAGAACAGACGCAAGTAATGTTGGCCTGGGGGCGGCTCTGTTGCAAAGGTCCTCGTCACCCAATGGGGAACTGAACCCAGTCGCTTATGCAAGCCGCAAGTTGAACAAAGCGGAGCAAGGATATTCCACAAGCGAAAAAGAATGTTTAGCGTTAATCTGGGCAATAAAAAAGTTCCAAATCTATCTGTATGGTAGGACTTTTGTGGTCCAGACGGATCACCAGCCCCTAGTGTTCTTATCTCAGGCCAAGCATGAAAATGCAAGATTGTTAAGATGGTCTTTATTATTGCAACCGTATCAGTTTATTATTGAATATATCCCGGGGTCACCGAATGTCGGTGCAGATTTCCTCAGTAGGCACCCCTGTGATCAAAATTAGTGTAGTTGGCAGGCGGGAGGAGTAATTTTATCTATGTGTATCACTGGTTTTGGAACTTGCATTAGTGCATGTTCTCAGGTGGGGAGATGTGTGGTGAAAAATACAGTGATGCAACGATAAAATACCTCCAATTATAAAGATAACGGGTAAGATAACATGTAGGGATAAAATTATACGTAAGATACGAGGATACATTCTCGCCTACGCCAGCGCTTTCTACCGCCATTGAAACTAACTAGTTAGACATGCAGACGAAACGGTTTACCTATTTAGACGGGGGGAAACGGAGATAAAAGGGAAAAAATATGACTGAACACGTGTTTGAATCTAAAAAGCAAAAAGACGCAATTTGTAGTTTAAAGGAAAAAAATCACGCCACTAGTTGACACAATGTAAGGAATTGGTTGTTTGTTTGAATATAGCGGCAAACGCCGTGGACGAAGTTTCAATAACAAATTTCAAAAAACTAACCTTGAGAAAACAGGATTTTCTTTAATAATAAAGTTATGAAAATAAAACCTAGCTAGTTTGATAGCCCATCTTGAGCAGAGAAATAATATACTTTTAATTATACGGACGGACAGATAACACGGAAGATATT
>JAMPIV010016952.1:0-178445 GCA_024509875.1 Oreohelix idahoensis | reverse complement strand
GATTTGCGCTTGAAGATCATACAGCTGCCAACACACAGCATCAAGAAAATGGAGAACATCGAAATATTCACAGCCTCAACTAACATCGTGATCTTTACTCAATAATCAGTTGTCATGACACTACAAAATTATTCTGTATAAAATATGTTTAAATATGCATGGTTATTTTTCATTCACTTTGTATTGTCAATCATTAAAAATTGTGTTCTTAATTTAATGAATATAAAGTTCTATAGATAATTTATACTGTACAAATAAAATTTTATTTGGATGCATGTTTCTCTTGTAGCTGTTGTCATTTGTCAATTGAAAGAAAATAAGGCCAAAAAATCGGTAATTAAAAAAATAGAACACAACTCTCGCATACATCAAAGCAGCAACAAAATTTAAACTAATGCATTTCAAGACAGCTACAAAGAATTTTAAAACCAACTTAACAGATGAAGTCCCATCGTAAAATATCCCTAGAGCCCTACAAACAGGTACCATTTTTTAAGTAGGTTCAAGAATTTTCCTCCTTCATTATAAAGTCTCATACAGAGTGGCAGAAACAGTATAATTCACAAGGTAATATTTAGTCATAAAATAGTGCCCAAACTCAGGAAACACTATATTTTTAATATCACATGGTTGGGAACTGCTGTTACAGTTTTAAAGTGTAAGTTAAGCCTATACTCACCAACAGAACAAAAATAAGGAAAAGTTTTATTAATAAAATTAAAAATATAAATAAATAGAAAGAACAGTAAACAAAACACTTTAAAAAAAACAAAAACAAGTTTAGGATCAATTCTATAGCATCCCTTAAGAAAGTAATAAAATGAAAATGAACAATTATATTTAAAAAAATATCATATACAAAAGTATTTCATGGATACACTTTATTTCTGTGTTATTTCCATTGTACTTGTTAGTTTTCTGTTACCTGTTTTATGAAACATTTTAATTTCGATTACAGTAATCAGCTATGTGTGAGTCTTTCAATTACTGCTTCATTGTTGTATCAAAGTTTAAAATTACAACGCTTCATTTCCCTTTAAAAAATTCAACATGTTAATGAAGCTTCATCTATACTGCAACCACCTTACAAAACCAAAATGATTCAACTTCACGGATGCAAAAAAGACCATTTTCCTGCTATTCCTCCTTTCAGGATTTTTTTTGAGCTCAACAGGATGTGGGACACCGGACATTGTGATGGCTGACTCATATGGGTTCATCTTTGAGAATAATTTCAGAATGCAAGGATAAAATACGCTGAGAAATCACATGAGAGGTATAGATGTTTCATAAAAGGAAATAATTGAAGAACGGCTTATTCTTTATTAACTAGAACAATGGTTAAAATAGGTGAGTATCCCGTAGCAGATAATGCAGCTGGGTGAGTGAAGTGTTAGAGAGAGCTACCATACTCAAAGTCACAGCATCGACAGACACACAAGTCCGGAGAGGTTGGGGTGACTAAGTTTCCCTTTCCTCCACTGCCTTTTCCTACCCCCTAAACTCTAAAGCTAGGCACATTGGTTACATACTTTTTAATAAATTACTTTTACCTTATACAAGCCAACAACAAAAACAAAAATATTATTAGGCCATCCATACTATTGGCCCTCTCCTCCCTACTCCTCTTCTGGGAGATACTATAAATGGACCCTCCATTCGTCGCTCTCTTCTACCCAACACTGTTTGTTCTTTGTTTAATCATGTCCATTTGATCTTTGATGTATTAAATGTATGATCTTTCTTTTGGCCACCTTGTAATTCCACTGGGGTGGCGTGGTACCTATGAAGAGTCAACCCCCCAAAGGGAATAGTGAACTACTGTGTCGCGCCCATAAGGCCCATGTTGTACAAGGGCAACTAATATCAATGGTTATGCATGAGGATATGGCAACTATCATCATGTAAAAACAAATTGCACAGAGTAAAACAACCAGCTAGCCAAGGAGTGTGTAGCCTGCTGGAATGCTTGAAGCAAGCTTCCGGCTGAGGGGACCATAAAGGAGTGCCAAAGGAAAACGGGATGAATGAGGATATACTTTCTTCCCTTGCTCTTCAAAAAGCATAAGGGCAGTGGACCAAGTTTTTCACAAAACTGGAACCAATCTTGTGAATCCCTATCCAGTGTATTGAAGGTTTTTAGTCTTAATCCACCTTTGTCTTTTCTGAGGTTGAATAGAAAAAAATCACGTTCTTTGGCCACCTAATGGAACCCTCCTCACACCTCAGAACAAAAATTAGAAGGAAGGACCTGTTTTTAAACGTGCTGATGATTGAAATGTCAAGTACCGATCATTGTTTAACTTTATGTAAGCTCCTTCAACCAGGAACTATAAAAAATGTTTATAGACATTAAGAAATTGCAAGGAAATTGAAAAAACTCCTGTGCTAGAATAGAATGTTTCTGAAAAGGTGGAACTGGCGACAAGAAACCCAGACGAAGTGCCGCAGTGTCAAAACACGTATGAGAAAAAGACAATTTGCGATGGACAGGACACATATTGGGGAAACCTGGTTGATAACATTTACCAGACAGTCCTTCTTCTGGAATCCCCCCTGGATAAAGAGAAGGCAGAGGCAGACCCAAAAAATACACGGAGAGGAGAACTGGAGACAGAAATGAAAATGATGAGGAAGAGATATAAAGACCTTGAGCTGATGGCACGTGATAGGAAGGAGTTGGTGTAAGTTTGTTAAAGGCCTAATTGCTCATTGGGGAGCTAAAGGATAATGATGAAAAAAAATTCCTGGCTGACAGCACACAGAATGATGAATACAGTTTGTTGTTTTGGATGAACTGCTTCCCGAGTGTGAGGTACTGCATGAACAAAAACCCATTTGCACTGACATAATTGCACTTTAAAAAATGCAGCGATTATATGGACAAGTTAGACAAATAACACTTAACAATATGAATAGAAACATGTTAACATTATGTTTTAAGTCATTTCTTTAAAAGTCAAAGAACTTTTCACTACCCCTGTATGTGTAAGAGGGATCCCGTTACACGCCCATTGTGGAATATTGGGAATATTGGTGCCTAGGCTCATATTTTCTTGACCAATCCAGCACACTAGGGGTGTTGATGTTGTCAGCCATCACGCTGGCCACCTTAACCTTCCCAAGAGTTGCTCTGAGTACCCAATTCATGAGGCTGGGTCGACCCCCAGAGCCATTTGCAGTCTAAAATAAATTCCACTTCAACTGGGGATCGAACCCTGGACCACTGAGCTTGGAAGCCAGTGCACTAACCTCTGCGCTACCGCGGTATTGAACAGAGTCTCACAAAAAAAGGTTTACATACAAATATGGATCACACCAGTTCAGATAATGATAGGTGGGTGGAGATAAGAGTACGTGTTGCAAGCACATCCAGTCTAAGGCTACTGGCATGACTGCAATTTGAAATTGGCCCTGCTGTTTTTTAGGGCCCCAAGAAAGGAAAGATAATTACTGGATGAACAAACAATAATCCCTATACACAACTCACTGGTTGCATTTTACAATGCGCATGCCTACGTGCAGCAGGTCAATTTTTCTTTGTATCAGGATCCACTTGGATGGCTTTAATAATTAGCACTTGCCCCATATAGTTCATTCCCAAGGGTCCTCTGAGGAGAGAGGACAAACAGAACTACTGCTCAATCAGGCATGTCGTTAAAAAGGCTGCTGCATAAGGCTGGCAACCACATCACGTAAAACGTATTGCTTACAGAAACCCCTGCTGCTGGAGCACATGCTCTGATGCAGGCTTCTTACAGGGGAGACCATCTGCAGGGGTGGCTCCCTGCTTCATAGGAAACAAAAAAGGAAAATGAATTAATATGAGCACTTGAACTTAACAACAGAAATAAAAATAAAAAAGGGACAGCTTGAATCTCTCAAAAATTAACATGCAGTGTTTTAAATCAATTTTCACAGCAAACTGTGTTCAGTGCCAGCAAATTACTCAGATAAGTACTAAATGAAGAATCACCTCCACTATCATCAATGTTACTTCTTTTTTTTTTTTTAAAGCAACAGCAGCTTTCCAGAATATCCCAACTATTTACCTGTTTCTAAAGTACCCTGCAGATTGACTCTTCAATGTCCAGTTGCTCCTACTAATCCAGCTAAATGGCTACCTGTAAAAGAGCCTGTAAATAATTTTAGAGTTTCATTCATAGCACAAATTCTGGACCCAGGATATTTTTAAAAAGAAACACACAAAAAAAAAAAAACTGTCTTCCAGCAGATAAATCGAAACTGAATGTAGTGCTAGTTTACATATTGTTTTGCTGGCTACCAACTAATTGGAAGATAAATTAAATTTGACAAGCCAACTTGACTTTATATATTCATCTATGCAGGATAAATGATTTCTGCTTCAATTGTTAAGTCATTCAACTCTTACTGTAGTGCTTCAAACACCATTTAGATGCAGAAGTTTATACGGTATTTTACCAGTTTTAAAAAAATTTCATGAAATGTTTATAAAACGTGTCACATATATGTGTATGTGGTGGAGTTTTGATGTTACAGAAACCTCAATGGTGTGCATATATACTAGCCGCCATATAAAAAACAAATGCATCGCATTAGTTTATGAACCACAACTCCCGTTGTGTGCTAAATTTAAAATACATGAAACCACTGATTTTACATTTCTGATCCATTTACTAACCCAAATTTGCTGTATTATTAAACAAGAGACAATTCAGAACCAGCTCCTAAGCAGTTGTCAACCCTAGGTGTAAAAACAAAAGTCGCACTCACTGTCATTCAGTCACAGCCATCATTAATACCGTGTATGACCCCCTACAGCATCAATACAGGCTTGACATCGGCGTCTTCATCGCACAGTGTTTGCGCTGAGAAGTCTCAGAGTGCCAGGTGTATGAGCTGCTGTCTGAGTTGCTGTTTGGAAGTGATTGCGCTGATGTAACAATATCTTCTTCTTCCTCGTTCGTCCTGAAAAGGACGTTGGTTGCGTTGTGTCTGTTTACAGCGGAGCCGCGATATCTGCGCTTTTCGGCCAACAAATCCGAATTCAGCACGGCATTTTTTGGGACCGGGTTTGCCTTCCCTCTTCGATCCCTACTCTCTCAGCCAGGCTGCAGCAAGCCTGTTTCCAGGACCACCACGTGGAGGTGGAGTAGGGTCTTGGTCAGCTCTGGTTCGCTGACCCTGACGCCAGCAGTCAAGCTATGGGTCGCTGACTGCATTCTCTATTGCTACGTCTTTGGGTCCCAGATGTAACAATAGAATTTGGCGATCTTGAGCTAGTGTTGTTACACAAGGTTGACCAAGCCTGGGACGGTCATTGGTGGTACCTGTTGCCCGAAATCGCTGGTTCAGCCTCACTATAGTGGACTGGTCACAATTGAAAGTCTGGCAAACTTCTCTTCCGGGATCGCCATTCCACTGCTGAGCATACCAACAGCTTGCCCATCACTCTTGTGACGAACAGTCGAGCATGACAAAAACATTTAACAGACTGTCTTTGGATGAAAACAGATAATGGCTTTTTACTCGCTAAAACTTGACTAATTGTGTGCCAAATTTCAATGTGATTCGACTTTTAATAAAGCCAGAATTTTATCAAAGCCATGTTTTGCACGTGGAGCATGAAAAATTTGAAGTAAACATCACATCGACAGTAAAGTGGGAATACATGAACTTCATCACTTGCACACTTTCGGGGTTTGAAAAAATCGCTCACTTGCATAAACATTTCAACAGTGAAAACATGTTTCGATTTTTGATGCATTTTTAGTGGCGGCTAGTATAGTTGTACTTGAGTGAGATCAACTGTAAAGGTCTCTGAGGTAAACAATGGGAGCTGTGTTACAGAGTACCTTTCTTGTTACCACCTGTCACGTAGGTCTATAAATCATTAAATTGCCTACATCTTCTTCCTATTCTCTCACCCGAATCCTTTTATTTTATTATCTTTCCGTACTTGTTTTTCCTGTATTTTTCGCATCACTCGGTTGCGAAAAATATTTTCTCAGTATTCTCAAACTTTACCTATATTTTTTCTCAGACTGGGAATACGTAATTTTTTATTACATAGATGTCAGTCAGACGTGAAGTGCGATTTAGTTGCAGTCCATCTCAGACATCGAGCCGACTTGGGTCTGCACCTTCAGATGGACACGACACTCCTGAGTTAGATTCTCGACGTAAACGCGTGAGAATGCTAGGAGAGAGCCGACATCCGTCTGCACATTTTCACCGGTCAACAAGTAGTTGCATCGGCTGAACGCTTAAGCAGGAGCGAATATTTACACCTTAAGTCGCAGTTTTCAGACATCTGTCGTCTGGAAATCCCCAGCTGACACGGCTCACTGTTGGGCGGGTCAGCGTGAGGTGCGAAGTAGTATAAGTGTACTGGTGGAGTTATGTAAGAACGTCGTGTAGTAATGGTAATGTGTAAAACGTAAGGTGTTTTTACACGGGAAAGGGGAGATTGATTTCGGAGTTTTGGAGAAAATGTGGGATTGTTTGCCCCTGTTTTTCAAATATCCACCCAAGGAGCGGAAAATTTGATTTCATTTTCAGTCCTCAACATCTTCAGTAGACGGAAACACGCAGTGCTAGCGAATGAAGCTTGTATAGCGAATTTCATTAGTTCTCGTCAGATTTTTCGTTTGTGACGAGCTTTTCTAACTACCTATCTAGTGAATTATCCTAGTCGTGGTGTTACCGTAGTGCTGTGGTGAGATTAATATAACAGATAGCTAGTATTTTGGAAAGTGGTTAAAGCGTTAAATCGCTCATTTCATTTTAACTAGTTTCTTTTGAACAGAGTGCTTAAATTTCATAATGTTTGTTATATTCTCTAAGTGCGACGAGAATACGCACCATATTCCTAATTCCTGATGATCGATTTTATATAACTTATTTTCACCGGAAGTTTGAAATAATAAGTCAAGCGGGTAGGCTTGCTGTTTTTTAAATGTAAGTTTTGATATTGAGTACATAATAGATGTAAACATGATTTATATGTGCTTTTCCTTTTATACAGTGAAATACTGGGGTGACCCGAACTTTACCAGCATTTAAAAAGAGTTCATACTTGTGAAGAAATAGACAGTCCTTATTTTGAACCACGTGGGTTTCTCAAGTAACACTGATCTGACAGTCTATGCAAACAGAGTTAGACAGAAATACTATATCCCACTAACGGGTTTTCAAAGACTGTAATGATCAATACTGGGCCTGTGAACCAGATCTTAATTTCTTCCATAAACTCTAATGAAAAATTGCTGACTGGCGGCGAGAATAATTTCAATCACAAACATTAACATTTTCCCGACATATTGTTTTTGGCGAAAGAGTGAATAGTGAAACAAGGCTATCTGTTGAAAGAAGTTGTCCACTGGTCATCTTTCCAAATTAAGGAAATCTTCGTGTTTTTTTTTTATGACTCTGTGTGCCCGTTTAAACTTGCTTATCCAACCTGATTCAAGTGACATTAACAGTAATCAAAATTTAACTGGTGAAGTGAATGCTCCCCGAAAACAGTGGAATAAACCTGTAATTGTAGAGCTGGGATTCGCTTTATCCAAAGAATACAGATTCACTGTAAAGAAGTGTCCTAAGGTTGCGCCAGACTGTGAACTACATCAAGTTTTAGGTAAGAACGTGTGCCAGGGATCCCTGATGAAAGAACCGAGTGAAAGTGGACTGAGTGAGTTTTTTTTTTTTATGACTATTGATTCACCCCCACGTCACAATCTCCTTACGGAAGAGTGGCTGTTTGAGTAAATTGTTCTTTTTTTGAAGGACAATACTAGACCCTAATCATATGTATCTATAACTCTTTGGGCCATCATCTGTCGTCCTAGCGGGGCTGTGGGCTAACCCTAGAGTTAAGATCATAACGGGGCTATCATCCTTGTAGCATTTTCCTTGAATTTTATGACTATTTGTATATGTGTTCCTTGATACATTTTTTTTTTAAAGTGTTGTGAGAAGATTTTTTTAACTGATAATAAAAATCTCTCTTTGAACTAATCAGTGCGTTGGTCAGCTCGTTCCAATATATATATATATATATATATATATATATATATATATATATATATATATATATATATATATATATATCCATTGTTATAGATTTCCCACGTCTGTGTGTGCAACTGTCGTCACGTGTATGTGCGTGCCCGTGAGTAGATAGAGATTTATGTAATATATATCTGTGGTTTAGACTGTCTGACACTTTAAAAGCGGTCGTAGAAGATAGGTGAGAGAGAGAAGATTATCTCGATTCTCAACGACAGCCTCTATATCACATTCTATCATCTCACGTGTGGAAATTCTATTGCTTTTCACCAGCTCACACTGTGACTATCACTCATTCCAACCTATTCAGAAGGGACCAAACCCAAGTCTTAATTCTCCTATCTACAATCTACGACAAATGTGGTCTCGTCCGACGGATTTTTGAACTTAGAATAGGAAGACGAGTACGACAAACGTGGACTCGTCTATCTGGATTTTGTACTTAAGATTCTTTATTCTGTAATAGAGTAAGAGTGTGATGTCTTGTGAGTTGTTATATCTTTAAATAATTTATCCCCTAGACTAACGATCTGTTTTCAGGCGTGCTGACCACACAAACTGATAAGTTTTCCACAGCATTTGAACATTATACATTTGGTTTACAGGTGGATTTTGTCGGAATATATGTTAATTGTTGATTTTGTAATACTAAACGCTGGTAAAGTTTTGTGAGTGTATAACATTCACAAGGGTTTTGAAGCAGGAAGGTGTTTGAACTAAAGTAAGGAGTGCGTTTCGGACTATTTGTCCAGATTAATTGCCTCCCTCACCCTAACTGTCTTCAGGGGTAAACTTATAGTGGATTTTAAAACTAAGGGATTATTTTTCTCTTTAATTTTTGCTATAATCATTGTGTTTTCCACTGTAGCAACTTATTTTTCAGGGATTAATCTTAACTACCATTTAGTTGGCGTAGTCGTGTTTTGCATTAGGTGCTTTATTGCCGATTAATAGCAGCGATAGTTAGATTTTATTTTGGAGGAGGTATCCCAGGGTTAAGGATATCATCTTTCGGATTTTTGGTATTTTTTTCTCCTAAGCGGTAGGAACCAGGTTATTCTTTTTCCTATTTTCTATCTCCACGTGTCTCAGTCACTGACATAATATGGCCGAGAGGGCAAAGCTTAGACAACTCCTCAGGGACGAAGCGAGAGAGGAGGGACTGGAAGGAGAAATAAGCGAAAGCTTTTGTCAGGGACGAACTTGAGAGAGATATGATGCGGAGAGGAAAGAAGAAAGAACTAAAGAGAGGAAAGAAGCGCTGTAAGACCGACCGTCTTTTACAGCAGAAGATGAATGGGATGAGGGAAATGGAAATTCGCAGGATGCAGCATGAGGAAAGAGAAAGAGAAGAGACAGCGAAGAGAAAGAGAACGAGAAGAAGAGACAACATGAGTTGGCTCTTAAAGCTCTAGCACTTCAAAGTCGTGGTGCTGCCTCTACCTCCAGCAATGGAGAGTCTTTCATTCTTCCTTAAACTGATCCCTTCTAACAGTCAATCTCTTCACCTCACTGCTATGTCTTTTCCGCTAGAATCTTTCCCTTGTCCAAATGAGAAGATTGACACTTGGCTAGAAAAATTTGAGAAAATTGCAACTCTGTACGGTTTAGAGAGAGGTCGCGTCTGGCAAACATGGAACATTGAAGCTTTCCCAGGCTTTGAAAAGTTCTGCGTATGATGTTTACGCCAAACTGGAAAGCAGCCAACAAGACAATCTATGATCTGTTGAAAGAAAGCGTTTCTGAGCGCTTTGAAATGAAACGCTCGAAAATTTTTGCAACTGTTTTTCGTCGCAACAGCCGGAAAGAGAATTCTGAAACATTTTTCACCAGTTACTCATCTCGTTCTAAAGGGATATTAACAAAGTGCCTTGAGCTTTCACAGCTCCCCTCTACCTACGAAGGTCTTGAGGAATTTGTTTTAAAACAGAACACAATAAAAAGAACACATTTGTCTGCTGGATACCCGGAAGATTTCTCGCTGAGCAGGGGCAGAAAAACTTGAAATTTGACATTTTGGAAAAGTCTGAGCGTTATCACAATGCGCTGGCTGAACTACCGGCCACAAAGCGGAAACCGACAGAGTTCTCAGGCTTCTAACCAAAATAATCACAGAGAAACTGGACCTCAAAACCCCCCTCCTGAAAAATCCAAGTTCTACAAAAAACAAGTACCCCAACCACCCCAAACAGTCTGATCAACCCGACCGCCCTACATGGCAGCGCAGCCAGAAAGGTCAAGGTGGCAAAGGGAGAACCCCTGAGCACGGGACATATGATCAGACCGAGCACACCGAGCCGAAACGCATCGGATGCTTATTGACAGTCTCGCAAGGCGGAATTATTGACAGTGATCCCCAACCTGTTGGGAATACACCCTCAATGCGAGGTACTGTTATTTTGAACGGTTCTCAAACTTCTTGCTTGTTTGACACGGGGCTTTCTTATGATTGCATTGTTGCCAGAAACCTGGTCAAACCCGGTCAAGAGACAGCAGAGACCGTCCAACTTTGTGGAGTTCGTAAGAGTGATGCACCTACAGCGCTTCCCATCGCATTGGTGGAAATACACTCTGACTTTGTCAGAGGCGTGATCATAGCGGTTGTTATGGATGATCCCACCTACCCAGTCATACTTGGCGGGAGATACGTGTGTATTGGGAAACCGGAAGAGCCGATTGTGGCAGCAGTAACTACAAGAGGGCAAACCAAAAAGGAACGGGAGCCTGCGCCTAATTTGTTACCCATGGAACTTAAAGAAGCGCAATACAAGGACCCTACTTTGGCACCCTGCTTTAGGAAACTGCCCATGGCTAAGGAACCCAAACAGCACGGGGACATTTTTTCTGAGGATGGCGTACTTTATCGGAGAACGGGCAAGCCTGACCAAGGTTACAACCAGCTCCTAGTACCGAAACAGTACAGAAGCCAAATCCTAGAAATGGGGCACTCTCTTCCCTTCAGCGGACATATGGGACAGAACGCCACAAACCAACGTATAACCACTCATTATTGGTGGCCAGGAGTAAATACTGATATTATCAGATATGTCAAATCCTGTGCCCAGTGCCAACGTGTGCCACCCAAGCAACGGGCAACCCCAGTCTCTTTGGGTGAAATGCCAATAGTGGGAACACCATTCGAACGGGTTGTGATCGACATTTTAGGGCCTTTCGAAAGGACTAAAAGAAGGAACAGGTTCATCCTGACCTTAGTCGATACATGCACGTTATGGGCAGAAGCTATCCCGCTAACATGCGCAGATGCCAAGCATGTCGCAGAAGCCCTCGTGCAGATTTTCACTCGGTTGGGATTCCCTCAGCAAGTGCTGACGGATAACGAATCTCCATACCGAAACCTGTTGATGGATGAGATCGTTAAGATCTTGAGGACCCAGCACATCCACACTAAGCCATATACTCCGGCCGGAAATGGGCTCGTGGAACGTGCTAATGGAAACCTCAACATGATGCTAAGTAAACTGGCACAAGTGAAACCTGAAGATTGGGATCTTTGTATTCCTGCAGCATTATTTGGCTACAGAGAATCTCCTCATACTTCCACAGGATTTCCGCCAGCTACGCTTTTATTCGGCAGACCCATTAAGGGCCCGCTTGAAGCCTTACTTCAGTCACTGACAGACGAGAAGGCGAATGAGACAGTTGTCTCAGCAAGTAAATATGTGTCGGTTTTAAAGGAAAGGTTGAAACTAGGGTGGGACCTAGCAACGACTAACTTTAAGCGAGCACGCACAAAGCACGCTAACCGATACAGGAAAGTCGCGAAAGAAAGAGAACTGGAAGCAGGAGAGAAAGTTTTGGTGTTACTCCCTACCGAGAACAACCAACTGAAGATCGGATGGCAAGGGCCGTTTACCGTCCTGAAAAAGATTTCTAAGGCTAACTACCAGATATCTATTCAAGGAAAGGAAAAGATTTTCCATTTAAATCTCTTAAAGAGATACTTGGAAAGACCAGTGCCAACCTCCGACCATCTCCTGACGATCGCCAGAGCTGACGAAGATGATGATAGTGGCAGGGATATTCCACCGCTGTCACAGGAAATCTTTCAAAAATGTCAGAAGCGGCGACGCTCTTTCAAGCGCGCATGGGAGACATTCCAGAGGAAGGAAACTTTGGGGGGTAGACTTGAGTAGGAATTGGAGAGAGAGGGAGGGGGAAGATGAGAGGGAAGAAGACAGACACCCCGAAGCTACGGTTATAGGAAATTTAATTTCATAACGTAGACATGGAGTGCTTCCATATCTTAAAGGGGGGACGTCCTGTCACGTAGGTCTTTATATCATTAAATTGCCTACATCTTCTTCCTATTCTCTCACCCGAATCCTTTTATTTTATTATCTTTCCGTACTTGTTTTTCCTGTATTTTTCGCATCACTCGGTTGCGAAAAATATTTTCTTCAGTATTCTCAAACTTTACCTTGTGTTTTTTCTCAGACTGGGATACGTAATTTTATTACATAGATGTCAGTCAGACGTGAAGTGCGATTTAGTTGCAGCCCATCTCCGACATCGAGCCGACTTGGGTCTGCACCTTCAGATGACACGACACTCCTGAGTTAGATTCTCGACGTAAACGCGTGAGAATGCTAGGAGAGAGCCGACATCCGTCTGCATTTTCACCGGTCAACAAGTAGTTGCATCGGCCGAACGCTTAAGCGGGAGCGAATATTTACACCTTATAGTCGCAGTTTCAGACATCTGTCGTCTGGAAATCCCAGCTGACACGGCTCACTGTTGGCCCGGTCAGCGTGAGGTGCGAAGTAGTATAAGTGTCAGTTATGTAAGACGTCTAGTAATGGTAATGTTAAACGTAAGGTGTTTTACACGGGAAAGGGGAGATGATTTCGGAGTTTGAGAAAATGTGGGATTGTTTGCCCCTGTTTTCAAATATCCACCCAGGAGCGGAAATTTGATTTCATTTCAGTCCTCAACATCTTCAGTAGACGGAAACACGCGTGCTAGCGAATGAAGCTTGTATAGATAATTTCATAGTTCTCGTCAGATTTGTGACGAGCTTCTAACTACCTATCTAGTGAATTATCCTAGTCGTGGTGTTACCGTAGTGCTGTGGTGAGATTAATAAAATAGATATCTAGTATTTTGGAAAGTGGTTAAAGCGTTAAATCGCTCATTTCATTTTAACTAGTTTCTTTTGAACAGAGTGCTTAATTTATAGTTTGTTATATTCTCTAAGTCGACGAGTTACAGTGGAAATACATAATAAATTATATCTTTAGCTTACTAAACTAGTAGCTATAAGGAATTTAATTTAACGGCTAATACTCAGTCGAAAATGTTTTAATAACAAACTTATAAATGCTAGACGCGACATCAGTGAGTAGTGACGGAATACGCACCATATTCCTAATTCCTGATGATCGATTTTATATAACATATTTCACCGGAAGTTTGAATAATAAGTCAAGCGGTAGGCTTGCTGTTTT
Organism: Oreohelix idahoensis; assembly: GCA_024509875.1. Classification (NCBI taxonomy): domain Eukaryota; kingdom Metazoa; phylum Mollusca; class Gastropoda; order Stylommatophora; family Oreohelicidae; genus Oreohelix; species Oreohelix idahoensis. The sequence goes on along the minus strand of JAMPIV010016952.1, from coordinate 164,928 downwards.
AAATGTAAGTTATATTGAGTACATAATATGTAAATGATTTATATGTGCTTTTCCTTTTATACAGTGAAATACTGGGGTGACCCGAACTTTACCAGCATTTAATAAGAGTTCATACTTGTGAAGAAATAGGCAGTCCTTATTTTGAACCACGTGGGTTTCTCAAGTAACACTGATCTGACAGTGCATATGCAAACAGAGTTAGACAGAAATACTATATCCCACTAACGGGTTTTCAAAGACTGTAATGATCAATACTGGGCCTGTGAACCAGATCTTAATTTCTTCCATAAACTCTAATGTAAAATTGCTGACTGGCGGCGAGAATAATTTCAATCACAAACATTAACATTTTCCCGACATATTTTTTGGCGAAAGAGTGAATAGTGAAACAAGGCTATCTGTTGAAAGAAGTTGTCCACTGGTCATCTTTCCAAATGAAGGAAATCCTCGTGTTTTTTTTATGACTCTGTGTGCCCGTTTAAACTTGCTTATCCAACCTGAATCAAGTGACATTAACAGTAATCAAAATTTAACTGGTGAAGTGAATGCTCCCCGAAAACAGTGGAATAAACCTGTAATTGTAGAGCTGGGATTCGCTTTATCCAAAGAATACAGATTCACTGTAAAGAAGTGTCCTAAGGTTGCGCCAGACTGTGAACTACATCAAGTTTTAGGTAAGAACGTGTGCCAGGGATCCCTGATGAAAGAACCGAGTGAAAGTGGACTGAGTGAGTTTTTTTAATGACTATTGATTCACAGCCACGTCACAATCTCCTTACGGAAGAGTGGCTGCTTAAGTAAATTGTTCCTTTTTGAAGGACAATATTAGACCCTAATCATATGTATCTATAACTCTTTGGGCCATCATCTGTCATCCTAACGTGGCTGTGGGCTAACCCTAGAGTTAAGATCATAACGGGGCTATCATCCTTGTAGCATTTTCCTTGAATTTTATGACTATTTGTATATGTGTTCCTTGATACATTTTTTTTTAAGTGTTGTGAGAAGATTTTTTTAACTGATAATAAAAATCTCTCTTGAACTAAATCAGTGCGTTGGTCAGCTCGTTCCAATATATATATATTCATTGTTATAGATTTCCCACGTCTGTGTGTGCAATTGTCGTCACGTGTATGTGTGTGCCCGTGAGTAGATAGAAATATATGTAATATGTATATGTGGTAGACTGTCTGACTGCTTAAAATCTGTCGTAGAAGATAGGTGAGAGAGAGAGAGAAGATTTTCTCGCATCTCAGAGACAGCCTCTATCACTATTCTATCATCTCACTCGTGGAATCTATTTCCTTTACTAACTCACCCTGGGACTCTCACTCATTCCAAGCTATTCAGAAGGGACCAACCTAAGTCTTAATACTCCTATCGAAAAATCTACGACACCACCCTACGATCTCACTCTAAGTTATATTTTTATTGACTAGCGTGACTGAAAGCTACATAAAGTGTCTAGGGTATTGTAAGAGTGTTGTTAAAGAATCTCAATACAAAGACATATACAAACATATACTAATTACTATGATAAACTCAACTAACTCCAGCTGTTAAATTTTATATTTAAAATTTCTCTTGTTAAACTTTATTGGTCCTGAGCCTAAAGTTGTTTTGGTCGGGACTACAGTTCAATGAGAATCAATTTAGATGGATAGATATATTTACAAATATATATATAAAGATCTTTACATACAACAGACAATATGTCCATAGTACATTGTTACAAATTTTCAAGTTGATGATAATTACTCTATTTAACTACTGGTACTGAGAGGCAGGGTGGGGATTTACATCATCCCACCGTTCTTTTGTTTCACTAGAATTGTTTATGTTAGTCTTTTGGAGGAACGTTTTTGTCTATACAGGAGATTTTTCTTTTTAGTCGTGATAAGTTGTCCCAGGCCAGATATTGCACTTATCTGGTTCCTGGAATCACAGCAGTTGCAGTTGGTTTGGCCAAACACTTCAGTCTCCTCTGGTCTTGAACTTCTTTAATACCAACAGGTACCAGAGACTCTTAGAAATCGTGCTGAATTTCTCTATCATCGAGTACCAGCACCAGACAAGTGCCAGCAGGAACCCCTGTCAATGCAAGTTATGGTTCTGTCTTAATATCAAACTAATTCCTCCTAATTTACATGTAAACATACATTCAATACAAAAGAACATGGTCAGCTCTCTCTGACAACCCTGCTTCTCCACTTTAGTTTGATGGAACAATTTGTACTAGTTTTTTCTCTTCCCTAATGGATGTTACGCCTCTGTCATTCCTGCAGTAATCTTTTCCATGCAATAAGATAGGTGTAATGTTCCTGTATGACCATCATATATATATTCCTGTAGTTCTAAACTTCTTAGATAGTCCCTTATTTGATGGATCAACATGTAGGCCATGCCTAAGTCTGCCATGGAACCATTTAATTACAATCTTTTACATGGCCTTTTCTTTTTTCACACAACCCTTTTTAATTAAAAAGTCAATAAAATCAATCTTACCACATATCAAGGAAATATAAACAAGTAACGATGAATTAGGCAATAGAATATGGCACACTTTCATCACTGCCTCTGTTCAGACTGCTTTCTGTTGTTAGTTATTTTAAAACAAAGCACAAGTCTGCTCATCGCTGCTTGCTCCTCTGAATATTTTTGAAAAAATGGCAGCGAGCAGCCTACTTTTCCTATCATGTAAAAAGCTTTGGCCAATGAGACCAAGCATCTCTTTTTTTGAATGAAACTTTTTTTTAAAAATATCTCAAACCTCTATGTGTTACTATTACCAGCTAGATTTGTATATTTAAGTTAGCCAATAATATTTCGGCTTCCTTCAAATTTCATCCAATCCCTTTCATCGTACTATCTTAGCCTTTCTTTCACCTAATTTTTTCCCCAAAAAATATGCTATCCAATCTAAGCAGACATGACTTGACCCGACAGTATCTGCGATTCTCTATGTATTATTATCAATATTTGATTATTTAATGGACTATTTAGATAACTAACTACATATTCTTGGTCAACAAGTCTTCAGGTACACGAATATATGATTTTTATGGGGCTAAGTGGCTTGGTTCAAAATTCAATCTTTTTTCTATGTTAGTTGTTTATTTTTAAACTACCTCCTGTTCAATTCTTTTCCCATGTACTTTCAAGCTAATTACGAGAGTCTCTCGTAACACGTCTAGAATTACGTCATTCGCAATAAGAGCTAAGCGTGTTTTCATAACCGTAGTGTCCACATTTTCTAACGTTTTCCTCGTATTTTTGAAAATCGCCTAAGGGCAAAGCTAGCAAGTTAGTTTTATTTTTAGAAACAATGTGAGACGTGATTTGCGTTGGTTATCTATCCGTCCCCCTCCCTTCCACAATGTATTGTAGGCAACTACTTCATTTGAACTTGGGAAAGTGGTACGTTTGTCTCAAGGACGAATTTGAAAAATAGGATACCCTTTTTGGTTCGGCCAAAGCGTTATCAAATAATACGCTGAAGGCATAGGCGACGACTACAATTCTCGCCGAAAATTTTGTAGTACTATCCTATCTTTGACTTTATGCACTATACTGTTATATTCTAATTTAGATATTGTATTTAGAAGTTCACCACAGTGTACACAAAACAGTTTGCCCTTGCAAACAGTTCTGGCATTTGAAGCTTTGTTGACCAAGCAAATAAAGATATAACTACGTATGAGGAAACAAGATGTCTAAATGCAATCCAACAAATGGAAATTTTGTCAAGCTGAACTGATAGTTAAATATAATTAATCATGGCAGATCACATTTGTCAAGATTCTAAACTAACAAATAACAGGGAAGACATTCATTAAGACATGTAGATATGGGCTAGTACTACTCTACTTCAAAATCTGTTACCAGTTTCTTGTTATATATGAATCTTCAAATACTATTTTTGCAGCAGGTCCCATCAAATCCTAAACCAGCCTTGCACATATTTTTATATCATTTCACAAGTAAACAACATTACTTTAAGAAGTACTGACAACTATTTAGCAACCTGAAGTATTGAATACATGGGATACTCTGAAGAACTAAGTAGACCAATTTCACAAGTTCATTCTGACATCCCACGTCTGCACTTCTTCTTACTTTCATGCCATCACAAGAACAGCTATGCTATGGACCCCTGGGAAAGCGAAAGAGAGGCTGACCAAAAATGACCTGGTGGAGAACTGTGGAGGTCGAGATGCAAAGAATGAACCAAAGCTGGGGCACTGCATGAAGGATGGACTCCGACCGAGCAAAGTGGAAGCAGTCTGTTGCTGCCCTACAAGACGCCACCAGGCGTGATGGCCACCGACGGCTTTGACAATCGGCGGCAAAGGATCAAAGAAGAAGATTATGACCCCCAGTTAATAGTGAAAGAATTACTAGTGAACTGTGAAAAACTATGCAAAGGAGAAATTGGAGAAGCCACTGTGCTTTCTCTTTCTTTGTTCTTTTCACCTTTCAGCTCCCTGTGGAGCATAGGCCTGCAACTAGTTCATCATGCCAAGCCCTCCTGTTGTGTAAATTCTCTCAGGTTCTTCTCATATCTTTTCTATTCTTCTTACGTTTTCCTACAATTCTCTTCTCAATGTGTTTTATGTCTCTTTCCAAATCTGTCATCCTGGAGATTCTAGAACAGTGTTTCTAAAGCGGTGTGCCGTGGCACACTAGTGTGCCGCCGCATCTATCAAAGTGTGCCGCAAACATTTTGTAAATTTACTAAATGACGTATATTTGTAGTGATCGTGTAATATAAAACTATTTCAACTGATCGCAGTTGTAAAATGAAACGCTCTGAAATACCCCTGGCGGCATTCTGGCTTTCTGTTAAAGACGAGTATTCTGTTATTGCAAAATGAGCTTTATTTATTATTTAGATGCAGTTTTCTACGTCATATTTATGTGAATTGGGATTTTCAACACTTACAAGCATTAAATGCAAAAAATGGGAAAGACTTCTCTGGGTTGAAGATGAAATAAGAATTTGCTTATCTCAAATACGCCCTAATATCCAAGAAATTACTCAAAAGCATCAAGCCCAAGCATTGCATTAGGACCACCAGCTTTGTATGAAAAACATTTTTTTTCGGTCAAATTTATGTTCTAATTATTTTAAATTAAAAGAAAATCGAATTGAGAGATTTTTTTATTCTGAAGTACCCACAAATTAGTGTATTTAATTTAGTATATATCACTAATTGTTTATTCAGGCGCGAAGTCAGATAGGTGTGCAGCAAATTTTTAGAAAATTGAAAAGTGTGCAGTGAACACAAAAAAGGTTGAGAAACACTGTTCTAGAACAAAGACTGCATTTAATGTTATTAGCTGGTTTCCCAAATATGTATCCTCTCTAGTGCCATCTTTTCTTCACCTCCCACTGGTGATTGTCTGGTTCTTTCCATATGTTCCACGCTGGCTGAAATGGCTTCATATTCTAATCATTGCAAGCAAAAGACTGTCAGATGACTTCATAGCGTTTATACAATCGTGGGTTGGAAATGAAAATGATGACAACCATGATTTATTGAGTATTAATAGTTCTGATTCCGATGAATTTGGCAAAAATTTAACATACTGTGGGTACAAGATAGGTCTTCCCTATCTAGACCTAATTGTAGAGGGGGAATGGGAGAGATAAAAGGTAAAGGCCCTATAAAAGAAACATAAGACAGATCTTAACTTAGGCCAGGAACAACTACAACTGATAATACTGTGCTTCTGGCTAAACATTTTAAAAAGGATAGAAGCTGATCAAGGTTCCACTCAGAATGTACTTTGCTTGTGTCAACAAATTTCAGATTGTCATAAAAACTTGATTTATGAACAGAAACAATTGAAATTTTCCTATTTTATGTGAAAATGAATATAATATTAAACTAGTTTAATGAGTGTCAGTTACGTATCATGCTTTAAATTTAATTATAAATATAAAATATTTTTCTAAAGTATTTTGATTTCTAATTTTTCTGTACTCGTTATATACATTTTAAAACTCAAGCTGACCGCTGTTTTCATTGAACATATTCAAGTTGACATCTGAGGGCAAATGAAGAAGAAGGTAACCATTGAACTGTTTAACAATATTTATATAACAGAGCTTTCATTTCTGCACATTTCGATAAATAAGAAGTTATTTTATCATCATACATTAATTAACTAAGGCTAAATCAGTAATGGCAGTTATGTCTACAAACTTACTCACTAAAATGAGTTAGTAAAAGCATAGTTTTTGAACATGTATACTAAGATTGAACTTAAGGGGAACTCCATAATTCCTCATCAGTTTCCAAAATGGTTCTCTGTTTAAACTGTTGAAGGCCTTTTTATAGTCCACAAAATGAATGTAAAGTGGTAAGTTCAATGTCAAACTCTGAACTACTATTACAAGTAATGTGGCTATCTGGTCTGCACACAATCTGTACAAAAAATATAGTACAGAATATGATTTTTAAAATGAATTTCTGCCATGTTCATCGACCTTGAGCAAGCCTACGACAGAGTTTGGAGAAAGGAACTTTTGCTAAAGATGAGAAGAATGGGAATAGGAGGGAAAATGATTAGATGGATACATGCCTTCCTAACAAATAGAACCATAGCTACCAACTATTTCACGGAAAAGAACGCTTGAAGAAGGACTGCCTCAAGGCTCTCCTTTAAGTTGCACCCTTTTCCTCATCTTCATTAATGACCTTGCCAAACATCTGAATGTGTCGAAGGCGCTGTTTGCTGATGACCTTGCCATCTGGACTACTGACAAATATCCCATCCTGGCAAAAGCCAAGATCAACAGAGCTCTCCTTACAATGTCAGTATATTGTGAGCTGTGGAAACTAAAAATCAATACGCAGAAAACTGTATACACCACTTTCTCCCGCAGCCACAAAATAGCAAAAAGACCTATCAACATCAAACTGAGTGGGGAAACACTAACAAAAGAAGAGCACCCAGTCTATCTAGGAGTAAAACTGGACAGACAATTGAAACTAGATGGACACATCCACAACCTCAGGAAAAAAGCATGTAAGCGCCTAAACCTCATCAAACGGCTAGCTAGTACAAATTGGGAAGCGGATAAACAAACCCTTCGTCAACTATATCTTGGCTATGTGAGATCAGCGATAGACTATAACCTCCCCCTCCAGACCATTGTGAGTACTAATACCATCTCAGCTCTGGACCGTGTGCAGAACCAAGCTCTCAGCTTTATTTGTGGAGGGATGAGATCAACACCCACAGCCGTATGTGAGATAGATGCCAATATAGAGCCGCTGGATATCAGGCGTAAAAGAGCACTGACTGAAGCTGTAGAGAGATACAGGAGACAAGAGAAAGACCACCCAAACAAAGTACTTATTGACACTTGGAAACAAACACGAAGACTGAAACAACTATCTCTCCTGGACATAGCCAAAGAGGAAAGTAATAAACACCATCTCCCGCAAGAGAGAGAATTGGAAAACAAATACTTTGGACCACCCCCTTGGGAAACTTCCATCAACCAACCAACTGTCAAAACACACAGCTGATAGATAAAACGGCCAATAAGGAAACACTACCCACAATCTTGACGACGTGTGCCTTGGAGACCATAAACAGCTACCCAACGTCAGCAGTCCAGGACTACACAGATGGTTCAGCTTTCAAGCCCACCTCTTTTGCAGGAGCGTCTGCATATGGCACCTGGATGGATCCTCTTATGAGTTCTGTGACTCCTGTGGTGAGAATTGTTCAAATTATGAAGCGGAGGCTGAGGCCATCAAGACAGCCATTGAATTACTACACCAACAATTTGACCTTATGGAACGAAAGCCATCAGATATAGTGATTTTCAGTGACTCCATGTCTGTTCTGGAAGCACTTAAACAGACTCCATATGAAAACAAAGACATTTTTCGTATAGGAAGAGCGGTTCACAACTTGATCACAGCCTACTCCATCAGTGTAACCCTACAGTGGATCCCTGGACACAGTGATCTGACTGAAAATGAGACAGCTGATAGACTTGCAAAAGCAGGAGCCTCTAAACAACAAAAGGACAGACCCGGCAGCATGAGAACAGTCAAACAGATTCTCAGAAACAACACAAGTGAAATCTAACTGAATAGATGGGCGAACGGGCCGACTGGCCGAAATGTCTTTAATGAAATGACCTGCCCAAAAGACAACGAAAACATAAACAGACTCAGCAGGAGAAATCAAAGTCTTATCTTTCAATTCCGAACAGGACACACCAGAGTCAATAGCCATCTAAACCGTATCAACCCTCAGCACCTACCCATGTGTAGACACTGCTCTCATCCCTATGAAACAACCAGACACCTCCTCATGGAGTGTCCATCACTCACAAACACCAGGAAAAAACTTTTACAGACATCTCTGACAGTCACCAACTCACTATATGGAACATTAAAACAACTGCAGAAAACCTGCACTTTTTTTAGAATGGCATTGGGCTGCCAAGAGTAGATATGCTCAGCAGCTATGAGATATCGACAACAACAACAACAACATACTCCGCAAGGAGGGCTTGTTGCGAAATGATTGAAGGTCTATACTCCGCAAGGAGATGAATATACATTGCAGTCCACTTAAGCGGAACTCGCTTAAATCGAATTTCGCATAAGCATGAGCATTTCTGAAGGTCCTGGCGAAATATCTTCTTTGGCTTTATTTTTTTTTTAAACTCCGGTTACGTCGTATTCTGAAAACTAGAATTTTTTGGTAAGTCGAAGTAATTTTTCTGTCCTAACTCAAATTTGAACTCGCATTAGAGAAGTTCTGCCTTCATCGCCTAAATTACAGTACTATGTGGCTGTACTTGATTTTTGTGTGAACAGGCAATAACGGGTTAAACGTCAGTTGATTACAACGCTAACATTCATTAAACCAGCGAGCACGTAATCGCCAGGCTGACTGAGCGAACACTGGTTCATCTCGATTTGAGAGAAAAGGGCTTGCCTTAAACTTAGTATGGCAAGGGATATAACTTTTTGTTAGCATTGAACAATGATTTTGACGCTGTGTTATCTACCACAGGTTATGTAGCGCGTACAATGACGCAAAGAAACTGTTAAATTTTGAGTGAAGATGTTAAAAGAATCATGACTGTGATAGTGATTAATTTGCGTTTGAATAAACACTATAACAATGTCACATGTAAGTGACAGCTCATATTAACTAAACAATATACGTATCAAGGGTGGTTTCAATTTTGTTACGGTGAAAGCCAAAACTATAAGTGCTCAGTTTATCAGTGTTATGTGATTACGTTCATTGTTGTGTTTAGGTAAAAAAAAAAAATGTCTTTCATTTCCATTTGAATAAGCCACACGTTTCGCAAAGCCAAGAAAGGCATGCTTTTTGCTATGTCATTTATTTTTTTTTTGTAAATGCCTGCCAAGTTAATTATCAGATTTGGCTTCATATTTTAGAACTATTGTCATGAATCATTGATTTTGTATTCTCACATCACTTAATTTCTTTAAACGCCGTAATGCTGCTTTTTACTTGTTTTTAATAGTCATTTTGTTATGTGTTGTTACTGGGACGTATGGCTAATTTTGTGTGAATATGTCATCTCTTTATGGGCGTACTTAAAGTGTTTGGCATGCAGGGGCGGACCGTTCCTTTGGTAAGGTAAAGGATCCCATTTACACGCCCGTAGAGGCATATTGGGAATATAGTGTTAGGCCCTTATTTACTTGACCATTGGCACATTAGGGGTGATGTGGTCAGCATCACGCCAGCCGCATTAACCTTCCCAGAGTTGCTCTGGGGGCTGGGTCGACACAGGAGCCGTTTGCGGCCTTAAAAAAATCCCACCTCAACTGGGGATCGAACCATGGACCACTGAGCTAGGAAGCCAGTGCACTAACCACTATGCTACCGCGGCTCCCTTTGGTACTCGCCATAAAACACACAGAAAAATATATTATGTTTAAAAAAGATTTTTTAACTTTACAGTCCTGTTATAGTAGTGTCAGAAGGCACCCCACCTCCTAGCTGTCACCCGGGGGCAGACCTTCCTCTTGCACAACCCTACTACGCCACTGTGTCTCCTCACAGAGAAGCGAGAAAGTTAATAGAAAGTAGAAAGAGACTGGCTTGTTGTTACTGTTTATTTAGTTCATTGATGTGCACGTATGTGAATGTGCAAGACAGTTATTGAAAGTATTTCTGCTTTTATTTCCTCTGTATTTTGTTCTTTGTTGTATTTTTATAGCATCTGCACGATGTTACAGGCTTAATACGCTGTGTTAGTCAAGTCTTCTACATAGCCGGCAGGATCATTTTCATCATCATTGTTACTGTAATCAAAATAATCATCAACTTTTTCTTCATCATCACCACAGCCATCGTCACCTTCATCACACTAGTTACCATAATCATAATCATTACCGTAGACATGATTGTCGTTATCATAATTATCACAGCCATTATCCTTAAAGTCATCATGATTATCGTCATCTTAATGTTAATAAATAATTACAATAGTACGAGTAATTGACCTAATGACCTGTGTGGTTCCAAGGGATCTCCGAGGAGACAAATAAAGAACAGAACGACTTCTCTCTCAGGCATATCCTAATATAATATTACGTTGTGTATGGCCGGGCGGGGAGAGAGAAAGAGGGGCTAGCAACTTCACCATGTAAAACAAATTACTACATAAACCATCACTGTAAGAGCACGTGACTGCGTCGGCACAACCTTCCTACAAGGAGGGTCAGCTGTAGTTGTGGCCCATGCTCCACAGGGGGGCAGAAATTTGAAATAATGATGATGGTGAAAAGGCCTAATAACCATCATATTTATCTCAGTCATCACGATCGATATCTTCAACATATTGTTAGCCGTCTCCCCATCTTCAGAGATGTGTGTTATCTATGTCGTTCTCTCCATCTGAATAAGTCCTCTTCACAAAAGACATATGGAACATTGCTGGTTTCACGTACACGACGGCTGCTGCTAAACATTAACGTTTAGTTTTTCACAGACGCGATGGGCAGTCTTCTAACAAACTCCAGCGTTATAATCTGGCTTGTATAGACAGCACTGATGTGATCAATAAGAGGGTAAATTAATCAGTAACATACTGTCAATGTTTACTTGTGTGCTTTATGCATTTTTGAAATGTGTTACACTATTTTATTGTGTTGCATTAAAACATCTCAGAATATATACTGTGTCGCTTTATTATCACATGTATGTATATATGTCTGCATGAATGGATTCGTGAAGTTATCTCTTTCTAGCAGGCACAGTTTTTTTGGGAAATGTGCCCTAATATGATCGGTGGACCTTGTGTCTCGGTTGAGTGGGCTGCTCATCTCCAACACAAGGCAAAGTTAAACTAAAAAAAAAAAATACAACACATAACAAGTGAACATAATCACCCTAGTGGATCTGTGATCCATGAACAGGACGAACAAAAGTCTGTTGCCTGGTAACATCTCCCACTAACCACAAACACCAAACCAATAGGTCCAACATTTTTTCCTTTCTCTCCCTCCTCTTCCCCCCCCCCCTTTCCGTCCCCACCACATTGGCTCCGACAATGACAAAAACAAAAGCAGCGAAACTGACAACGAGTTCAATCAGCAGAAATCCTAATAGGGGATAACGACATCATTGCACAGACAAGAACAGGAAACTCCTCCTGAGGAAAAAAAAAAACGTGATATTTGTTAACGAAAAGCAAGACAACTCTGTTGAAAGATGAGCAGTTTTTAAAAAATGAAACAAAAGCAAGGTTCTTGGCTTATGGAAGCGAGTCATGGGCAATGACTACAGCCCATAATAACCAGCTCTAAACTTCAGAAATGAGGTATCTGAGAAGTTGTAGTTAAAGTAACAAGAAGATACATGGTCTGCAACCAGACGATACGTTATTACCTCAAAACCCAGCCCGTGCAGACCCAAGTGGAACAGTCCCAACTAAAAAAGTTTGGCCATGTCTGCAGAATGGAAGATCGCCTACCACGGCAAATATGGAAAACCAAGAGCCAGGGATCTAAATCTCAAGGACGACCCAGAGTTCTATGGGAGGACAACAATAGACAATCTCTGAAGGACCAAGGATTATACTGGAACCAGCCAGAACCAGGAGGAAGACAGCCGATATGATAGTAGGGCCTTCTCTCTGGCTAACCTCTACACCCCAGGGTATAAGAGAAACGCCTATGTAGTAACACTGCAGAAAGAACAACAATAACACGATACAGCTGAAATGAATGCAAGATTGCCCTGCTGTACCAACAGCAAGGTAACACTGTCGAAAGAACAATATAACACATCTGAAACAAATGCAAGGTATTACTGCGGACACTGACACGACACAGGTGTAACATTTAACATAACTGCATAACAGAGACAAAGAAACTTTCATTCAAAAAAACAGTTGAAACATTTGACTACAAAAACAAGCAAAAAAAATGTTTCCCTCCATCTTCTTCTTTGATCCATAACCACCAACCGTCAAAGCAGTTAGCGGCCATCACGCCTGGTGGCGTCTTGTAGGGCAGCAACAAATTGATTCCACTTTGCTCGGTCGGCGGCCATCCTTCGTACAGTGCCCCAACTGTGGTTCATTCTTTGTTGTTTCCGTAACATGTGCGATTTTTTACACAGACAGGGGTGTCGGCTCTGTGCTAAAACCCCCAACCTGGAGGACCAGGTGTAGCGATCAGTTTGCTGAGTCAATGTAAGTAAAAGTGCCTGTTTAAAAAGCTGGGAACATTATTATTTATTTCCTAGTCTAAGGGCATTAATCCATGTTTTTTGCTGGGATGATAGTTGTCAGGGTAGTGATCTCACTTGTCTGTGATGTCTGTGGTTTGATTTGAAAACCGAGGTCAGTTTTGCCTGATATGGTTTCAAACCGCCTATTTTGAGCGGTGCTCAAAAAGGTTGCGTGTCAGTGCGCATGCGTAGCTTCTGGCGCGATGTTTGTAGACGCCATTACCGAGAGAGATCGGGCTGTGTTTTCAGGGAGTCAAGATGTTTTTTGACAAGTCCTCTGTGGGTCGACAAGTTGTCGTATCATATTTCATGTGTATATTCTAAGCCTAGGAGGCGATGTGAGTGTGGTTATATTTATTCTGAAGGGACAGAAGGTAATTGACTCTTTGAACTGTTTCCCTTATTTGCTAGAATCTTCATGACTCGTATTATCGACAGTTTATGATTCTTCCCCTGAGCGGGAAAACGTACCACCTACGTATCCTTGAAAGGAAGCTCACTATGTATTCTGATATTATGCACTAGACTGGTGCTTGCCCGAAGTACTTATATATATGTTGTTTGTATCCCGCATGCCGGTGATACTATGTATACAAGGTGGGATTCCCCTTGTTTGATGAAGAAGCACCCGGAGGCAATTTTGAACTGTAAGTCCGCCATTTTGCGTGGCCTGTTGGAGACATCAAATATCTGACTTATCCATGTCAGAGTAGAGTTTGTTTAAACTCACATATGGGATATATCTTCCATGAAGCTGATGAGTGAGAGAATTGTACGAGATCAGCTTTACCATATATATGCATAGCTGATGATGAACTTTATTGATATATTATGACCATGAACTGTTTGATGACCATTGATACTCATGTCAGCGTACCTGTCGCTTGTGACGTAATAAAGTCCTGTAAACGTCAAAGGTGTTCCAGATCTCTATGAATTGCTACATGTCTAGCTATAGAGTTTGACGTCATATATATATATATATATATATATATATATATATATATATAGATATATATATATATATATATATATATATATATATATATATATATATATATATATATATGCCTGATTTTCCTACTTCCCCGAACTTTTCAACACGCATTCGCAAAACTATTGAGATCCACTCACTTTTCATACTTCATTCTACATATCAAGACATCTACACGAATGCCAGTACTGTTTCGGCCAACCAGGGCCTATATACACTCATGTCAGCCCACATTGGGCGGAATCATATAAATACTGACACTGGACATTCGTCTACATTTAACATTTAATATTCACAGTGGCCAAACTGTACCTATGCTATTTGTGTCACGGGCAGCCGCCACGCTTCAACGCATACCGTGACATTCCAGACACTGTTTACATTGCACGATACATTTCATTAAAAATCCCACCTTAACATTATGGTGTACCAGTTTTGATCGGGCTTATTGGAAGTTTCAAGTTCGCCTACAGTGGATTGTACTCAGCAATGTGTAGTTGTTGACACACTCACTACACCAGCTCACAGGACGTAACTAGGTCAGCAGGTCAAGTGCCGTTTCAAGTTCAGCTGCAGTATTATCATCGTTTTGAGAAGCAAGTTCAGCTGCAGTATTATCATCATCATTTTGAGTTGCGAGTTCAGCTGCAGTAGATAAGAAGGTCAAGTACCGTTATTATCATCATCATTTTGAGATGCGAGTTCAGCTGCAGTAGATAAGAAGGTCAAGTACAATTGTTATCATCATCATTTTGGAAGCAAGTTCAGATGTGTTCAGCGTTGGATCATTTTATCCTTAGAACGTTGACGATAGATCTTCATCGTTGTGGACGATAGGACTATAAAGATAAGTGGCCTGTTTCGTGTCGTGAACTGTGCCTTGTCTTGTGTATGAACGAAGAGTTCCACATTTGAATATCCTTATTTATGCTTTGTGTTCTTCATGTTTACATGTGTTATGTGTATGTTGATATTTTGCGGGATCCAGGTTGGGTGATGACTTCTTTGGAATATACTACGTCACAGAGGTTTTCCACTGAGAGTGTTCTATAGGGACTCTGCAAATTTCCTTGGGAAATTTGCTATCGACTTTTGTTGCTATTTCTGTTAGGTGTGACGAAGTGTAACTTTTCGTTGTTTTCGTTATATTTTTTGTTGTTGTAGGTTTTTTGTTCTTTAGTTCTGATTTCATTTGTTTGTATTTGTAGGTCTCCTCTTTTCTATTATTTAGTTCTATACACCCTTCTGTTTATACAATGTGACGTCATTTGTTTGTTTACTTTTTCGCATTTGTCATCACATTTTTTGTGATATCTTCTTGAGTTTTGCTGTTTATTTAGTTGACTTTTGCGAATGTTTTCGTATTGTCTTTGATCTTTGTTATTGTTTACATTGTTCTTGGTTATCATTCAATATTAATAAATACATGGTCATGCACTATTAGCTGTGTAGTGCACTTATGATAATTTACTGGTGAATTTGCTCATGCACTATTAGATGTGTAGTGCACTTATGATAATTAACTGGTGGATTTGCTCATGCACTATTAACTGTGTAGTGCACTTATGATAACTAATTGGTGGATTTGGTTATGCACTATTGACTTATGATAAAGAATTGACTGGTATTATTATTATTATACAGTTGATTATATAAGTTCTCTTCCAAAGACTTGTCTCCCACAGATATTGGGATAATGTAATGTGTTCATACAAGTTCTATTTAAGATTTGTTACCATTAATGTTGAAAAAAGATAATTAATTATTTCAGGTTTTGGACTCATATTATTAGACAAAATGTCTACACTCGACTACTTTATTGAGCAAGGGAAATCCCTTGGCAAGACTGGTGATAAGTTGGAAGAATATGCGACTGCTCAATATGACAAAGCATTAAAGTTGGAAGAAAAGAGAATGGAAAGAGAAGCTAAACAAAAGAAAGCAGAAGCTGAGAATTTGAAATTGCAGATGCAGGTGGAGGAAAGGAGATTCCAGATGGAAATGGAAAAACAAAAAAGAGTAGAAGAGGCTGAGAATAAAAGACTAGAAAAAGAGGCTGAAAATAAAAGACTAGAAAAAGAGGCTGAGAATAAAAGACTAGAAAAAGAGGCTGAAAATAAAAGACTAGAAGCTGAGGCTAAAGAAAGAAGGTTACAAAGAGAAGCTGAGGCTGATGAGAGAAAAGAAAAAGCAAGAATGGAGCATGAAGAAAAACTCATAGCTTTGGAGTTAGAGAAGTTGAAATTGATGAACATAGGTAATGCTAATGATCCAAATAAGGTGTCATCTTCTGAAAAGTCTAATGCTAGCAGTTTCAAGATTAAACTACCAGCTTTCAATGCTTCCAGTGACGATATAACGTTCTATCTGGATAGATTTGAACGGTCATGTAAAACACATAATATAGACAAATCACTATATGTGGATCAGTTGTCGAATATACTTAAAGGTGAAGCTCTTAGTATGCTAAGCATGGTAGATGATCCTGACAAGAACAATTATGAGGTTGTCAGGTCGGCTTTATTAAAGAAATACCAGCTTAACGAAGACGGCTATCGTATGCAATTTAAAAATATGTTGCCAGAGACTGGAGTAGAATTCTCTGAATTTATTGCAAAAATACGTCTCACATTTACACGTTGGGTTGAGCTGTCTAAGACAGAACATACATTTGAAGCACTTATGGACTTACTACTTAGAGACAAAGTCATGTCTTCTGTCATTGAGTCTTTTCTTGCGTTTCTTCATGAGCGTAAGCCTAAAAACATAAAAGAAATGGAAGAATATTGTTGCCAGTATGTTACTGCGCACCCTCATGTAACCATTAGCAACTCTAACGTAAAAGAAGGTTTGCCAGTTGCTTTGGCAGCACCATATGGCCCAAACTTCATGCGTAAATTTCAGGGTACTCAACAAAATTTTAATAGGAAGAGTAATCAGAGTTATGCTCAGAATCAGGGCAATCAATCACATGGTGATTCTTCTTCGAGAAATTGGAGATGAGCTGACAGTCATCGTTATTCTACACCCAATAATTATAGACATTTTCGCAAAGGGAATAATAGAGGCTACCAAAACTATTTTTTCGAGTAGACCTCAAAACCAAGCTAATAGATGTTCTCATCAATTGGGAAATGACAATGATAAACTATGGAAACTGGGATTAAAACCAGTATAACAGTTACAATAGAGAATACAATGATAATACTACCATCAACTGTGAAGGTCCCTCTGAGGTAAAAATCAATGAACAACTGTATTACAGAGTACCTTCCTTGTTTCCACATTGTTTCCACATTACGATCTCACTCTAAGTTATATTCTTTTTTGGCTAGCGTGACTGAAAGCTATATAAAGTGTCTAGGGTATTGTAAGAGTGTTGTTAAAGAATCTCATTACAAAAACATATACAAACATATATTAAATCCTATGATAAACTCAACTAACTCCAGCTGTTAAATTTTATATTGAAAATTTCTTTTGTAAACTTTATTGGTCCTGAGCATAAGGTTGTTTTGGTCAGGACTACAGTTCAATGAGAATAGATTTAGATGGATAAATATATATATATATATATATATATATATATATATATATATATATATATATATATATATATATATATATATATATATATATATATATATATATATATATATATATATATATATATATCTCTCGGATGATAAATTTACCTTTCGGAAAAGTGACTGAGTTTGGAGTACAAACGGACAGCTCTTACATATGCTGCATTGGTACCAAAATATAAAGGGCTAGTATGTCGCAAGCGACTGTGTACAAGAATATCCCTTCTATTCCTATCCCTACGATATGCCACCAAAGGTGTTTCACGAAACAACTCTGGTATCAGGATCAGAGTGGAGAATAGGCAGATGTCGAAACAGAATTCTCTTCACTGCCAGACATTGAGGATGGAAAGTTAGAACCAGTTTAAGACTGTCAGATTGGACAGAAGGTTTAGTAGTGAGTGCCATCTGATGAGTGACGCATGTGATACAATTAAGAGCATCAGATAAAACATGATCTGGATAAAGATGTCGGCAAAAGAACTCGAGCATCTCTTGAGCTCGCTGATGGAAATCATCATCATCTTGACATAACCGACGCAAACGAAGAAGTTGAGAAAAGGGAATGGAATTTTTACAACTAAGAGGATACGATGAAGTATAAAGAAGAAAAACCATGAGACGTTTTAAGACCAGTAGGGCTAATAGTAACAGTGATGTCAAGGAAGTTCGCTGAAGTCTTAGAAATTTCAGAAGTGAATTTGATGGCAGGATTGAAATTACCAACATAGTCAATAAATCGACGGAGGTCTACCTCAGACATGTCTGTAATGCCAATACCATCATCAATATAGCGGCGGTAAAACTCGGGTATTGGTCCATCGTAACTTTGAAAGACCAAATATTCAAAGTGGCCCATAAACAGGCAAGCATAACTAGGGCCCATCTTAGTACCCATAGCGACGCCACTGATTTGGTTGAAGAATTGGCCATTAAACTCAAAAGAGTTGAGAATAAGAACCAACTCAGCAAGGCGAAGAAGCGGACCTGTACTTATAGTAAGATCAGTACGCTGGTCGAGAAAAAATTGTAGTGCCTTGAGACCATCAGCATGTGGAATAGAAGTATAAAGGGAACAAACATCTAGGAGGAAAAGACGGTAAGTACGATCAGGTGTGAATCTGATTGAATCAAAGGTAGTGATAGCATTAGCATGAGTAGTGTCTTTCAAATAAGAAGGCAGATTGTGACGACTTGCCCAATCTTCTCTTCTTTTTTTTTTATTATTTATGAGCTGCCATTTTTTATCATCTTCAATACATGATCGAGAAGCCCGTAAAGTCACGGGAAATTTCACTTGCGGATATTCTCCTAGCGGTCAGTGATTTTCTCCTCGAGTCTAATACTATTTTTAGATACGACGTCATTGTTGACCCCTGACCTCGGTAGCTAGAAACCCGCTTTAATTTAGGACCGACTACATAAACTTAGATAGAACCAGTTTATGCCACTTTCGGAACCCCCCACGTGACTTTTAACGTTATTGATTGGAGCGTCTATATGATGCTAAGGTCACATGATGCACGCTACGGATCACGTGTCCAAGCGGAAATGACCCGCTAAAAGTGCGGCAAATCCAGCCATTTTCCACTTGCCCAGGAAACCTTGAGACAGCTAGACCTAATCCAGATATCGGCGAATTCACGCATTAAAAGCACTGAAGCCACGTGTCTAAATTGTGATTATGGTCCATCTCTGAGTAGGTAAGTGAAAATCTCGCTAGAAAATAATATTGTGATGAAATGTGTAGTACCTTATAAAATCAACGCAAAATTGGTATAACTGCGTTTACTTTATTCATATTTTTGTTTTACGATCACATCCAGCCACATGTGATCGGGTGTATTTTATGATCCCACGGGATATGTACAACATGTTCATAATAATGTATAACGGGAATATATATATCTATTAATTTCCATATTATTTGATTATTTTCGACCGATGCTTAGACTAGCGGAAATTAATATTAACGATAATGTAACAGACCGTGACATATATTCATTATAAATTATATGACGATGCAACCAGACATGAAGTGTTGTGATAATGTTGTCAGACAATTCTATAATACTAGTGTCTGACAATTATTTGTTAAATTCATCATAATTGACATGACGATTAGGCTAGAGGCACAGAACTAGAATACTGTTGCCGACATTTCTATGATAAATTTGGTGGGTTTAACTGACATTTATAATAATTCATCGGGTTAAGTTGACGATAAATCAGTCTAAAGAATTATAATACTGCCACTGGGGCAGAGAAATATAATAAGGAAGGGGAGAAACTTGAATTCAAGATTAGGCTCTAGACATATGATGTTAGAGACTAAAATCTAAGATGACTGGCAGACGGACGGCTTAGGGAAAGACTGCTTTCTAAAGCTAGAAAATTAATGAAGCCGTCGTATTTGTCTTCAGTCTATGGTGGAGCCTTGCACGACAGTCCAATCTCAGAGCAGAATACGGAGTTGAGCACAGAGAAGGCAAATCCGAACCATTCAAGACCTACCTGGTGCAACGTCAGAAGGAGACCGGAGAACTAACCACGCTTCACTATCAGCCGGGGGCTGAAAAGCTAAGTTCCTATAGAAAGGGAACTCACCTATATCAATGCCATATTTTTGTCATCCATGATGAAAAACACTTGATGTGAGACACATAGTACATACAGCAGACACTAATTCCATCGACAAAACTATCATTCACCATCTATTCATTTTAGTTGCAATAAACCAATTGGGTGTATATAATGTACCCCATGCTTTGTTCCTTCTATTAGATGTTGAATATTGTCTGATGTTTATCTTCCTTTATAAGGGAGGGGGGGGGGGGGGGCTCGTAAAATATAATATAATTTAAAGGATAACAATAATAGATAACTGAGAAGGGGACTATGGTAGCGAGAGACCAAATATCTCCTTACAACCTTTTCCAGACCTTGTCTAGTTAGGAGAATTTACCCTCTTCGTCACCCTTCAGAAGTAGGAAAACCCAACAGGAATTCTTGAGCCAAATTTTCCACATTCATATCTATTATTTCTTCTAATAAATTCTTATCCTTCCAACGCTACGCAACACTGGGGGCTCGTCCGGGATTTGAACTTATGTAATTATATCATACCTCTGGGATAGTATCATTCATTCATTCATTACAGTATACTATCTGAACACATATAATTTCACACAGTTGAGCTCTAAGAAAGAAAACATTTTTTCTAGAATTTCAGGCATTGATTGGTGAATCCCTTTATATATGTTGTATGTAATTAAGTTAGTTCATGATTTTGTATTTCAATGAATTACAGACCTTAAGTCTCCATAACTGTAGTAATTTCATTCTACAGCAGTCTGATAATTAGTAAGTTTTTGCTTGTTGTTAAAAATACTATTGGAAGGTAGCACTAGCTTACTCAGGTGGACTATAACTGCAAAAGATGGCTGAAATAGTTAAGCTTAAGGTAGCACTAGGGGAGGCCGGTAGAGATCTGGGTTATAGTGGGGTGGACCTTGCGAATTATGTCAGTGTCGAGACTGATAAGTATTACGCTCGAGAAACAGCGAAAGCTGAAAGAGAAGAGCGAATAAAGTTAGCAGAAATAGATGAGAGGATAAAAGCTGTAGACGCTAGGGAAAGAAGCAAGAGAGATGAATGCGAGCATGCACTGAAGATGAAGCAGTTAGAGATGCAGGGACAGGCTCAAAGAGTTGAACCGGTAGCCGGTGTGACAGCATCTACCTCCTCAGGCAACCTATCGCCACGGTCAGATGATATGCCCTCCTTGCATGCAGGGGGCACAGGACCTTTGCCATCCTCACTCATGTCAAACTTGGGACCCTTGACGTTTCCATTCGAAGCTTTCTCGGAACGAGCTGACTCGATCGATGTGTATTTGGACAAATTTGAGAAGTTTGCCACCACGTTTGGTTTGGAGAAGAGCAAGTGGAACCTGAAACTGTCGCAAGGGCTTAGAGGAACTGCTTATGACGTGTATAGCAAGCTTCCTCCAGGTTTACAGGATGACTACGACTCTCTGAAAAAGGCACTATTGGTTCGTTATGAGCTACATGCTGACGCCTATAGGAAGAGGTTCCGTAACGCTAGGAGGGAAGTTGGAGAGAGCGTTGCTCAGTTTGCTGCGAGACTGGATTCGTACGTGGAAAAGTGGGGTGCCCTAGGGAATTTTTCTCATGATTGGGAAGGTCTGAAGGAGATGGTCGTTATTGAACAACTGAAGGACACCATGACTTCCGACATGAGAAGATTTCTGACAGAGAATGGGGCCAGCACTTTAGAAACCATAGTCCAGTTAGCGGAACGTTATCAGGCAGCGCTAACAGAGAATGACCCATCCCGGTGGAACCAACCAGAAGAATTATCGAGGCCGACACCTCAGGCACACTTGGACCCCCAAATGAATCTACCTTACCACCACTTCAGAAAAGATGACAGGCAAAATAAGACTACTCAGAGATCAGCTTTCCAGCCTCAGAGGCGGGGAGAAAAGTGGTGTAAGACGTGTAAAATGAGCAACCACAATACTGCCGAGTACAGAAGGAAAAACCCTCCACATCAGGTTGCATGTTTGCAGGTGAGGGCTGTTGACAGGAATGAACTGACAGTGAGTCAGAATAGCCTCCATCACCCACCTATACAGGAGACAGTGACCGTGAATGGCAAACAAGTCATCGGGATGTATGACACAGATTTGTCCTATGACGCGGTCGTTTCTGCATTTCTGGTGCACCCCGAACAACTCACCACAGAAACAGTGGATATCCAGGGGCCACTCAAGGGAGCATTACCCTTAAATTTGCCCATAGCGAAGATTCAGATCAGTTGTCGCTATGTGGAAGGGGAAATCAATGCTGCAGTTTTAGAGGATCCTTTCTACCCCCTGATGTTAGGGCGTAGATATGTCTTTTTAGGAGAACCAGTAAAGCCTGTGGTTATGGCTGCCATCCAGACCAGGTCTGACTCCAAATGCATAGAGAGGGACTCTAAATTAGAAATTCATCCGAATAAGATGAAAAGGGCTCAACCAGCTGATAGCACATTGGGGCCTTGCTTTGGCAAATTGAAAAACTCACATAACCCTCGAAGAAAGGGTGACTTTTATATGGAACATGGACTCTTGCACAGGAAAGCTGGCAGAGGGCTAAAAAGTCATGGACAGATTGTGGTGCCATCCATATATAGAAATAAAGTTATGGAATGGGGGCACGTTGCTACTTTGAGTGAACACCTGGGTAATGGTGCCACAAATCAAAGGATAGCCACCCGTTATTATTGGCCTGGCATCACAGAAGACATAGCTCGGTATGTGAAGTCCTGTTCAGATTGTAACCAGGTAACCTCAATACATAGGGTAGACCAGTTACAGGACCTAGGGAAGCATTGCTGCAGATGTAGGCATCCAAAGAAAACCAGGAAGAAAACCAGAATACTTACCTGGGAAGAACAACGTAGGGGCAGATTTTGTGAGTAAACACCCTTATGCAAACGACGAATGAGAAGCTGTAAAAGAAGAGGAAGACAGGACCAGTGGAGTTGGACAGAACTTCAAACTTGATGAGGGGCTTGTGTGACGACTTGCCCAATCTTCTCTTCTTTTTTTTTTTATTATTTATGAGCTGCCATTTTTTATCATCTTTGACCCCTGACCTCGGTAGCTAGAAACCCGCTTTAATTTAGGACCGACTACATAAACTTAGATAGAACAAGTTTATGCCACTTTCGGAACCCCCCACGTGACTTTTAACGTTATTGATTGGAGCGTCTATATGATGCTAAGGTCACATGATGCACGCTATGGATCATGTGTCCAAGCGGAAATGACCCGCTAAAAGTGCGGCAAATCCAGCCATTTTCCACTTGCCCAGGAAACCTTGAGACAGCTAGACCTAATCCAGATATCAGCGAATTCACGCATTAAAAGCACTGAAGCCACGTGTCTAAATTGTGATTATGGTCCATCTCTGAGTAGGTAAGTGAAAATCTTGCTAGAAAATAATATTGTGATGAAATGTGTAGTACCTTATAAAATCGACGCAAAATTGGTATAACTGCGTTTACTTTATTCATATTTTTGTTTTACGATCACATCCAGCCACATGTGATCGGGTGTATTTTATGATCCCACGGGATATGTACAACATGTTCATAATAATGTATAACGGGAATATATATATCTATTAATTTCCATATTATTTGATTATTTTTCGACCGATGCTTAGACTAGCGGAAATTAATATTAACAATAATGTGACAGACCGTGACATATATTCATTATAAATTATATGACGATGCGACCAGACATGAAGTGTTGTGATAATGTTGTCAGACATTCTATATACTCATTATTTGTTAAATTCATCATAATTGACATGACGATTAGGCTAGAGGCACAGAACTAGTACTGTTGCCGACATTTCTATGATAAATTTGGTGGGTTTAACTGACATTTTTAATAATTCATCGGGTTAAGTTGACAATAAATCAGGCTAAAGAATTATGATACTGGCACTGGGACAAGGAAATATAATAAGGAAGGGGAGAAACTTGAATTCAAGATTAGGCTCTAGACATATGATGTTAGAGACTAAAATCTGAGATGACTGGCAGACGGACGGCTTAGGGAAAGACTGCTTTCTAAAGCTAGAAAATTAATGAAGCCGTCGTATTTGTCTTCAGTCTATGGTGGAGCCTTGCACGACAGTCCGATCTCAGAGCAGAATACGGAGTCGAGCACGAGAAGGCAAATCCATATTCAAGACCTACCTGGTGCAACGTCAGCAGAACTGCACTAATTCCACGCTCACTATCAGCCGGGGGCTGAAAAGCTAAGTTCCTATAGAAAGGGAACTCACCATATCAATGCCATTTTTTGTCAATGATGAAAAATTGATGTGAGACACATATACATACAGCAAACACTAATTCCATCGACAAAACTATCATTCACCATCTATTCATTTTAGTTGCAATAAACCAATTGGGTGTATATAATGTACCCCATGCTTTGTTCCTTCTATTAGATGTTGAATATTGTCTGATGTTTATCTTCCTTTATAAGGGAGGGGGGGCTCGTAAAATATAATATAATTTAAAGGATAACAATAATAGATAACTGAGAAGGGGACTATGGTAGCGAGAGACCAAATATCTCCTTACAACCTTTTCCAGACCTTGTCTAGTTAGGAGAATTTACCCTCTTCGTCACCCTTCAGAAGTGGGAAAACCCAACAGGAATTCTTGAGCCAAATTTTCCACATTCATATCTATTATTTCTTCTAATAAATTCTTATCCTTCCAACGCTACGCGACACAGATTGGTGACTAAAGGCTGGAAAATACTATTAAGGAATTCAGAAATACGTTCAGTGGGACAAGAACAGGCTGAAACAATAGGCCTACCAGGGTTAGCAATTTTATGCACCTTAGGAAGCATGTAAAAGGAAGGCTTACCAAGACTACTATCAAAAATATGGAGAGATAAAGCACCAGAAGGAAGAAGATCATCATGGACAAGGCCACGAACAGTCTCATAAACAGTAAGATTATTCCGGACTGTTGCATCACCAAAGCAAGGTGAGTAAAAGGTTTGTAAAAGGTGAGTAAAAGTTTGTCGAAGCCCTATGCTCCTTTGGGAGCGAAAGGGTGATTAATGAATGAATCAAGACAACACATAAATGCACCACCTAGTATGAGAAAACACTTACCTAAAAAGACCAAACTTAATTGTTGTTAGTCATGTAAAAGTACAGTTTATCTTCTTGACATTCAAGGACTTCAATCTTGAGATCATTCAGCTGACGTCATATGGTCTCCCTCTCCTTACCATGGAGATTCCAGAACAAGGACTGCTTGTAATTCTAGGAATGTTTCCTCAACATATATGTGTGTATTATATAAATGCCCTGCATACTTCCCGGAGTCACTGAGGACCTGGCAACCTCATGATGTAAAAACATAGCTACAGGAATCAGCATGTAAATACTTTGGTGCAGGCTTCCTGTAAAGAGACCAGTTGTAGTTCTACCTTGTCTTTACAGTGTCCTACCTGTCCAGTTCTGGAATGGATCAAAGCTCCTGTGTTGTAGTTCTACCTTGTCTTTACAATGTCCTAACTATCCAGTTCTGGAATGGATCAAAGCTCCTGTGTTGTAGTTCTACCTTGTCTTTACAGTGTCCTAACTCTCCAGTTCTGGAATGGATCAAAGCTCCTGTGTTGTAGTTCTACCTTGTCTTTACAGTGTCCTAACTTTACAGTTCTGGAATGGATCAAAGCTCCTGTGTTGTAGTTCTACCTTGTCTTTACAGTTTCCAAACTTTACAGTTCTGGAATGGATCAAAGCTCCTGTGTTGTAGTTCTACCTTGTCTGTACAGTGTCCTAACTGTCCAGTTCTGGAATGGATCAAAGCTCCTGTGTTGTAGTTCTACCTTGTCTTTACAGTGTCCTAACTTTACAGTTCTGGAATGGATCAAAGCTCCAGAGTTGTAGTTCTACCTTGTCTTTACAGTGTCCTAACTGTCCAGTTCTGGAATGGATCAAAGCTCCTGTGTTGTAGTTCTACCTTGTCTGTACAGTGTCCTAACTGTCCAGTTCTGGAATGGATCAAAGCTCCTGTGTTGTAGTTCTACCTTGTCTTTACAATGTCCTAACTTTACAGTTCTGGAATGGATCAAAGCTCCTGAGTTGTAGTTCTACCTTGTCTTTACAGTGTCCTAAATGTCCAGTTCTGGAATGGATCAAAGCTCCTGTGTTGTAGTTCTACCTTGTCTGTACAGTGTCCTAACTGTCCAGTTCTGGAATGGATCAAAGCTCCTGTGTTGTAGTTCTACCTTGTCTTTACAGTGTCCTAACTGTCCAGTTCTGGAATGGATCAAAGCTCCTGTGTTGTATTTCTACCTTGTCTTTACAGTGTCCTAACTGTCCAGTTCTGGAATGGATCAAAGCTCCTGTGTTGTAGTTCTACCTTGTCTTTACAGTGTCCTAACTGTCCAGTTCTGGAATGGATCAAAGCTCCTGTGTTGTAGTTCTACCTTGTTTTTACAGTGTCCTAACTTTACAGTTCTGGGATGGATCAAAGCTCCTGTGTTGTAGTGCTGGTTTCTGCAGCTATTTGTTTTACACGACAAGACTGCCAGCCTCATATTTGTCATCTCTTACAGTGTGCCTGAGGAGGCAGAAGTCTTATTCTTTCTTTATCTCCACTATTAGTTTTCTGAAACTCATTCAGGCCATCGTGATGAAACATGAAAAAAAAACATGTAGCCAGAATATGTCAGATTTCTTTTATTTGGTTTGTGCTTAGGTAGCATAAATTAGTTCAGATAAAATCACAAAAGGTGACAAAATACAAATAAAATGATCCTATTGAAAGAAAAATTAACACAACAAATATACATAGAATCAGAATAAAATAAACATTGGTGACATATATGACTAGGAAAATACAAAACAAATTTATTATAATTAAATTTGACTTTAACAGGTCTCAAAGGTGTGTACCAATTTACTAATAACAAATTTCTAATCAAACGGAATTTATGAAATAAAAATAATAAGTAAATGGCAAAACAAAAGGTTGCCTTATCTTATAAAAAGTCCTGTGAAACTGTAAAGTTGGTATCTCTACTGCCAACACATCAGTTCACTAAAGCCATAACTATTCACATCGAATACATATTCCAACCTGATGGCAAAATAAAATAGCAATATAATATAATATCAATTTAACATGATTTTTTAATTTCACTTTCTTATAAATAAGAAGCAACTATGAGATGTATCATATTCCATAAAACTAAATATAAGCAGACGTAATGAAAGTTATTGCACTATCACATTTACTGATTATAACAGCAGATGAAATATGAGCACGATAAAACATGCTGCAAAATATAATTACAGAATGTAAATACAGAACCTGAAAACAAAATAATTTTAACATACTGTGGACAAGAAAAGGGAATGCAGCAAGTAGTTAACCCTTTAAATGCCATATAAATGTAGGCTGGATATATAATAATAATAAATTCTTTAAGCACCAAACACGGCGCATAAGGCAGAAACCAGTGCTCTCCAGGTTGTACGTTGTGACGCCACTCCTCTTAGCTCTTGCACATTGTTTAATCCCAACGTTCTTCCTTCTCTTATTATTGTTCTTCTGAGTGTTTCTTTTGGCCTTCCTTTTTTCCTCTTACCCCCAGGAACCAAGTGAGTGCCTGCAATGGTATTCTGTTGTTTTGCATTCGTAGGACATGACCGATATATGACCATCATCTTTTCCTTATATAGTTGGAGACATATTTCTGCCTAGGCATTTATTTGGAGACCTATTTTAACCGAAAGATGACACAAATTATTTTGTTCTCCACAGATGAAGCTTGCTTCTTGGGCCTAAATAATTGAAACTTTCAACTTTCTGTATTTTTCCCCGTCAGGATGAGTGTTGAACTTAAGAATGCTAAATCATCTGCGAAATCCAGGTCCCCCAGGAATTTTCCATTTGTCCATTTTATACCTAATTGTTCATTGTGGGTATAGTTTCTCATAACCCAATCAATAGCTATTCCAAAAAGTAGTGGTGACATAATACAGCCTTGTTTCACACCTGTTTCTACTGTAAACCATTCTGTATTCCCTTTATTTGTTCTAACACAACATCTTGCATTGTCATATAGCGCTTTGATTATATTCACATATTTTGTTGGAAAACCATAGATTGTAAGTATCTTCCACAATGATGGGCGGTGTAGACTATCAAAGGCTTTTTGAAAATCGACGAAGGTGATAATAAGTGGCGATTGCATTTCCACTGATTCTTCTATAATTGTTCTTAGTGTGAATATTTGATCAATACATGATCGTTTCGGCCTGAAACCCGCTTGTTCTTCTCTGATCTTTTCGTCAGCATGCAATTTAAGTCTTTCTAACATCAAGCAACATAATAATTTTCCAGGTACTGATAATAGAGATATACCACGCCAGTTATTACAGTCTGATAGATCACCTTTCTTCGGTAACTTTACAATAATACTGTCTTTCCATTGTTGTGGTGGTTGTTCTTCTCTCCATACTTCATTTATAATATCTAAAATTCTCAAGAGGTTGTTGTCATTAACTGCTTTAATCATTTCGCCTGAAATTTCGTCAACTCCAGCAGCTTTAAAATTTTTTAATCTTTTAACGGCTTGTTTGATCTCGTCCAGCGTGAATTCATCGCAAGTTATTGGCAAGGTGGTTGTGGGTGTTTCATTATTAAAATCAGGTGTTACTGTTGGTGGTGGTCTGTTTAGCACCTCCATGAAGTGCTCAGCCCATCTCTTCATTTGTTCTTTTTCTGTTGGTATTGGATTCCCTAATTTATCTTTAACAGGTGTTTCCATAGCAGTAGGCTGGTGACATAGTTGTTTTGTAATTTGATAAAGGCACCTACTATTACCAGTTCTTGCAGCATTTTCAGCTTCTACGGCCAGTTCATTGATGAAATGTCTTTTATCTCTTCGAGTTTTTGTCTTCACTTCTTTATTTAACAAGTTATAAGTTAGTTTGCAAGATTCAACTGCATTATGTGTACTTGCCGCTAGTAGTTTAAGTTTTGCTGTTTTCCTTTCTTGTATTTTATCCCAAGTATCTTCTCTCATCCATTTTTTCTTTTTATGTACTAGGTATCCGGTGGTCGCTACAGCTGCTTCTGTCATTGCTGTTCTCAGTTGTTCCCATTTAGTATCGATTGTCTTGGTGGTGACATCGTTGTCAATTTTGCCTAAAGCATCGAAATAGTTGTTCATTTTGACATTATATTCCTCTTTTACATCGTTTGATTGCAGTCTGTGTACATCTATTCTTCTATTTTTATTCGGTTGGTATAACTTCTTCAGTTTAATTCTCAGTTTAGCTATGCAGAGGTTATGATCGCTTCCGATCTCTGCACCTCTGTATGCTCTGACGTCTTGAACTGATGAGCGAAATTTTGCGCTTATGCAGAAGTGATCTATCTGGTTCTTAGTTCTGCCATCAGGTGAATTCCATGTTATCTTGTGGATATTCTTATGTGGAAAGATGGTGTCCGCCACAACGAGGTTTGATATTTCACAAAGTTCTAGAAGTCTTTCACCATTTTGATTCATACAGCCTATGCCATGAGTACCGAGATATCTTTGTACTCCATCGTTGTTGTCACCTACTTTGGCGTTAAAATCGCCCATGACTACTATTATGTCATGCTTGGGTAATGTGTTGATGGTACTTAGAAGTGCTTCATAGAAGTCATCTTTTGTGGTATCAAGAGCGTCGTTAGTTGGTGCATAGCAATATATATAAAGTCAGTTAAATTATAGCTCTTATGCTTGTTCAGTATATGAGGTACTGAGGAGGGTTAACAACAATAAAGCTCACAGCACACATAAATCTCACGTCTGCTGCATTTTACTGAGTACCACACTGGCCCTGTTGACAAGAGATGAGAAGACGCTGGCGATGGATACGACACATATTGAGGAGAACATCTGGCGATGGATAGGACACACATTGAGGAGAACATCTGGCGATGGATAGGTCACACATTGAGAACATCTGGCGATGGATAGGACACACATTGAGGAGAACATCTGGCGATGGATAGGACACACATTGAGGAAAACATCTGGCGATAGATAGGACACACATTGAGGAGAACATCTGGCGATGGATAGGACACACATTGAGGAGAACATCTGGCGATGGATAGGACACATATTGAGGAGAACATCTGCCGATGGATAGGACACACATTGAGGAGAACATCTGGCGATGGATAGGACACACATTGAGGAGAACATCTGGCGATGGATAGGACACACATTGAGGAGAACATCTGGCGATGGATAGGACACACATTGAGGAGAACATCTGGTGATGGATAGGACACACATTGAGAACATCTGGTGATGGATAGGACAAACATTGAAGACACCTGTGGATAGCACTACAGGTAGTCCTTATTCTGGAACTCCCAGGGTAAGAGAGACAGAGGTAGATCAAGAAACACATGGAGAAGAGAACTGGAGACAGAAGTAAAAATGATGAGGAAAACATGGAAAGAACTTGAGTTGATGGCATAGGATAGGAGGTCTAGGCATGTGTTTGTTGAAGGCCTGTGCTCCTTGGGGAGCTAAAGGGTACTGAATGATTGATATTGACTCAGTGCAGTTCCCGGGGGATCTCTGAGGAGGCAATGCAAGAAAGTATTACATTACTCTATGAGAATGACATGATCAAAGTGAAAGCTGAAAATGCACCATGTGCGAGATGTGCTCACTGGAGACAATAACCACAGCTTCAGGTAAATCTAGGTTGAAGCCACCAACCAGAAGTGGTCAGGCGAGTGATAAAAGGATAGGGCTGCTGAAGGTTGATCTACACAATCCTTGTTAAACTGATCAGTCCTGAACACAGAGCTAGTGTGGTGACTCACTGGAGATGATTGTCACTGCCTCAAGTAAATTCAGGCTGAAGCTTCCCACCAGAGATGGACAGGCAAGTGACAAAAGGACTGAGCTGTTGAAGACTGATCTACACAATCTTTGGCACTGTACTTAAAGTGTTCAGTCCCGAACACACAATGAGAGTGGACAGCTGTACACTGAGACCTGGAACACTTGTCAAGTGTGGTAATGTCACCTGAAGTATTATCTAAAATGGCTAGCTGCATCCTATGTTGGTGAAAACTGAGGCAAGTATCAAGGCTTTAAAAGCTGAAAAGTTCACAGCAAACTGAGGTCTGCTGTGATTTGCCTAGCATAATAATGACAACCGGCCAAAAGGCGAGAAACGAATAGTAACACTGTTCCCTACCATGCAAGTCATAAATAGCGATTAAGGAGGTTTGGGCATGGGGCTGGTTATCTCATCCTGTAAAAAACTTTGAATCACAAAAGCTTCAAGAAACAACATGGACAGGTCAACTAAAAGACTTGGCATAAGTTTGTCGAAGCCCTATGCTCCCTGGGGAGTGAAAGAGTGATTAATGAATGAATCAAGACAACACATCAATGCACCACCTAGTATGAGAAAACACTTACCTAAAAAGATCAAACTTAAAGAAAACAATTGCAAATGTTGATAACCACATGTTCACATTGTGTAGATGGCTGAATTTATGGCAAGTTTCCCAAAGACTGAATGGTACTAGTGACATTAATGCACTATTTGTAGCAAGACAACGTTGCACAAGGAAATTAAGTAAGCATACCTGTCAACCTCCTGCAGAAATCGACAGCCGCATTGGCAAAGCTGCAGCTACCTTTGCCCGCCTCACATCGCGTGTTTGGGGAAACTCTAAACTCACAATGAAGACCAAAGCTGCGGTATATAATGCCTGCGTCACCAGCACACTCCTATATGGCAGCGAGACCTGGACGACCTATGCTAAGCAAGAAAGAAGACTCAATACCTTCCATTTGCGGTGTCTACGCCGCATCCTCGGCATCTCGTGGAAAGATAAAGTGACAAATGTCGAGGTGTTGTCACGTGCTGGCCTTCAAAGTATGTATACGCTTCTTAGACAGCACAGACTTCGCTGGCTTGGCCATGTTCGCCGCATGGAAGATGGTCGCATCCCAAAAGATATCTTCTACGGACAATTAGCAGATGGCAAGAGAACAGTTGGGCGACCACAGCTGAGGTTCAAAGATGTGTGCAAGAGAGATATGAGGGCACTGGACATGGATCCAGCAACATGGGAGGATGAAGCTGCCGATCGCACTAAGTGGCGATGCTATTTATGGCGCCACCTCAGATTGGGTGAAGAGAGGCTCACACAAGAAGCAGAGGTGAGGAGAAAACGTCGAAAGGAGCACCAGGAAAATAAGCAACTGAGGGCTGTCACCTCAGGGGCGCATTCCCATAGTCAGTTATGACTGAAGGGGCTATTATTATTATTATTACAATCTCCTGAGACAAAAACCTGTACGCCGGACCCAAAAAATCCTTACAAACACCCAAAAATTCTTACGCAAAAAAAAAATTATACACAATACAGTTTTAAAACGAGAAATGACACATACAAATCTATTAGCATTTGAATTAATGTGATATAAAACATGCTAATAGTCTCATGCTGTTCTTTACATATAAAAAACTTAGTGATCGTGAGGGCCCTTCAGGCGACCTTCTGTCTTGACTGACTGTGTGTGGTGCACCATTTTGGGGACCTCCCAGTATTGACAAAACAGACAGACTGCTGTGTCCATTTCAGATTTTGCTCTTTTCCTCAGATCTTCGGGTCCTGAGTGTTCCTCTATAAATGCCTTTGTGCAGATGAGGAAGAGACATCCCTCGAAACCTTCAGGTATATGAGGCTCTGTCCATTTTGGCTGGAATGACATCTCGAAGGTTTAGTGGTTTTATAGCGATTAAGAGTACACATGAGGGCAAGTTCAGGCACAATGGGCTAATCACCTGTTTGCCAGACACAATGGGCTAATCACGTGTTTGCCAGTCACTTTGATTACATGTTTTGCCCAGGGGCCTTGTGCTCCTTGGGTCCCCTCTACACCTCGTTTTACGGGGTAGAAGAGGTTCCGATTATGAGATGAGATGAGTGATCGTGAGGT
Organism: Oreohelix idahoensis; assembly: GCA_024509875.1. Lineage (NCBI taxonomy): Eukaryota > Metazoa > Mollusca > Gastropoda > Stylommatophora > Oreohelicidae > Oreohelix > Oreohelix idahoensis. The sequence continues at coordinate 131,984 of JAMPIV010016952.1, read as the reverse complement.
ATTATTCTTTCGATGCACATTGTTTTGTATTATAATCAACACATGCACTTTTAGCACTTTCCAGAATTGCATTTGTGGGCTTAAAGTCTGCACAGCATGTATCAATGTTAATCTTACACTGTAAAAAAGAAGTGAGTGTGTCCACATTCATGGACCTCCTGCAGTCTGTGTGGATTTTGTTATTGAAAAATAAAGTAGCGAAGTTTACGCAAACAAACTTTTTTTCTAGTTATGTAGAGCCGACACAGAATATTATGACAATAATTTGTTGGAAATATTTAGATGATCAAAATATAACTGGAAAGATTAAGAGAACAACACACACACACAAAATACAACGAAGCAAAGCAAACGGCTAACAGCAAAAAAAAAAAAAAAAAAGATTAACCAAATTATGAACAGAATTTCAAACCTAGGAAGAAAAAATGGGTAAAGGGGAAGAATAGTGGAACAAGGTCAGCCATTTTGCCCGAACGCTATGATACCGCACACGTAACAGTATCTCTTCGACACACTGTAAAATACTCACTATTGACACTAACCAAAATCCGCCCCGAACACCCCACATCCTATTTCTGCTTGACCGTGCGCGAACACTCCTCGGCCGGCGTAGAGGCTATTTTTTTTTCAACAGTGCAAGCTCGAAAAAGCGTCAGATTTTGGGTCAAGGTTAGCGCACGAACTGCAGCAAAATTATGTGTCAAAACAATAGCAGACGTGTTCTAATAAAAAAAAAATGCAGACAAAGACCTAACCTTACCCCCCCACCCCCACAACCCCCCCCCCCCCCCCCCCCAATACCGTTAAAAACGAAAATGTAGACACTTAACTCTAACCACCCAAAATAAACCTGTTAAACGCGAAGATGCACACAAAGACCTAACCTTAACACACCCCTCCTCGTGTTTCGCTACATTAGCTGAATGTTCAGTGTTGGAGCGTTTTAACTTTATTGGATCGAGCATATAATTCCGAGCCGACTGCATCAGAATAGGTGTCCATCTCCGGTCGAGGTCGTTTTGCATTAAATGGTCATGATTTATATATCATCTCGTACATTGGCCTAACCGTGTAAACGCCGTAACATACATTGTTCGTAATAATAGCCACTTGCCAAAAATAGACCAATATGGCAGCCTCCAGTTCACTATGCTTCCCTTCGGCCAAAAACCGTACTACCAAAAATTTACAAAATTATTATTTAAAAGTTGGTAGCATAGACCAGTGACAACAGATCGCCACTTTATTAAAAAATAAAGCAGTGAGTCTCGACAGCTGGAATAAAGTAGGCCTACTCAACGCAAACAGACTTTTTTTCTAGTTATGTAGGGCCTACACATAATATTATGACATTAATTTATCAGAAATATATTGAAGGGAAAGATTAAGACAGCGATTAAATTGCAACAAAGCAAAACAACAGCAATATTTAACCAAGTTATAAGTACTTAGCTTTTTTTAAAACAAAATGGCGTCGAAGTGTCTTGGCAAGCGTAGTTGATAACAGGTAACTTTAAAAATATGTCATGCCACGCTGACAACTGAAAGTGTTTGAGGCCGAATTCAAAGTTTTTGCCGAATTGTTGGGTATAAAAGGATTTGATTAGTTGCTGGGAGAGACCTCAATTTAAAAACAGATGCAGAGATTCCCGGAATAAAAATAAAAAATTGGTTTAAAAAAAAACCTGGGCTAGAAAATATTTTCTGATTTAAAATTTAAAAAAAACTTCGATTTTTTTGTCTGTACGGCCGTACACTGCTAAACGTAGCAAAAATACGTACACTGTATGAAAAATTCATACAGGTTGACAGGTATGAGTAAGTCTGTGGAGAGCTGAAGGGACACTATCCATATTATAGGGAAAATATACAAGGAAATACCATATACCAAACTGAGAATCAGTAGTTAAAAAAAATAATAGTACTACTCAATGTACAAAAACATCACCTGGAGGAACAACACAAAATACCATCTACATTAATTATATCTGGAAATAATTTACACTATATAAAAAAGGTGTCATGATATAACCTAATGATACATGGCTAAGATGGAAAGAGGTGTGCAATATGGAAATGTCTTAGGAGGAAAAAAATACTTCAATAAAACAGTGGCATAATTTTAGACAAAACTGTATCAGCAATGTTACAGAATCACAAAATAAAAAATGTCATTGTATTAGCCAAAAAGGATAACCCTTGGGCAAAACAAACATACACATGGATGAATGGAGATACAATTTAAACTATCACAGAAATGGGTTTTTTAAATCTTGAATGTGTTGGGTGTAGAAATGTTTATTTCTGGATTGTAGGTGTACACGTTTCAAATATCAAAATCAAACCGCAAAGCTGTACAGAGAACACAAGTTGTTAAGGTGAGCCATAATTTACTTTATTTTTCCATTCTACCTATCAATTTCTGCAGTTTTTGTATTAGCTTTGCACAGATGATAGCCTTTTGATTGACCTGTTGCCATTTTTGTTCTCGTTTTTCTGCAAAAATATTTTTCACATTTTAGTGTTTAAATTTTTCCAGAATATAAATTTAAAGCTAGATCTTCTTTATGTAAAGATTTGTAGAATAGTTATTTGAAACAATGCCAAATCCTTATCACCATCAATAAACAAGGCTATTTGTAAATGTGAATTCTATTTATGTGTACATCTCTGACATAAATCATTACAGTGCTATTTACCAAGCAGAATGATGTTTATAGAGTAAAATTGTTACGTATTTGTTTTACAGACTGAAATTAAGTTATGTTTATAGTGTGACCAGATTGCCACAGTGGACAGTCTGGCTGTCCCATGATCGTTATAGATCCTAAGTCCTTTTTTCCCTTCTCGGTTGGTGATCTTTAATTGTATAAACTTGCCTACAGACGAATGTCTACACTGGATGGACAAACTTGTAAGACCTGTTGGGTGTTTTGATGTTTTATTCAGTTCTGACAACTTATTTACAAGTACGTAACTTAGATTTCAGGGCAAATCTTCTCGCTTGTTTAGTCATTTACCATTTCAACTTGTACAGCATTAACACATTGTTCTCTCTTACTTTATGACTGGTCATGGATCGGTCTGTTCACTGTTCTATTTCTTATGTCTCTGCTTTCTTATTTCTCATAGCTGTCTGATTATACAGTTGAAATGGGCTAACCCCAGGAAATGTTCGTTTGTCAGCACTATGTTACATCATTATATACTTCTCAATCAACTTCTCAAAAATGTCACTGGTCAACACGTGGTTAGTTTTCTATCACTGTTCATCCTTGAAGAAAAATGCATTCTAGTATCTATCATCACGCAAAAATCAGTTTGCGTCATTTGTTCTTCTATATTATCACTGATTTACCTTTACATACCAGAGGATGGCTGCTTACCTTCTTGATAGCGTTGGATGTTCAATGATGGCGCTTCTAAGCTCTGCACTTAACATTCTCTATTGCTCTGTCTTCATCTCAGTCAAAATCTGATTACTGCAGATTTGTAGCTCAGATAGTGCCATGTGCACTGACTGTAAAGACTTTACTGTCTCGCACTACATCTTCTATTCGGCAAGAGTGTGGACCAGAGAGATTGATTCATGGCCTATAGACATCACTGATAACTCTTAAGTCTTTTCTGTCACAACTAATTAGGCGGTCACATACCTGATACCATATTTCATTATTTCTACATTACACTCTGTCGTTAACATATCTCGGTGGCAATAGTCAGATTTGGGTAGAGCACTGTATTAATTAACTTAAATGTGTCTTCAGCTTTGTTAGCACATGAACTAGGTCAGCAGTTTTTTTATAACAGAACTTAAAAAATAATAATTTTTTGTTGGATACCAAAATTCTTATTTATGCAAACCCCCTCCCCCATAAAAAGAGGGGGAGGGATTAGTTTGCAGTTACAATTTAAGAATAATCCATCATTCTGACATGGAACCAGGCCAGGAGGAAGACAGCCGATAGGATAGTATGGCGCTCTCTCTTCCAAACCTCTACACCTCACAGTAGAAGAGGAACGACTAAGTAAGTATCATTCTGACTTGGCTATGTGACAAGTTTTCAATACACAACCAGATACCAAACAAAAGCTAAAGTATAAGTATATATGCGTATGCTGTAGAGTTACAGACTTGCTTACCGTTGTCATCGCCATATTGTAAGGTGCTGCTGTCTGTATGAACCAGAACTGTTAGGCAGGATCTAAGAGTAGATACTATCCAATGGCGTCTGCAGCTCCATTAGACAGAATCAGATCCTTTGCTGTCTACTCATCATCGGTTGACCATCAATAATCTTCAGCATTTTCTGTCTGTTGTTCTCATAGTTCACTCCAACATATTATTTATTACTCATCTCTTGATATTTGGCATCCATTTATAATGCTTTCCTCCTGCACTTGTCTTCTTGCTTTTAACCACCCTCCATCATTTTTAAAAAAGCATTACGTCCCATACATACTACATGCATAATGATTTCGGTAGCATTTATGTTAATGAAATCAGTAGCATTTACGTATATCTCATCTACATTATGAAAAGAAAACTTTAATTTGGTTCAAATTATCAATATAAAATTTTTTTCTTCATAAAAATTCACTCTATTTGTAATATACTGGTATCAAATTTTGGAAGTTATCTTAAATACATCAAAAATGCATTTGAAAGTCATGATCTATTCAGAAATTCCTAAATTTTTGCAAAAATCTATGAACATTTGTCACATTCCATTAAACTTTATTTTTTTTTTTTACTTTTGACTTTGAACCCTGATGACAGTTCTGTTAACTAAGTCAGCAGTTTTTTATGACAGAACTTAAAAAAAATAATTTTTCATCCTGTACTTTATTACCAATATCAGCTTCTATCTACTGTAAAGAGAATATGAACACTTAAAATATATATGTAATACATGCATAATGTGGAATGCCCACTGCTATTAACTATGAAGAAAAATAAAATATATCCTGACAAGAGTTCCCACATAAAATATTTTGCCATATGCATTATATAAAAAGGAAAAAGGATAACAGTATTGCACAAAGACAACAAAAAAACAACCACAACAATATTGTACAAGCAATGCAGAGCAATATACAAATGTGTAAACTTATAATAACATAGTTGGTTTCAATAAAAATGTGGCTTGATGTCTACAAACTGTAAACATGATAATATGATCTCACATGTGTGATACCCCAGGCCTAGACTTTGATTCATGGTGGAAAGGACAGCCCAATCACCTACCCCCTTAGCAATGCTAGTCATTCTTATATGATCACCAGCGATGCACAATGCTACAGTATGTAGATTTTGATGTGAACCTCTGTCTGTGAGGCAAATTACACCCTAACTGACTCTTGAAATCATCCACACATATCCAGGAATTCCTCCCGAGGTGAAACATTTTAGAACCCAGCATTGCACACTAAGCTTGGAGGAGTCACTTCAGCCCCAGACATAACTCTGGCTTTTACCTCGTTGCCTGCATGCAGAATCTCACTACGGACCCCGTGATAGGGAGGGGAAGCTGAGATCTGGCTCTGTGTAGGACGTGATGATTCCTTAGGAGAGCCCAGAACCAGAGCACAGTATTTTAGCTCTGCTTAGGTGGAGGGCCCCTTGGATGGTGGGGAATGCACAGTATACCACACTTCTTCCTCCTAACTTGGGACCAGATGTGATGATCCTTTAAATGCAAGCCAAGCTGGAGAAACTAGAGCTCATGACTTCAACTCAACATGTTTTGGAATGGCAGAGAAGCGACAGGAAAAGCCTAGATCTGCAGTGTAGATAATACCAAGGAATCTTCAACTTGGTATTGGCTGCAAAAGAGAGAGAAGCTCGGCAGCCCTAGTTACACAACAACAAACCCCCAAACATGTTAGTTGAAAGCAAGTAAGAAAGGTTTAAGACAGACCAACTACTGTGTCTCAGTGACAAAGAAGATGGTTACAGAATCGGTGACCACACACAGGACGGAAATAATACCCCTAAGCAGCTATGGCAGCAAAAAAGCACTTGTTGATTTATTTGTGTTGTATTACAATGACATATTTTAATAGTTGGTACTTGCAACACTTCAGAATTAAATTATTTGTTTTGGTTCTTTTAAACATTATAGAAGTCACGGTATGCATTTAATTCAGCAAGCTATTTGTTTTTGTCTTTTTTTCCATTTTTGCTCCTTATGTAGCCACCCACCCCTGAAACTGGCCACCCCCTTGCAGACAGGCTGCATCAATGCATTCAAGTCCTCTTGCAATGGTGATTTCAGTAGAATTTGTTTTATGACGTTGCAAGCCTCCAGCACCTCATTTTAGTTGCCTCTCCCGATACGCCTGAGGCAGCAGTAATCCTATTCTTTCTTTGCCTTAGAAACTAAACGAGGCAAGCCATTTGTTTGGAGGTAAAAAAAAAAAAAAGATTGCCTTATTTTATAAACAGTCCTATGAAACTGTAAAGTTGGTATCTCTACTGCCAACACAAAATCAGTTCACTAAAGCCATATCCATTCACATCGAATACGTATTCCAACCAGCTGATGCTGTCACAAGTGAATCTAATAAACATTAAAGACGTTTTGATAATAAGTCATTTTTGGAATTATTTTAAAGATAAATATCAACTTCTAAACTACGAAGCTCTCGTTAAATAATTTTAATAATATTCCACTTCTGATTTTAAAATTCTCTTGAAATATTTTAATAATAAATCACTTCTGATTTATAAAATTCTCTTGAAATATTTTAATAATAAATCACTTCTGATTTATAAGGTTCTTTTGAACATCAAGGATACTCTGACAGTTTGACAGCGCATGTCATCCTGACACCATCTAGGTTTTGATTAATAATACAGTTATGTTCACATGCATATACATTTGTGTCAAAGCTTTAAAAAAAAAAAAAGGTTGTGCAGCAGTAAATATTTCTGACACATATAACCCGCTATTTATATATTTCAAGCAATTATTTCTGTAGCCCATAATACATTCCAAGGAGTAAACCTTTATAACTTTGTATACTCAGCAGAACAGGATAAGTAACTGTTATATTGACGTACTGAAATGACAATATCTTGCTAGCTTTTCCTTAGTGAATTTCCAGATTCCGGATGTGAAGGAGAGGAGTCATGGAGATGGACGTTTTTTAGTGGAAACAGTCTGTCAAAAATGTCCGGACTCCAATTCCGACTTTTATGCCATTATGACTAGTAAAAAAAGACTGGAGTCAGTCTGAAATGTTTTTGACCATCTCCACAACCCTTGTTCCAAATACACCAAAATTTGTGGTGAGATATATACAATTTGTTTGCTCTGTGGAGCAACTTTAACCCTTGACACTGAAATCTATAAGACACCACACTGAAAAGTTATACTGATGATAATCTGTTATTTTTCTCTATTATATTTACAACCCATGATAAAAATTAAAACCTGAACAAGAATAAACAAATACAATGCAGTTCAACAAACTGAAAGTTTGACTAGAATAAGCACCAAAGGTTTGTAGCATCTACACCTCACGGTAGAGGGGGAATGACTAAGTAAGTAAGGTTTGTAGCCATATATAAAAATGCAACAGAACGAACCTTAATAATATGATAATGTACCAACTATATTGCTATTCACAACAACAAAAAAGAATTCAACAAAGTTCTCACAAGGAACTTCAGAAAAATACTAAATTATTAAGAAAATACTGTAACAAAATCAACAACATTGGAAAAAATTAAAAGAATATGTATGTTGGAGACATTTATTGTTCCTTATTCATTAAATTCAGCAATGCTGCCAACTATTAAATGCATGTTGCACATGTAAATTTTGAAAGATATGCTTTCACATAGTTTCTTGAAAATATTTTACGTACTCATTAACCAATTTTGAAATGCTGAATGAATGTCTTATTTCTCTATTACCCATAATACCATAAGAAGAACAGGAAGTCAAAGGTCAGAGAAACACATTGAAATGAAACATGGACAGTGAACATAAACAGGAAAGACCTGGAATGTTAGGCTTGCTAACATAATTCTATTCAAAACATGGAACATTTGTTAGGCCTCATGCGCCAAAAGCTGTTAGAACAAATGAGTACAGTAATTTGAGAGAACATATATAACATATGCATGTATACATATAAAGCTAACAGTTGACAATCCGAGTCCTAAATGTATGCATGTGTGGATAATGAAAAGCCATAGCATTAATCTAAGAGCCAGGAAAGGTGTAGATGCTAGGGAATACAGCTGTTCCTCTCTCCTTATAAGAACAACCATGTCCTTCTTTCCTCACAAGAACCAATGGGTCCTTTCAAAGCCTTGGGCTGTAATAGAAAAAAAAAATACTGACTAAACATCAAACAATATCTGAAAATCATTTGCTATCATACTTTTGGTGCACAACCCTGAAGAAAATGACAAATTTGCCAAACATTACTGTAAATAATTGTACAGATATTAAACTTGTCCAGCTTACCTTCTTTTGCAAGCAGATCATAATAATAATAATAGCCCCTTCAGTCATAACTGACTATGGGAATGCGCCCCTGAGGTGACAGCCCTCAACTGCTTATTTTCCTGGTGCTACTTTCGACGTTTTCTCCTCACCTCTGCTTCTTGTGTGAGCCTCTCTTCGCCCAATCTGAGGTGGTGCCATAAATAGCATCGCCACTTTGTGCGATCGGCAGCTTCATCCTCCCATGTTGCTGGATCCATGTTCAGTGCCCTCATATCTCTCTTGCACACATCTTTGAACCTCAGCTGTGGTCGCCCAACTGTTCTCTTGCCATCTGCTAATTGTCCGTAGAAGATATCTTTTGGGATGCGACCATCTTCCATGCGGCGAACATGGCCAAGCCAGCGAAGTCTGCGCTGTCTAAGCAGCGTATACATACTTTGAAGGCCAGCACGTGACAACACCTCGACATTTGTCACTATCTTTCCACGAGATGCCGAGGATGCGGCGTAGACACCGCAAATGGAAGGTATTGAGCCTTCTTTCTTGCTTAGCATAGGTCGTCCAGGTCTCGCTGCCATATAGGAGTGTGCTGGTGACGCAGGCATTATATACCGCAGCTTTGGTCTTCATTGTGAGTTTAGAGTTTCCCCAAACACGCGATGTGAGGCGGGCAAAGGTAGCTGCAGCTTTGCCAATGCGGCTGTCGATTTCTGTATCCAGTGAGAGTTTGTCATTGATGGTAGACCCTAGGTATGTGAAGTGGTGCACCACTGCCAATTCATAGTTATCGATAGTGATAACTGGTGCAGCACCCACATCCTGACTCAGCACATTCGTTTTCTTTAGACTTATTGTGAGGCCAAAGTCCTTGCATGCTTTAGTGAAGCGATTCATCAAGCTCTGAAGCTCCTGTTGGCTTTGAGTGACGACTGCAGCATCATCAGCGAACAAGTCTCTTATAGTGACCCTTCTGATTTTTGTTTTTGCCTTCAGCCTTGAAAGATTAAACAGACGGCCATCTGACCTAGTGTGAAGGCATATTCCTTCAGTTGCATCTCTGAATGCATGTTTCAAGAGTAAGGCAAAGAAGATTCCGAAGAGGGTCGGAGCCAGAACACAGCCTTGTTTAACGCCACTTCGTATATCAAAGGGCTGTGACGTGCTTCCAGCATATTGGACTGTTCCCTTCATGTCGTCATGGAATGACTTTATCATTTCCAGCATTTTAGAAGGGCAGCCTATTTTCAGGAGGATTTTAAAGAGTCCATCCCTACTAACCAGGTCGAATGCTTTTGTGAGGTCTATAAAGGCGATATATAATGGTCTTTTCTGCTCTCTTGATTTTTCCTGAAGCTGGCGGAGAGAGAAGATCATGTCTGTTGTTGATCTGCCAGCTCGGAATCCACACTGTGCCTCTGGATATATGCGCTCAGCTAACTTGTGTAGTCGCATTAAGATGACTTTGGCAAAAACCTTACCAACAATACTAAGAAGAGAGATGCCTCTGTAGTTATTGCAATCACTTCTGTCTCCTTTATTTTTATACAGTGTTACAATCTTGGCATCTCGCATGTCTTGAGGAATAGTTGTCTCTTCCCAGCACTGGCACAGCATCCTATGCAGGGGATGTAATAGCGTGCTCTTACAGCATTTGATTAAATCAGGAGGAATCCCATCACTGCCTGGTGCTTTGCCAGAGGCCAAGCTATCAATGGCCTTACTGAGTTCCTCTAATGTTGGTTCGGCATCCAGCTCCTCCATAGTTGGCAGACTATTGACAGCATCAAGGGCTGCAGGCGTAACGGTATTGTCTCTAGCGTAAAGCTCAGAGTAGTGCTCGACCCACCTCTCCATCTGCTTACCCTTATCGGTTAGCTTCTCTCCGCTGATGGTTTTTAGCGGTGCCGTCTTACTTTTATGGGGGCCAAGTGCTTTCTTTATACCGTCATACATTTGTCTAATGTTGCCTGTTTGCGCTGCGATCTGGATGCTCTCACTGAGCTGGAGCCAATAGTCATTTGCACAGCGTCGAGCAGTTTGTTGAACTTTGCTTCTCGTAGCCCTCAGGATCTGTAGGGTTCTGGCACTCGGTGAACGTTTGTATTCATTCATAGCACTGCGCTTAGCTTCAATAACAGGTGCCATCACATCTGATGAAGCGTCAAACCAGTCATTTGACTTTGCTGTTTTCTTACCAAAGGTGGCAAGTGCAGTACTTTGAATGGTGTTCCGTAGATGCTCCCAGTTCTCTGTAATAGTATCACCATGCTGAGGGCTACTGAGCACTTTCTTGAAGGTCGCAGTGAATTGAGCGATCATGAAAGGGTCTGACATCTTGCTGGTATCAATGCGTGGTTTCCCTTCATGTCTGACACGATAGAGTTTTCTTGGTTGTGCTCTGATTTTGCAGCAAACCAAGGAGTGATCTGTGTCACAGTCTGCACTATGGTACGAGCGCGTGGAGAGCACAGACCTGAGGAGTGGCCTTCTGACGAGAATCAGGTCAAGTTGGTGCCAGTGCTTGGATCGTGGGTGTCTCCATGACACCTTATGCTGGGGTTTTGTCTGAAAGTAGGTGTTGGTCACGCAGAGATCATGGTGGACGCACAACTCTAAGAGCCGTTGTCCATTTTCATTCATCTTGCCAATACCAAACCTGCCCAGACATGAAGGCCATGAAACATTATCGGCACCCACTCTAGCATTAAAGTCACCAAGGAGAACAAGCTGTTCTTGCCTAGGTATGCTTTTGATTACTGCTGCTAGATTCTCGTAGAACTCATCTTTAGCTTCTGAGGCAGAGTACAGAGTAGGAGCATACACACTGACAAGGGTGATGGGACCTGTGCTAGTTTGCAGGCGGAGCGTTAACAGGCGTTCTGATCCATTCTCGCCTGGTTCAACCATGTTAGTTAGCAATTTTTTGACCGCAAAACCTACTCCGTGTTCTCTAGCTTTATTAAGATCTTTCCCTTGCCAATAAAATGTGTATTCCTTCTCACTCACCGTTCCATAGCCCGCCAGGCGCGTTTCCTGAAGTGCAGCTATATCCACCTGAAGTCGTTTAAGCTCATCATTAATTATGGCTGTCTTCCTTACATCGTTTACATCCTGTAGGTTTTCGGATAGTCCAGTCAACATAGTCCGGACGTTCCAGCATCCCAGTCTGAGAGTTTGCTTATTTCTATTTTTTCGATAATTGCTTGGTGCAAAATTTTCTGTCCGCAGTTCGGGTTTGACCCTAATCCCCATGCACCCAATGGGGAAAGCAGACAGTGGCGGGACAACACCTTATTGACTGGGGGCTGCCCAGTTTGAAGCGGGCGGTAGCTGTCCAGTGAGATCCTAGAACCTCTCCCACTGTCGGAAGTAGCCCCTGGCGCCATGCCCTACGCCAATTGGGCAAAAGGCTTATAACCGGTAACTGCTACTTCCCGTGTTTTGCCGACACCTATAGGGTGAAGCTGGAGTGTCCTCTCCAGGGCGCGAGCTTGGGCACAGTTATATGGAGATCAAGCTGTTGCCCATGCAGCATGTTCCCCCTCTCCACACAGCCGGTAGATCCAAAGGAACGGCAGTAGCCGATACAGTTTGGTACCAGCCATGTCGCAGGAGTTGCCAGAATAATCTCGAATCAACATTAGACTGCCTTAGGGACTCCGACTCCGGATTTATCCTCAGGGTTTACTCCCGAAGCCAATTCCACAAATGGATATTCCCGCAAGGCAACGGTGGTTTGAATTCAGAGCTCCTTCTCTTAGATAAGCTACCAACCAAGGATCACGAGCCCTATCTGCCCGAAGCTGCTGGTTTTAAGGCGCCAGTCGCTCGCCTTTGCCCCTTCTCCCGTCAGTGGAAACAGTTCCGCCGGGCTCAAATTGAGCCACACGTGAAGGCCGGGAGCTGGACTTGGTTGTCAGAGGCTGTTTGAGGCGCGTGCCATAGAAGTATTTTATCTGCAGTGAGAGCTTATCCTCACTACAACTCCCGGCAATAACAACCTTTGGAACCGCAAGCAGATCACAAGACTTACTTTCATATATTTAAAAAAAATTTCACCCAAGGACACATTTGGGCAGCAGTTGTGTTGTGATGGACATGGTGTTCAATAATTTAATGTTGTGCCTAGTTAGTAATTTTTGTCTTTAGTAATCTAATATATTTTATTTTGGCACACTGTTCAAAATATGACAACAATATCAATATTCTTGGTCTGGTGCCTACAATTGTAAGGTGGCTTCTACATCAAGGGCATGATTTTTTAAAATGTGTCCTGATTTATATAAACCTTGAAATATAAACACAAATATATGCACAAGACAAGAGATCACACAACACATGCATTAAAACTGGTGAAAAATTGATTTGAGTCAAAAGCTGGGCTTTTCTGAATCTCTTCTTTGACCTGATGAATCTTCTTCAATTATCTTATCTAAATCTGCCTATTAATTTCTAAGCCGTAGATTTTAAAACTATTTCATAGCTTCCCTATTTGAATCTTACATAGATTTATTCTATTTGACAACTCCATTCCTTCCTCTCCAATATATATTTTTATTATTCAAAAAGAAAGACAGAAAGAAAAAATAAATGAGATTTCCCATTTTTTCAGAACTTACCAATACTGCACAAGATAATCTTTGCCTGAAATGAAAGTGAAACCAGAGTATCATTTGTCTGTGGTACACGAGTTTTGCATGAGGTGAACTTGTAAAATTACCAAAATCATTTTACATGAGATGAACTAGGAAATTGCCAAAATCATTTTACATGAGGTGAACTTGCAAAATTGTCAAAATCATGTTACATGAGGTGAACTTGTAAAACTGCCAAAATCATTTTACATGAGGTGAACTTGTAAAATTGCCAAAATCATTTTACATGAGGCGAACTTGTAAAATTGACAAAATCATTTTTACCTGACACTTTTGTAAGCCAACAAAACATAAAATTTCATAATTTACCGACATTCATTTCTAGTACACACCTCAGGGTTTTGCATGTTGTGGGGTTGATTTGAATAGTATGTTATCTATACGACGTCACGAACCAGACAAGTACCAGTGGAACAAGATGTGAGAAGAAGACACTGGAAATGGATAGGACACACACTGAGGAAACCTGCTGAAGTATGACCAGGCAGTCCTTGTTACGGAATCCCTCTAGGGTAAGATATGTAGAGGAAGACCAAAGAACATTTGAAGAAGAGAACTGGTGACAGACATGAAGGGGAAGAACAAGACATGGAGAGACCTGGAGGTGATGGCACAGGACAGGAAGACTTGACATAAGTTTATTGAAGGCCTATGCTCCTTTGGCAGCTGAAGGGTGATGATGATGATGAAAACACCGGCTCTGAAAGTGCACAGAAAAGACATAGAATATGATAATAAATATGACAAACGATAGTCAGATTGCACTGGGAGACATATCCCTACAAGATGTGGAATCATACATATATACTGAAGCACATTAAAAACGCACCACCTGTATAATCCATGAACAGAGTGTGAAATGTAAATATAAGTGTGTACAAGTTTACATATTTGGAATCTTTATTCATTTTCCTATGAATCCATGCTGGTCATTAATTTGTACATTTGATTGTTATGAAATTCATTGCATTCTGTGCAGGCAAGGGAGAAAACCAAAAATACAAAAAAATGCACGTGCGTTATCCTGCTGGAGAAGCTGCAAGTCTGGATAAATTGTGAATGCAGGAGCAACCAGTGCATCCAGACCCTCATCTCGATATGTCACAGCATTAACATTTCCACGGAAGACGTGAAGAGGCAAGCGATGGTGAAAACTGAATCCTCCCCAAATGTGAAAACTGCCACCTCGAAATCGGTTGACACAGCAATCTGCAAAGCGCTCTTCACACCGTCGCTAAATCCGCATACGTCCATCTGCAAAGGATATGCTGAATCTGTTCTCGTCTGTGAATAGGACAGCATTCCACTGCAGTCTAGTCCATCTGATATGTTGCTCTTCCCATTGCAGGCGCTGCTAACGATGTCTGTGAGTCAAATTTGGCCCAACATAAGGTCGTCTTGCAGTAAGGCCTGTATCTCTGAGTCGTCGTATGACTGTCATTCGAGAGACTTGCCCATGTCTACCCACTATTGCTCTTGCTGTTTGACTTGCCGGGAGAGAACGATTCCTTAGGTAACTCAGCACAATATGACGATCTTGCGCAGGGGTAGTAACTCGTGGTTGGCCACTCCGAAGTCTATCCCAGGCACTGCCAGTGGTTCCGTAACGTTCATTGAGACGTACAATAGTGCTGTGGTGGCAATTCATCCTTCTGGCAATGGCCCGCGAGCTCATTCCGGTCTCCAACATACCAATGGCTCGTTGGCGGTCGTTTTCAGATAGTCGTGGCATTTCAAGCACATGTACTGGGTGTTTTGTCTCAACGGCCTTTTTATACCGAGTATACTGCCACAACGCGTACACATTTTCAGGGTCATAGCTGTTGAGAATCGTGTTGCACGTGTAACTTTCATCGTTTTCATGTAGTCTGTACACACACCCATGGGTTGAATCTTGCACTTTCGATTCCAGCAGCCATTCGCTCTCTACCTCATGGCAAACACGGGGAAAATCCATTCCCACACTTTTTTTTGCCAGCTTCTCGGCATCAGTATATATAATAGTGGTGCGTTTTTAATGTGCTTCAGTATATCTTGCCGGCTATATAGACACAGTTGGTGGAACAGAAAAAAAGATATAAAAATAAGAATTCAATAGGCAAGAATTCTTGCTCTGGTAAAGGTTGTAGGCATGAGAGTCAATTGCAACAGCCTTATCCCCCTCAAGAAACAAAAGTAGACATTCTTGCACTCACTGTGCTTACAGCTGAAAACATGCTTGCCTTTTTTCTTTTACATTTAGAAGCAAATTCATCTGGCTCACACATGCATATTATGAAGTTACTGTTTTGTTGACAACGAAACTGCTCTTTCAATATGAGATACAGACTGTTTCTTCAAATGAATTAAACATTTATGTCCACACTTAGACTGAAAATCTGGCAAACTTTGAACCTAAGCAACACCCGCATCTCAATTTAGTGACAAATGAACCAAGCATAATACTAAATAGATTACCTCCCCTTGATCCTCGCTTTCAAATACATAACACTTGAAATCCTTGGCCATGTTGCAGGTTGTCTCCCTGAAAGTAAAATTATACAAACACAATTTTGCAACAAAAATCTACTCACATAATATTTTCTGAGAGTTAAGAAATTTTAGCATCTCTCTCTTTCTCAAGTTTCTCTTTTAAAACCTGCAAACTTTAAGTGAGATACATAGATTTAATGGAACATTCATGCATTCTGCAAAACCTAAAAATTCAAACAGGCACGTTTTCAGCAAATTTTCTTGACTTTAACATTGCTGCCTTCAGACAACATCTAATTTTATTCAGCATTTGTAAGACGTATCAGATTTTCCTAACCACATGTGCATCGGGCTGGCATATTAATCATGTGAAACTAACAGTTACAGAAACCACAGCTGTAAGAACACATGAATACTCTGATGCAGGCATCCTGCATGGGGACCAGCTGCAGTGGTAGCTCAATGGGGAGCAAAAACAAAAGGAAACTGATGATGATGATGATGATGAATGTTGTTCTGCCCACTCACCCAGCAATGTAAGCAAAATACATCAGCATGTCCGTTCTCCTGCCACAAGCAGAAACTTCTGTGTATGAGTGGTTCAGCAGAAGCTGTAATAAACAGTTAATGAAAGCCAGATCTAATCAAACATCATTTCCACAATAATAAATTAATTATGGTTATAAAGCTGAAAATGTTACTGACACTATAATAAATTATTTATAACTGCAAAACTGATGATGTTATGAGGGATCCCGTTACACGCCCATTGAGGCATATTGGGAATATGGTGTTAGGCCCATTTTTTCTTGACCGTCGGCACACTAGGGGTGATGTGGTCAGCATCACGCTAGCCGCCTTAACCTTCCCAGAAGTTGCTCTGGTACCCAATTGGGGCTGGGTCGACCAAGGAGCCGTTTGCGGCCTAAAAAAAAAATCCCACCTCATCTGGGGATCGAACCATAGACCACTGAGCTAGGAAGCCAGTGCACTAACCACTATGCTACCGTGATGATGTTATGAGCTCTATAATAAATTATTTATTTCTAACAAACTGAAGATGTTAGTTGTTACTGGTACTATAATAGAAAGCTGATTGAAACAGACTAAAACTAGAAGTTTCAGTGTCAAGACTCATGAAATGTATATAGAAGCAAACAAGAAGTAAGAAGTATCAGAACAGATAAGAGGAAATGCACTGAGAAGTTGACGAGAGGCGCAGAGGAAGCTGCAGCCAAAGGAAAGATGGTCTTATCAAGGACAAGAATAGAAAGCTGTTTAGCAGCATGAAAGAGCAAATGAAGATATGGATATTAAATTTTGAGGAACTTCTAAACAGACTGGCACCATAAGATCTTCCAGACATGCACTAGTAGAACACAGAAGCATCAAATAAGGAAGAAATAATGTAAGCTACAAAGCTTCTAAGATATGGCAAACCAATGACCCAGATGGTATTCCAGCTGAGGCCATAAAAATAGATACTGATACCTCTACATAAATGTTACACAAATTACTTGGTAAAGTCTGGGAGAGAAGAAGTACCAGCAGACTGGAAGGAAGGATATCTTGTCACGTTGCTGAAGAAGGGAGCTTTGCAGGTGTGCACAAATTAGGGAAGAATAACAGATAAAAAACATATTGAATGAGGCATGCTTAAACAACCAGCCAGTATAGCCAGACATACTTTGACTGGAACCCACAGGGGTAGAAAAGAGTAAGGAGGCCAAACAGAACCTAGAGAAGAAAATAGTAGAAGATTATACCAAAGCAACGAGAACCTCAAGCAGGCAGAACTAAAACAGTTGTCCAAACATAGAAACTGGAGGCAAGCAACAGTAAAAGTCCCATGTTCCACAGGGAACAGACAGAACGGATAATAAAGATCAATTAATTAGCTTGGTTCTTTACAATACAAACAAATTAATAATCAGGTTTCCATGCTTCATTGTACGTGATAAATTATGAGAAATTTCAGAAGTAACCAATGCCTCACACCTCATTGTCAGAAAGCCGCCTAACTTCTACACCTGTCTCTGTTGTGTGAATCTTCACTACCTGCAATGAGAAAACATAAATCCTCCAGGATGGATATGAAAGCTCTAAGAGTGTCACCATATTTCATAATTTTAATGTTTATTTCCCTGCTACGAGACAGCTGTCTTATTATCAAGATGCAGTTTAAATCAGCAAACTTCTATATCAGCTCCCTGTGGAACATAGACAACTGCAGATCTCTCCATGCCTTTCTGTCCTACATATCCTCCTTCAGTTCTATGTCTTCCCCGTCCTTCAAACTTCAGAATGCATGTTTTAAATTAACAAAACTATTGTTAAAAACTAATGAAGCTGTTTTGTCAGAGGTAGGGTTAAATTAATATGGCAATTTTCACTAGACAAAATTTGCTGAATATAAAAAAACAAATTTCTTGAAAGAACCTCAGAAATAAACGTGTGATTAGAAAAGTGAAAAAAATTCAAGGTTATTCAAATTATATGTTGCTTGAGAAAACTGTTATTTTCAACAATATTTATGACTAAATTTAACCTATTAAGTTTTCGAACATAATTAAACATCTTCTTCTTCTTCTTTGATCCTTAGCCGCCGACCGTCAAAGCAGTCAGTGGTCATCACGCCTAGTGGCGTCTTGTAGGGCAACAACAAATTGATTCCACTTTGCTCGGTCGGTGGCCATCCTTCGTACAGTGCCCCAACTCTGGTTCATTCTTTGCATCTCAGCCTCCACAGTCCTCCGCCAGATTGTTTTTGGTCGGCCTCTCTTTCGTTTTCCTTCAGGGGTCCAAAGCATAGCTGTTCTTGTGATGGCATTGGGGTCTCTTCTGAGGACATGGCCAACTGTAAAGGGCAATTTTTACTATCTTGCAATATAATACATTTATATTCTTATTATGTCCGCAAATATTTTGTAAGCAAAGTATTTCCTTTTTAAGTGCTTAAGGAGAAGTCATTTTTGGGTTGCTTCCCTTGAAAATAGTTCTGTCATCTTCGATCGGACTCCGCAGACGACTCTAGGCCTACTGTGATTTATTCTGTGGCTGGGTAGGAATAGATTGTTCTTGCTTCAGTATATCTATGGCCTGAATTTATACGTAGTGTTTGTATGAGTAGGACGAGTCTGTCTTATATATGGATATCTTTGCATTTCTAAGTCGAACTAATTTGGTTGTCGCTAGAAAAGGTCAAAGGCTATGCAGCGGAAGTATCGCTAGCAAGGGGTGTGATCCATGGCTGTCATCCTGTGAGGATGCCGAGTTTTGTTGTAGCAGGCTTTTTGCCGAAATAGTGATCTATATATGGATGGGGAAAAGTGATAATCATTTAGACATGTTGTATGTACTTTACCCCAGTGTTTATTCTCTTTTGCCAAGGAATGGCAAAGTTATATTTCGCATAAAAAGGTAAAACCACAATTTATTATGAACTTGGGCTTCGCCATCGTTGTTGATAAGCAGATGCACAGTGGTACTTTTAAAAAAGAATATCCATTCAAAGGAAGAAGACATTCCTATGTATCAGCACTGGATTGTATGATATTATTCAATTACCTCTATGAGAGAAGCTATGAAGAAATGAGGACATTTAATGAATGACTAATTTTGGTCTATATTCTATAGTGAGTGAAGCTCACGAGAGAGAGAACAGCCATGTTGAAATTCATATACTTTGTATTTATCGAGTGAGAAAAAGGGATGCCTGTACTATCGCTCGATGAACCAAGAGATCACTGCTACATGTGAGAACCCATGTCTGGGATTCCTATATTATGAAATATATATATATTGAACTTTACGTGAAGGAATATTCGCTAGACGAGGTTAGGTCTAGGAGCCTTCCTATATATTGGTTATGGTCTGACGTGCCCAGTCAGTAAAGCCAGATGATTTACATGATGGAACGCTGAATGCTTATTTACGAATGCTCCATTATGATATTTGCCAAGCATGAATGCTAACTTAAGATGATATTCCTGTGATCAACATTATGCTGTCTATGTCGACATTTGTTCCTGTAACCATACACGTACTGTCCAAGTGTGCGTCCCATTAAATGTTATAAAAAGACCACCGTAGTTCCAGTACTTCTTGAATTCGAACAGTGTGAGTATGAGTGATGTACTACCAACCTGTCAACTCTATCGAATCATTCTACCATTCGCGTACTGACATTCAGATACACACTCATTGTTTACACTCACATTCTTGTCGGAGCCTCATCACGTTCCAGGACAAGATGACCTGTATGACCAAAACTGTGCTGGGTTTGATGAGTTGACAATCGTTACACTTTACTACACCAGTCCCAACATCTACATTTATCCACTGGTGGACATTCACATCATTTAACAAATAAAGCATGATTCAACAACTAGTAGCCAGTATGAGTTAACAACTACACAAAGAGGGTTTAACAACTGGTGTGCCAGCTTCCTGGGTCAACCTGCACAGTGACCATATTGAGAAGTAAACTACTGAGACCAGACGTTCCTTGGGGTCTGTTACGACACACAAATACATCAGCAGTACAACTCTACAGTGATGTCAGCGTGACCTGTCCTGTCGAGAGTATGCAGTAACTAGGTCAGGGTTTGTTGACATTTGGTTCATTGGACATTTGCCATACAACTGACAGTGTTACACAGCAAGCTTGGTTGAAACATAGAACATTACACATCAGGACTGGAGAATATTTGACAGTGTTTGCGAAAGAAAATGTTATTGAACTGAGAAGTCCTACATTGATTGTTATCATTCAAATCAACGATGGAGCTTCTATTTCTGTGTTGAATTTAAAATAATTAGACCAGAAGTATTTGTTTAATAAAGTACCACAGTACTGTACTATTAGGCAGTGTAACTGAGCCTTCATTCCAACACTCTATTTACATCATATTGCCATACTATTTATGCATTTATGTATTTATGTTTAACTATTTATATGTGATATTTGTTTGTATCCAGCGGGTTGTTGTTTCGGTTGGGCGGTGTCACACAGCAGAGTATCCCACGTAATAGAGGGTCTGATGTGTGCGTTTCTATAGGTGCAATTTTCTTGATTGAAAATTTGCTGCGACAGCTGTTGCTATTAGTGTTAGCTGTGAAGACTGTACTCATTGTTGTTTTTGTAATATTCCTCTGTTCTTTAGTTTGTTTTGATTTGTTTGTAATTTGTTGGTCTACCCTATTCTATCTTTCAGTTCTATTCTCAATTTATATTTATATACTGTGGCGTTATTTGTATTTGTTATCCTCTTGCGGTTTATCTTTTATTGTTTTTCCCATTTGATTTATTTCATTTCCGCAAATGTTTTCATGTTCTTCTGTATAACTGTTTTGTTTTGTGCCTGATCGACATACACTATTTAAAATATAGTTGATCATATAAATTGATGTACAAGAATCAACTGATAGTTAATTGCTATTACTAAAGGTACACAGTTGATGATATAAAACACTATTTCTGGTGCACTGCACTTATATTATAGAGTGAACCAGCAACTTATAGCTGTTATTATATAAGGATTTATACAAGACCTTTGTAAGGCTTGTTTCCCACAGTGATTGGGATAGTTAAGTACTATTTTTCCACAGGTTAAAAGTTATCATACAAGGTCTTTGATTAAGACTAAGAAAGTGAATTTATTTACTTTTGCAAATTACTGATCTTATTAGACAAGATGTCTACCTTAGATTATTTTATCACACAAGGCAGGGCTCTTGATAAGACTGGTCAGCAATTAGAAGAATGGGCAGTTGCTCAATATGACAAAGCATTAGCTGCAGAAGAGAGAAAACTTGCTGCTGCTGCTGAAGAAAGAAAAGCATTGATTGAAGAAAAGAAATTAGCAGCTGAGGAAAAAAAATTACAAAGAGAGGATGAACAAAAGAAATTGCAGATACAGACTGATGAAAAAAGATTCCAGATGGAAATGGAAAAAGAGAAAAGAAAAGATGAGGCTGCTGCTGAAGAGAAAAAATTACAAGCTGCTACATAAGAGAGAAGATTACAAGCTGAAGCTCAAGAAAAAAAAGCAATAAGAGAACATGAACACCAAAAAGAACTTTTAGCATTTGAGTTAGAAAAGTTAAAGTTAACAAACATAAGTAATGTTAATCAAGCATCTAGTGGTAATGGTAAACCCTTTACTTACAAGGTCAAGGTACCAGCGTTCAACCCTTCCAGTGATGACATAACATTCTGGCTAAACAGATTTGAACGCTCGTGTCGAGCACATAATGTGGACAAATCACAATATGCTAACCAGTTATCAGAAAATCTGAAAGGTGATTCTCTGACTAGTTTAAGTTTGGTTGAAGAGGCTGACAAAGATAACTATGATGTTATTAGGGCAGCCTTATTAAAGAAGTATCAGTTGTCTGAAGAGGGTTATCGGAAGTTGTTTAAGACAATGGTGCCTGAGGCAGGTGTAGAATTCTCAGAATTCATTGCAAGGACACGTCTTACATTTGATCGTTGGATTGAGCTATCCAAAACAGAAAAGACTTATGAAGCCCTTATGGACTTGATACTCAGAGACAAGATTATGTCAAGTATAAATAAACCTTTCCTCGAATTCTTACATGAGCGTAAACCTAAGTCTCTAAAAGAAATGGAACAGTATTGTACCCAATACGTCACTGCACATCCGGACGTAGCTATTAGCAACAGTAAGGTTAAAGAAGGTATGCCAGTTGCTTCTGCAACACCATACAACCCTAATCACTCTCACAAATTCCAAGGACCTCAAAATAGGTTTAATAAAAAAGGTAACTATTACAGTTATCAGAACCAAGGTAACCAATCATTTCAGGGTTCTTCTTCGAATACCTGGAGAAGAGCTGACAGCCCTCGATTCAGGGGTGGTCATAATTACAGGAACTTTCGCAAAGGAAGTCATTCTAGAAACTATCCAAGTTTTCCTTCATGGAGACAACAGGATCATAATTACCGAGATACTCATTATAATGAATATGATGATAGTAACCAAAGGAGCTATGATTCAAACCCGAGTAGGGGTTATAATAGTGGAAACAATGATAAGTACAGAGGCAATAATAACAGAGGTAGAGCACAATTCAAAAAACATAAAGCTCATTACCAGGCGAACTCTGCACAGCAAGAGTCCCACGAAGCCTATAAACAAAATAAAGATAATGATGACTCTAATAATATGGCATGTGCCGCTTTTGATTTTGGGAGAGCATCTCAGTGCCCCCAATGCAAAACATTATTTGAGCCAACCACAGTGTCTACTTTAAGCTGTGGCCATCCTCTTCCCGCTCTTCCTGCGTCAATCGCGCATGATGGGAGAGGTTCTCTTGTCTTACACAAAGGTTTAGTAAATGACAATCCAGTCTCAGTACTTTTTGATTCTGGATGCACAACTATTGGGGTTAGGCAGTCACTCATAGATCCTTCTCATTCTACAGGCAAAGTAGTCAAATGCGTAACATTTGGCGGCACCATAGAGAAATACTCTACCGCTATCATTAGGATTGCTACTCCTTTCTTCACAGGAGATGTACACGCATGTCTTTTGCCGGATCCGATCGCTGATCTTATCATCGGTCGCATTCACGGAGTCAAAGAATGCACTCCGGAGCAAATTTCCGTTTGGGAAAATCAAAATATGCAATCTGCTAATGCAGTAGTCACTAGAGCTCAAGCTCTCAATATGCCTGAAACTTCATCTGTTGAAGATAATGAAGTGCATAACCAAGATGATCCCTTGGTAATTTCTCGTGACTCGTTTATAAAACAACAAGAAGAAGATCCGACTCTTAAGAAATTCTTCACTCTTGTAACAAAAGGTGATCCGAATAAAGATTCAAATTGTAAATCTTGGATTACAATGAAGAATGGCGTACTTGTACGTATGGTGCAAGACTCCACTAAGTCAAGTCATTCTCAGATTCTTGTACCCAAGAATTTGAGAGTTAAGATCTTACAACATGCACACGACTCTCAGTGTGCTGGTCACATGGGTTTTTCCCGTACAAAGTCAAGAGTTCTTGCGGCTTTCTTTTGGCCTTTTGTGAACAAGGACATACGGATCTATTGTCGATCCTGTAAAGTATGTCAAGAAGTCAAATCCAAAGGTCCTCGTCATGCTGCGCCTATTCAGGCTGCAGATATTCCTATTCGTCCATTCCAGAAAATGGCGATAGACATCATTGGTCCATTCAAGATCAAATCTGCTAGAGGACATCAGTTTATCTTAACGTGTGTAGACATGTGCACACGTTGGCCAGAGGCTATCCCTCTAAAGAGCATTACTACCGCTGACATTGCAGATGCTCTTTGGCTTATATTTTCTCGGCTGGGATTCCCCGGAGAAATATTATCAGATCATGGCACCCAACTGATATCGGATACCATGTCTCAAGTAATGTCTACTCTACAGATAGAGAGATCTTTGAGTAGCATCTATCATCCTATGTCCAATGGGATGGTCGAGCGACTAAATAGAACACTTAAGAACTTATTAGGGAAGATAACTGAGGATCATCCTCAAGATTGGGATAGGGTTTTACCCGCGGCCCTCTTCGCGTACAGAGAGGTCCCCAATGAACATACAGGGTTTTCGCCCTTTGAACTTGTCTTTGGCGCGCGACCGCGCGGCCCAATGTCTTTGCTGCATGATCTTATAACAGCTGACAATATTGACGATGACACAAAATCTTCTTACGAGTATGTCATCGCGCTGAGACAAAAGATTATCGAAGCATGCAAATTGGCAACGTCCTCTTCTGAATTTGCTAAGCAGAAGGCAAGACAATTTGCTAATAAGAAGAGAACTTTACGACAACTTTGTCCTGGTGACAAAGCATTTGTTTTGCTACCTTGTCGTGAAAATAGACTCCTTATTAGTTGGAAAGGTCCGTACGATATAATATCGAAAATTTCAGATGTTGACTACATCGTCGATATTAACGGGAAGCATAAAACCTTCCACATCAATATGCTTACGGAGTTCCATGAACGTCCTGACTATCTACAGCCTATTTTCCAGGCAACGGACGATTCTCATGTCAAACATGGTCATTACTCATCACTGTCTGTAATACAGGATGAGGAAACAAGTTTTTCGGATGTTAATCTCCCGCTTCCAATGATCCCACTTCATTCTAGTGAATCATGGAAAGACGTTACTGTTTCTCCTGATTTGTCTCTAGGAGAACGGCGACAAGTTTCGTCTATGTTACAAACATTTCAGGATGTCCTCACTGACATCCCTGGACAAACTCATGTCATTGAGCATGACATTGTTCTAACTGAACATACTCCAATTAGGGTTAGGCCTTATCCTATCCCTATACATTTCCAAACACAGGTTGAAAAGGAGTTGGATGAAATGATAGATTTACAAATAATCGAACCATCCACTTCTGCATATTCTTCGCCGATGGTTATTGTTCGAAAAAAAGACAATAACATACGTCTTTGCGTTGACTATCGCAAATTGAATCAAGTTACGAAGTTCGATGCTGAACCTATGCCTTTACTAGAAGAGTTACTTACTCGTCTTTCTAAATCGCATTTTTTCACTAAACTTGATTTGTCTAAAGGATATTGGCAAGTTCCATTATCCGAACGCGCCAAACCTCTTACCGCTTTCTCTACTCCCAGAGGCCTTTTCCAATGGAATTTTATGCCTTTCGGCCTTATGAACGCACCAGCTACATTTGTACGCATGATGCGTCGAATCCTATCGTATCGGTCAGATGTCATTGCTTATCTAGACGACATCTGTCTTTTCAGCGATACTTGGGAAGATCACTATTCAGGGTTAGTTGAATTATTATCAACTCTGCGTGAGTATAACCTGACAGCAAAACCATCTAAAGCTTGTATTGGCTTTAGCGAAATTGCTTTCTTAGGCCATCGAGTAGGTCACGGTTTCTTGAAGACAGAAGACCATAATATCACTAAGATACTTAACATCTCTATCCCTAGGACTAAAAAGCAAGTGCGAAGTCTTTTAGGTCTCATACAATTTTATGGACGTTTCATTCCGAATCTGTCCTCTATCATGGCACCTCTCTCTACACTATTAAAGAAAGGGTCGCCTAACATGGTTCACTGGTCTCATGAATGCCAATCTTCACTAGAGAAGATCAAAACTATGTTTTCATCACCACCTATTTTAGTGTTACCTACAACAGATAAGACATTTGTTCTTCGTAGTGACGCTTCATCCACTGGGATTGGAGCGGCACTAATGCAAGAGTACTCTGGAACTCTGCATCCTGTAATGTACATATCCAGAAAACTTAATGCTGCAGAAAGGAATTACTCGGTTTTAGACCGTGAATTATTGGCAATGGTTTGGTCAATTCTCAAACTCCAAAGATTCCTTCTGGGCGCGCATTTCGTAGTGGAAACTGACCAAAAAGCTCTTACGGCTATCCAAAGTAAGAACTTGAAGAGCTCGAGATCAACTCGATACGCAATTGCTCTTCAACCTTTTCATTTTTCGGTACGAGCTATCCGTGGTTCAGAAAATGTGATGGCGGACATTCTGTCCAGATGCCCACATGATGCCACTTAACTGTTAAATATTGGATCTTTTTAATATGTATAACTTTACAACAGTTATTTTTTGTTTCTTTACTAAGATACACATTTGTAATTTAATAATAGAATGATGGTATCGCTACTTAGCGGTTTATTGATGTTAATTCACCGCTGTTCTTTGATGATTGTTTCTTCATAAATCATAAATTTAAGATTGTAGTGTGAATTTTTGGTATGCATTGTATAATTACCAGAATTGTATTATACGTACATCACACCTTCCTGGAAACATTTATTCGTAGGGAAACAATTTCTCTCAGATTTTGAGATATATATTCTCACCAGTCATATTAGGAATTATAGTTATTCCTGATATTTTCATCTGCGCAGTATTCTTGCGTTGTGAGCCTATTCTACGGTGCTCCTAGATGTATTTAAAAAAAAAAAAATTTTATTTTTTTTTTCCCGGGAGGTGTGGTAAGACTGTAAAGGGCAATTTTTACTATCTTGCAATATAATACATTTATATTCTTATTATGTTCGCAAATATTTTGTAAGCAAAGTATTTCCTTTTTAAGTGCTTAAGGAGAAGTCATTTTTGGGTTGCTTCCCTTGAAAATAGTTCTGTCATCTTCGATCGGACTCCGCAGACGACTCTAGGCCTACTGCGATTTATTCTGTGGCTGGGTAGGAATAGATTGTTCTTGCTTCAGTATATCTATGGCCTGAATTTATACGTAGTGTTTGTATGAGTAGGACGAGTCTGTCTTATATATGGATATCTTTGCATTTCTAAGTCGAACTAATTTGGTTGTCGCTAGAAAAGGTCAAAGGCTATGCAGCGGAAGTATCGCTAGCAAGGGGTGTGATCCATGGCTGTCATCCTGTGAGGATGCCGAGTTTTGTTGTAGCAGGCTTTTTGCCGAAATAGTGATCTATATATGGATGGGGAAAAGTGATAATCATTTAGACATGTTGTATGTACTTTACCCCAGTGTTTATTCTCTTTTGCCAAGGAATGGCAAAGTTATATTTCGCATAAAAAGGTAAAACCACAATTTATTATGAACTTGGGCTTCGCCATCGTTGTTGATAAGCAGATGCACAGTGGTACTTTTAAAAAGAATATCCATTCAAAGGAAGAAGACATTCCTATGTATCAGCACTGGATTGTATGATATTATTCAATTACCTCTATGAGAGAAGCTATGAAGAAATGAGGACATTTAATGAATGACTAATTTTGGTCTATATTCTATAGTGAGTGAAGCTCACGAGAGAGAGAACAGCCATGTTGAAATTCATATACTTTGTATTTATCGAGTGAGAAAAAGGGATGCCTGTACTATCGCTCGATGAACCAAGAGATCACTGCTACATGTGAGAACCCATGTCTGGGATTCCTATATTATGAAATATATATATATTGAACTTTACGTGAAGGAATATTCGCTAGACGAGGTTAGGTCTAGGAGCCTTCCTATATATTGGTTATGGTCTGACGTGCCCAGTCAGTAAAGCCAGATGATTTACATGATGGAACGCTGAATGCTTATTTACGAATGCTCCATTATGATATTTGCCAAGCATGAATGCTAACTTAAGATGATATTCCTGTGATCAACATTATGCTGTCTATGTCGACATTTGTTCCTGTAACCATACACGTACTGTCCAAGTGTGCGTCCCATTAAATGTTATAAAAGACCACCGTAGTTCCAGTACTTCTTGAATTCGAACAGTGTGAGTATGAGTGATGTACTACCAACCTGTCAACTCTATCGAATCATTCTACCATTCGCGTACTGACATTCAGATACACACTCATTGTTTACACTCACATTCTTGTCGGAGCCTCATCACGTTCCAGGACAAGATGACCTGTATGACCAAAACTGTGCTGGGTTTGATGAGTTGACAATCGTTACACTTTACTACACCAGTCCCAACATCTACATTTATCCACTGGTGGACATTCACATCATTTAACAAATAAAGCATGATTCAACAACTAGTAGCCAGTATGAGTTAACAACTACACAAAGAGGGTTTAACACCAACCCAGCTCCAGCGTCTCTGCCAGCTATGATGGTGTGCATGTCCTCTTGCTTGCTACGAGTAAGCAGATCTTGGTTAGTGATGGTATTCGGCCAAAAGATTAGGTGAATTTTTCTTAGGCATGTTGTGTGAAAAGAGGACAATTTCGACATTTCCTTCTCTGTAACTCTCCAGCATTCTGCACCATAGAGAAGCACAGAAAGCACACAGCTCTGATATAATCTTAATTTTGTGCTTGTGCTGTATTGGGAGGACTTCCAGATGTTGTTTAGGCTAAAGAAGGCTGTTCTTGCCTTATTCATTCTGATGTTGATGTCTTTGCCTGCCCCGCCGTCTGGTGTTACTATGCTTCCTAGGTATGTGAAGGTATCTGTCTGTACCAGTTGCTGATTCCTTACTGATATGGGCTCAGGGTTGCTCACATTGAGCGTCATGACCTCAGACTTCTTTAAATTGATGTTCAAGCCCACCTGCTGGCTAAACTTATTAAGTCTATCCGTTTTTTCCTGGATGTGTTGATGTGAATGTGCTAGTAGTGCAATGTCATCTGCATATTCCAGATCTTCCAATGTAGAAAATGTTGTCCATCTTATTCCTCTTGGACTGCCCTCTGTTGTCTGGCGCATCACCCAGTCTATGACTGTTAAAAATAGAGTGGTTGATAAGGGGCATCCCTGTCATACTCCTGTCTTCACCTCAAAGGTTAGGTTGCTCTGCCCAACACTACACGTAAAGTTGGCATAGAGGCTTTTTATGATTGACACTATGCAGCTTGGAATTTCATAAGCCCTCAGTATTTTCCATAAACTGTCCCTATGTATGCTGTCAAAAGCCTTTTCAAAATCAACTAAATTAATGTAAAGCTGTCTTTGCCATTCTGAGCACTGCTCTATAATGTTCCTGAGAGTGAATATATGGTCTACACATCTTCTATTCTTTCTAAATCCTGCTTGTTCTTTCCTCAGTTTGTGGTCTACTGCCTTTGAAATTCTCTGTATAATTATCCTGCCTAGTATTTTGCTGGGAACTGAGAGAAGAGTGATTCCTCTCCAATTATTGCAGTCTGCAAGATCTCCCTTCTTGGGCAATTTGACAATTATTCCTTTGTTCCACTCTGATGGTGTTGTCCCCGTTTTCCAGACTTGTGCAAATAGTGGTTCTAATAGTTCTGCTGCTAGCTCAGGGTCTGTCTTAAATAGCTCTGCATTTAAGTTATCATGGCCCGGAGCTTTGCCGTTCTTTAACCCTTTGATTGCTGTGATGATTTCTTCTTTTCGTGGAATGTCTGTATTTACATCTAGATCGTTTTCAGCCTCAGGAACATTCAATTGTGTCTCTGGTGGTTCCTTGTTCAGAGTTTCTCTGAAGTGCTCTGCCCATCTTGTTTCCTGTCCCTCTGCTGTCGTGATGAGATTACCTTGCTTATCTCTTACTAATGTAATATTGTTTGCACCTCGTTTTCCGCTGATGAATTTAGTTATTTTGTATACTGTGCTTTGTTCATTTCTCAGTGCTGCCTCCTCTGCCTGTCTTGCAAGATCGTCTAGGAAATTCCTTTTGTTGGCTCGGGTTTGGCGTTTAACTTCCTTGTCCAGCTGACTGTACTGTTCGCTATATAGTTGCTTTAACCTGGGGGACTTCGCTTCTGTTTTCTTTCTTTTCATTTCCTTTCTCATCGTTATGGTGTTTAATGTTTCTGGTGTTATCCAGTCTTGCTTCTTCCTTTTCTGGAATCCCAAGCATGATTTGCTGCTTTCCTTGTATATTGTTGAAATGGTGTTGAAATTCTGGTCTATATCATCAGTCAATGTCTTTTCCTGACTTTTGGCAAATTGATATCGTTTCTTTATGTTGGCTGCAAAAGCTTTTCTGGTAAGGGAGTCCTTCAATTTGCTGATGTCAAACCTTTTCTGTGTAGTTACAGTTGGTCCAGCCCTTCTTAGTTTCACTTTCAGTTTTGCTACTACTAAATGGTGATCACTTCCCACATCTGCACCTCTTCTTACCTTCACATCTTGTAATGCATGTCTCCATCTACCGTTAACCATGTTGTGGTCTATCTGGTTTCTGTCCCGACCATTTGGTGATTCCCATGTTAATTTGTGAATTTCTTTATGTGGGAAAAGTGTTCCTCCAATGACCAGGTTGTTAATGCTACAGAAACTTATTAGTTTATCCCCATTTTCGTTTGCTGTTCCGCTGCCGCATTTCCCCATTGTTCTTTCATTATATGTATTGTGTGTACCAACTTTCGCACTGAGGTCTCCCATTACTATTACAAGATCATATCTAGGTGTGTCTTCCATTTCTTTCTGCAGTTGTTGATAGAATTCATCCTTGACCTCCTCATCGCTATCATTCGTTGGTGCGTAGCATTGTATTATTGTAGTGTTGGTGAATCTCCCTCTCAATCTTAATCTTATCAGTCTGTTTTTGATGGGTTTCCATTCCAGTAATGTCCTTTCTATTCCTTTCTGTAGAATAATGGCTACGCCTTCATTGTGCTGTCCATCCTCTCTTCCAGAGTAAAGTACTGTTTCTCCTGTTGCTGTTTTAACTTTTCCTGCCCCTGTCCATCTGCTCTCGCTTATCCCTAGAATGCGTAACCTATAGTTTCTCATTTCTGCCGTGACCTGTCTTAGTTTACCTGTCTCGTTCATTGTCCTGACATTCCAAAATCCTATTCTTGTATCCTGTTTTGCGGTCAGGACATCCGTTTTCATGTCAGTGGCTTCCTTTCGATAATTAAACATCATGAGGTGTTATTATGAATGCCTTATTTCTGTTTATGTGTTCTCATGACTGCATTAAGCCTGAAGTGAAAGTGTGATTCGAAAAGCTTCCTCAAAGCCTTCTTCTGTTGTGTCCATTTTTTAATTTGACGTGATTAGCTTCATCAGATCTTATTTGAAGTTGTCCCTCATTTTCCTTTGTGCTCCATACGGAGCATGGAGCCCCCACTACAGCTGGTCCCTCTGCAGAAAGCATGCACAAAGCAGTCAAAAGCTCTTGCAGCGGTGGCTTCCAATTGTTTCACAAGATGAAGTTGCCGGTCCCATGCACAACCTCAATATTAGTAACCCTTCTATGACATGCCTGGGGGTCCAGTAGTCCTATTCTTTCTTTGTGACCCCAGAGACCCCCGGGGACTACACTGGGGCATCTGAATTAGTTACTTTATTATGCTGTAAGTTTGTTACTGATGACAGCATATTTGTTAACCAGTTTGACTGTTTTGCAGTAATGCACTGTTCATGTGACATTTTTTATGCTATTTCATGCAAAGGTGCATACATTAAATTAGTTTAACTACCACATTTTATTACGCTGTTTATGTTTCCTACATAAGAGAAACTCAGCCACTATATACTTCTCTGGCTCATGCAAAAAGATTACAAAAAGTACCTCTTTTCTGAGCCCATTGTTTGTTATTACACTCTCAATTGAGTCATGGATTCTGTCTACTCTGCCGTCCTGAAAAATTAAAATTAATTCAAAAAGAAGAATTAAAATCTGAGAGACAGGTCTTCAATGTTTCAAATGAGACAGAATAAAAACTCTCCAAGATTTCATATTATAATATTTATTATCATTATTAAGATTATAAAATTTATTCAATTTTTTTATTTTAAACACTGCATTTGATCTCTTAATGTATTCTTCACAACTGCATTAAATCTTAGCACTAAAAACAATATTTAACAATTTAAATTAAATATTTAAAAACCTGAAATATGTAACAAGAAGTAGCCCTGTGTAGTCTGTGTGGATCTCCCTTGAAATCAAAGGAGTTATAAAAGAAAAAAATGCTTTTCCTTACCTCTCCAAGTGGATATACCCCTCTGTACACAACTGTGTATTCTGCCCTACAAAAAGATATGCAGCATTATTTAATATTGTGATAGCAAAGACGGTATACAGACAGAAGAGATTTTAGACATGGATTTGGATAAGATGAAACATGATGAACATAATGTGTGTCCAAAGCATATTCATTTATAACAGGTTTAGTGCCTTCCTCTTTTTTTACCACCCCTGTTGTCAAAGACTAGTACTATGAGGAGATTTTAGTTTATCCCTTTTTTTAAATCATCTGTTTTGTTAAGTACCACAGGGAGATTTTAGTTTCTCCCTTCTTTAATGAAGATTGCCATTGAGTACTAATAATATGGGGGGATTTCAGTTTATCCCTTCCTTAATCACCCCTGCTATTTAAGTACAGTGGATGGATATGATTCAGAAAAATAGAAAAAAGGTGATTTGTCTTACTAGGATAAAAGACATAAGAAAATAGCCAACATTGCAGTCACACGGCAACCACCAGGGAAAGGACAGAAAGTGAGAGCTAAGTAGGACACATAAGAAAATAAAAATCAAAACTGGGTATTACCTGTAAAAGTCACTAAGACCTAGCATGCCCTCCGAAAAGAGTTCCCTTCATCTTCCTTGACATGCTATTAAGTACTAATACTAATGGGGGAGATTTTAGTTTCTCTTTTTGTTTTACACACCTCTGTTGTTAAGTACCACAGGAAGGTTTTAGTTTCTTTAATCACCCCTGCTATAAAGTACTAGCACCAAGGGAAGAATTTAGATTCTCCCTATTTTTAATCACTGTTGCTGTTAGGTACCACGTGGGAAAACTAGCTCCTCATTTTTTGTTTAACCACCCCTGCCATTAAGTACTAGTACTATCTGGAGATTGAACTTCTCCCTTCTTTAATCACTTTTGCTGCTGTATCATGGGGAGATTCAGTGATGATCATGGGCACATTAGCTGATCAGTTGACCTTCTTCTCTTTCAAGATCCATGCTAACAAATGTAGGTGATTTTTATCTCTCGGTAATGTTCTGTCCATATTTTTGTATCCCTTAGTAACTTCTGTCCCTAGTTTGTCAATTCTGTTGTTGATGTTTTTCCTCTGCCATGATGTTAAACTACCTAGTATCTTCCATGTTATCCTCATTTTATTTCTCTATAATTTTTCCTTATAATCACAATGTATTCTTTTTCTTTCACACTCAGACGTCAACTTGAATATGTTCAAAGAAAGCAGTGGTCAGCTTGAGGCTATTTTTATCTCCAAAGAGCTTCTCCAAGAATGGTGCTGGAGATGACCACATGTGCTTTCTCTGTTCTTCATATGTTGGGCATCTTTGAAGCAGATATTCAGCAGTCATTTTATCGGTGTCACAGTCACACTCATCAGTAGCTCCTATCTTTAGCTTGTTGAATAGGTGGTATCTCAATCTGTTGTGGCCCGTGCGGAGTCTGAAGATTATCACTGGTTCTCTTCTGTTGAGCTGGTAGTATGCATCATTTTTTGTGTGGCCT
Source organism: Oreohelix idahoensis (assembly GCA_024509875.1). Lineage (NCBI taxonomy): Eukaryota > Metazoa > Mollusca > Gastropoda > Stylommatophora > Oreohelicidae > Oreohelix > Oreohelix idahoensis. The sequence goes on along the minus strand of JAMPIV010016952.1, from coordinate 98,462 downwards.
GGATGTTCTGCTCCCCATTTGTTCCTGTTTCTGCTTCTGATAAAACTCTTTGCTTCTTCAAAAGTTATACTTGTATCAGGCTGTGGTAGCTTTCCACCTTCCTTTGCCAGTCTGTCAGCTTCTTCATTGCCGGAGATGTTGCAATGAGATGGGGTCAACTGTACTACAACTCGTTTGAACTGGTGGCTCAGTTTGTGGAGTACTACTCTTAGGTCATCCAGGTCTGCACTGTTCTGGCTCTTCAGCGTTGCAATTACTGACACCGCATCTGTAAAGAAAGCAACTTGTCTCTCGGTGCTTTCCTCTGTCCTTAGGACCTCTGCTGCAGTTTTCAAGGCCTCAGCCTCTGCTCTGAAGTTGCTTGAGGATTTTCCTGTGGCCACCAACATCCTTTTTTGTATACCAGTGCTTAAGTTCAATAAACACTCCTCCACCTCCATCTTCTGTTGCATTTTTTGCTGATCCATCTGTGTAGGCATGGGTCTAGGTGTTGCTCGGGCAATGTATTCTAAATTTCCTATTCACATAACACAACTACAAACTGTAGACTAATATTTTTCTTACTTTTACAGTAAACAAACACTTGCATATAAAACACAGCTTCCTATAATAAAGAGATGCAAACAAAAACTCACTTTACTTTCACAAGGAAAAACTTCCATATGAAACATATTTTACTTTAATTAAAACAACAACAAAACCGTCAAGCAAATACAACACATATTACTTTCTTAAAATACTAAGAACTTTGCACAAACAATGCCATCTTACTTTCCGTCAGGACCATGAACAGGGATCTCATCCTGCTCCTCCTCTGGTAACAATGCATGGGCAGGTTTACGAGCACCCTTAGCAATGTCAGGCTGAGTTTCTTGACATGTCCCCACTTTACTGAGGTCAAGGTCTATCTGTCGCAGTAGGTGAGATATTGGTCTGTAGATCTGGCCATTCGGCAAGCGTCCCTAACAGAAAAAAAAAATTTCACAGTAAGTGCTGCCAAGTGTCAACATTACATCTGAATTTATTATTATATGAAATCATCTGCTTAAAGAAAATGACAAGACACATAAGAAATAAAAACAAATTATAAAAAAAAAAGAAGTTATAAAGAACAAAGAAAAGACAATGGCATGTATAAACAGAGGTCAAGTCATAAACAAATGGGACAGGTTGACAAGTAACATACAAAGAGGTGTGGAACTACTGCACAGCAACACAAAACACAGGTGGCTATCCCCCCCCCCCCCTCCCCCCGAGGCCTCTCCTGATTAATCCTCATTTTGTTCCCCTTTTAAAAAAAAAACAAAAAAAACAAAAAATTTAGGAAAAGGTTGGTAACACTCATGCCACTTTCTATTAATTTTAACAGCCGGGATGTAACAAAAGGTCAAGTGATGCAACACAAGAAAAATGTTTAATCAGCAAACTATGTGCCTACCTTGACAAAACTGACATAGACAGGCATTCCTTTGTAAACGTGAAACAATTCTCTGACCTGTGGAGAATAGATAAGACTAAGACTAAGACTAATAATATGAAAACAGCATAAGAGGACATCATAACAACATTTTGCCACACACAGTTCTGGGGGGGGGGGGTGTCTCTGAGGAGGCACACGAAGATTATGACTATTGCTCCCTCAGACATATCTCAAAAGGCAACTTAATGTAAGAGGTTGTGTATAGGGGTGGCAACCTCTTGAGGTAAAACATATTAATACAGAAACTACCACTGTAGAAGCACATTTTGATGCAGGATTCCTGAAAGGGGCTAGCTGCACAGCTCACTCCATGTTCTATAAGAAGCACAAAAAAGACATGAAAAAGAATGTAAAACACTATTTTCTTACAAAAAAGTAGAGCTTCCTGAAGGGTCATGTTGCCAGTGTTAACCGCATATACAGCTCTAACGCTGACTAATTAAACTGGTCAAGAACAGTAAGATGGTCTGACAATGAGATTCTTCATTGTTAACTTCTTGACCGTCTAAAACAAACCATAGAGGATTGTGAGCAAGGAACACTGGCTGGAAGGATAGAATAAAGATGAGTGAGTGACTGATGAAGCACTTACAAATAAAAATTAGAGTAAACCTGTCACCCACCTTTCCTCTCTTTGATCTTCTTAAACTTTCAGTATACAGTTCATCCATGACATCTCCAATGCAAACCTTACCCTGTATTGAATAAAGGAGACAACTCTGACTATGAAACTGTATTTTTTATTTCCCCTTTACAGCAAAATGCACAAATCTGCCCACATAGACCCATCATGTGCTGGTCAACTAAGTCCATCATCATGTGCTGGTCAACGAAGTGCATTATGGAATTTTCTGCTTTTGTCTGGACCTGCTCTATAGTTCTTCACATTTCCCTTCACAAATACCATCTCCTAATCCATTTAAAAAAAAAAAGGGTTCCATCTAAGGACCATGTGAGGGTACCTATTTACCATCATTCTTAATATGTCCAAAAATTATATCATTCTTCACTTTTAGATCTCATCATGAATTAATAATTGTGAGGGTGTCTACTTGTATTCACTCTTAATATGTCCCACAATCATTTTTACCACTGGATCACGTGATGGTACTGACTTATAATCATTCTTAACATGTCCCATAACTATTTCGATCTTCTCTAATAATTTTTGTCATGAATTAATGCCTGAAAAATGGTATTGGAGTCAGCTTTACAAATGAACAACACAGGATGTTTAGAGGTTATCCTGTGTCGTCAAACAGGAAATAAAGATTTTTAAGATAAAATTTTGATTCTTTTACGCAAGACACACCTCATTCAACCTAGGCACAGGGTCCATCAGTTATATTAGGGCACATGTCTAAATTTAAAAAGGCCTTTTGGTCTGGTTTACTGTGTATTTTGTAACTTAAAAAAATATGTTGAAAGACTATGAGAAAATGACAAAGGACGCAGCATGAATAGGTACCAAATAGATCTACTAAACATGAAAGAAACTGATTGCAATAAGACTTCAAAGAATAAATAATAATAATAATAAATTCTTTAAGCACCAAACACGGCGCATAAGGCAGAAACCAGTGCTCTCCAGGTTGTTCGTTGTGACGCCACTCCTCTTAGCTCTTGCACATTATTTAGGCCCAACGTTCTTCCTTCTCTTATTATTGTTCTTCTGAGTGTTTCTTTTGGTCTTCCTTTTTTCCTCTTACCCTCAGGAACCCAAGTGAGCGCCTGTAGTGGTATTCTGTTGTTTTGCATTCGTAGGACATGACCGATATATGACCATCGTCTTTTCCTTATATAGTCGGAGACATATTTCTGCCTAGAGTCTTCTCTTATTTGTCGATTAGTCTTGAATTCTTTCCAACTGATGTTCATGAGTTTTCTAAGACATTTGTTCTCGAATGTATTCAGCTTGTTCTCCAATGATTTTGTTATTTTCCAACTCTCACAGCCGTATGTTAACACTGAGATAACATTTGAATTAAACAGACGAAGCTTGGTATGTATATTCAATGATCGTAATTTCCAAATGTTAGATAATCTATTGAAGGCGCTAGCTGCCAAAGCAATTCTAGTATGGATTTCTCTTGTTGTGTCACCATCCTGAGTCATTTTACTGCCTAAATAATTGAAACTTTCAACTTTCTGTAGTTTTTCCCCGTTCAAGATGATATCAAAGGTCTCGTTAGAAAAGTTCATAGCTTTAGTTTTAGAGGCATTTATTTGGAGACCTATTTTAACCGAGAGATGACACAAATTATTTATTGCTTCTTGGGATTGTCTTGGTGTTGAACTTAAGAATGCTACATCATGATGGGAAACAATGGCAAAGAAAACCTATCTGCTGTTGCCCTAAGACGCCACTAGGCGTAATGGCCACTGACTGCTTTGACGGTCGGTGGCTAAGGACGGAAGAAGAAGAAGAATCAATAGCTATTCCAAAAAGTAGTGGTGACATAATACAGCCTTGTTTCACCCCTGTTTCTACTGTAAACCATTCTGTATTCCCTTTATTTGTTCTAACACAACATCTTGCATTGTCATATAGCGCTTTGATTATATTCACATATTTTGTTGGAAAACCATAGATTGTAAGTATCTTCCACAATGATGGGCGGTGTAGACTATCAAAGGCTTTTTGAAAATCGACGAAGGTGATAATAAGTGGCGATTGCCTTTCCACTGATTCTTCTATAATTGTTCTTAGTGTGAATATTTGATCAATACATGATCGTTTCGGCCTGAAACCCGCTTGTTCTTCTCTGATCTTTTCGTCAGCATGCAATTTAAGTCTTTCTAACATCATGCAACATAATAATTTTCCAGGTACTGATAATAGAGATATACCACGCCAGTTATTACAGTCTGATAGATCACCTTTCTTCGGTAACTTTACAATAATACTGTCTTTCCATTGTTGTGGTGGTTGTTCTTCTCTCCATACTTCATTTATAATATCTAAAATTCTCAAGAGGTTGTTGTCATTAACTGCTTTAATCATTTCCCCTGAAATTTCGTCAACTCCAGCAGCTTTAAAATTTTTTAATCTTTTAACGGCTTGTTTGATCTCGTCCAGCGTGAATCCATCGCAAGTTATTGGCAAGGTGGTTGTGGGTGTTTCATTATTAAAATCAGGTGTTACTGTTGGTGGTGGTCTGTTTAGCACCTCCATGAAGTGCTCAGCCCATCTCTTCATTTGTTCTTTTTCTGTTGGTATTGAATTCCCTAATTTACCTTTAACAGGTGTTTCCATAGCAGTAGGCTGGTGACATAGTTGTTTTGTAATTTGATAAAGGCACCTACTATTACCAGTTCTTGCCAATACAACAAAATACAACAAAATACAACAAAAGTATAACTTTGTATACAAGTGTTATCCATTTCCATCTTCTCATTTTGCTTTTGTCACCAAATATATATCTGCAAGCTTACCTTCTTGTAATCATTCTTAATATGTCACACTAACATTTTCAACTTCTTTTTTAAATGTCACTGATTAATACCCATGCATTTAGTGATTTCTGGACTAGATGTTTTTTTTAGGGTAACTACATTCAAATTACATGTCAAGTCAGTCCTATTGTACAGCTCAGAAGCATGGAGAACATAATCAACAACCAAAAAGCTACAGACTTTCATAACTGGATGCATGAGTAGAATAGAAGGACTGAAATGGCATGATAAGACCACAGATGTGGAACTTATGACAAGGACCAGACAAGTGCCAGTGGAACAAGATATGAGAAGAAGACACTGGAGATGGATAGGAGACACACTGAGGTAACTTGATGATAGCATTACAAGGCAGTCCTTGTTCTGGAATCCCCAGTGTAAGAAAGAGGTAAAGGAAGACCGCAGAACACACAGAGAAGAGAATAAGAGGGACAAAAAAAGACATAGAAAGACTTGAAGCTGATGGCACAAGACAGGAAAACTTGGCATAAGTTTGTTGGAGGCCTATGCTCCTTGGGGAGCTGAAAGGTGATGATATTCAAATAAACATTCTTGAGCATCATCATTCAAGTCACCCTTTAATGTTTGTCATTTTTCTAGGCTCACTTTTTAAATATCTTTGATACCTAAAGGAGGAATGAACAAACCTGTGACATGATAAATTTATATATTTTCCATGTTGACAATGTGTGATCTCAGATCCACTCTTCTACTCATTCATTACTATTCATCTCGCCTTCAACAAACATATGTCAAGTCAACTTGTCCCGTGCCATGAGCTCAAGGTCTTTCCTTGTATTCCTCATCCGTTTCTTTTCCAGTTCTCTACTACATGTGCTATAATGGCATCAAGGTCACCAAGAGCTGACGCTCAGTGACAGTGGATCAAAGAAGACACCATGTGTTTTTTGGTCTACCTCTACCTCACTTAACCTGGGGGTTCTAGAGCAAGAACTACCTTGTAATGCTATCAACAGGTTACCTCAATGTGTGTCCTATCCATCGCCAGTGACTTCTCACTTTTTCTTCCACTGGCACTTGTCTGGTTCTCGTCATCAGTTCCACATTAATGTTCTTGTTATACCATGTCACTCCTTCTATTCTACGCAATCACCCATTTATGAAAGTCTATCCATATTGCTGTTGGCATTTTTGTGGCTTACAGTTCCTATAACATATGGTAGTCAGCCCCATCCTCTATACAGTGTTTGTATATGGGTGTGTGAGTGAATATGTGTGTCTGTGTGTATATATATTTTTGTCAGCTTCTAATTCCTTTTTCTGTGATTCCTCCAAGTAGTAAAGGTCCTATATTTAAATCATATTATTCATATCACCAGCATCATTTTCTTTGGCACATCTTACAGATCATGGAGCCACCACTGCAGCTGGTCCCCTTGTTGGAAACCTGCGGCAAACATTGACATGCTCATGCAGTAGTGGTTTCTGTAGCAATCTGTTTTACATCAGGAGGCTGCCAACCTCATATTAGTCGCCTTGTATGACACGTTTAAGGCAGCAGTCGTCCTATGTTTTCTTTGTCTCATCAGAGACCCCCAGGAACTACAGAGGGCATATTATTTTCATTACTTGTTACAAAAAAAGTTTAGCCAAAACCACCACCGTGAAATTTTTGCTGATACCTACATCTTCAGCAGCAACACTTTCAGGATCAATATCCGTCACAACAAGATGAGTGTTAATGTAACTGCAGGGACAGAGAGCAAGTTCAAGAACAAGTTAGTATGTGTACTCACAAATAATAATAATAATCATCATTATCTTCACCCCTTCAGCTCCACAAGGAACATGGGCCTTCGACAAACACACGCCAAGTCTTCCTGTCACAGGCCTACAACAAACACATGCCAAGTCTTCCTGTCACAGGCCTACAACAAACACACGACAAGTCTTCCTGTCACAGGCCTTCAACAAACACATGCCAAGTCTTCCTGTCACAGGCCTTCAACAAACACATGACAAGTCTTCCTGTCACCAGCCTTCAACAAACACACGACAAGTCTTCCTGTCACAGGCCTTCAACAAACACACGACAAGTCTTCCTGTCACAGGCCTTCAACAAACACACGACAAGTCTTCCTGTCACAGGCATTCAACAAACACATGCCAAGTCTTCCTGTCATAGGCCTTCAACAAACACACGACAAGTCTTCCTGTCACAGGCCTTCAACAAACACACGACATGTCTTCCTGTCACAGGCCTTCAACAAACACACGACAAGTCTTCCTGTCACAGGCCTTCAACAAACACACGACAAGTCTTCCTGTCACAGGCCTTCAACAAACACATGCCAAGTCTTCCTGTCTATGGCCTACAACAAACACATGCCAAGTCTTCCTGTCACAGGCCTTAAACAAACACATGCCAAGCCTTTCTGTCACAGGCCTTCAACAAACACATGCCAAGTCTTCCTGTCTATGGCCTTCGACAAACACACGCCAAGTCTTCCAGTCACAGGCCTTCAACAAACACACACCAAGTCTTCCTGTCACATACCTTCAACAAACACATACCAAGTCTTCCTGTCACAGGCCTACAACAAACACATACCAAGTCTTCCTGTCACATACCTTCAACAAACACATGCCAAGTCTTCCTGTCACAGGCCTACAACAAACACATGCCAAGTCTTCCTGTCACATACCTTCAACAAACACATGCCAAGTCTTCCTGTCACATACCTTCAACAAACACATGCAAAGTCTTCCTGTCACAGGCCTACAACAAACATACGACAAGTCTTCCTGTCAAAGGCCTTCAACAAACACATGACAAGTCTTCCTGTCACAGGCCTACAACAAACACATGCCAAGTCTTCCTGTCACAGGCCTACAACAAACACACAACAAGTCTTCCTGTCACAGGCCTTCAACAAACACATGCCAAGTCTTCCTGTCACAGGCCTTCAACAAACACATGACAAGTCTTCCTGTCACCAGCCTTCAACAAACACATGACAAGTCTTCCTGTCACAGGCCTTCAACAAACACATGACAAGTCTTCCTGTCACAGGCCTTCAACAAACACACGACAAGTCTTCCTGTCACAGGCATTCAACAAACACATGCCAAGTCTTCCTGTCACAGGCCTTCAACAAACACACGACAAGTCTTCCTGTCACAGGCCTTCAACAAACACACGACAAGTCTTCCTGTCACAGGCCTTCAACAAACACACGACAAGTCTTCCTGTCACAGGCCTTCAACAAACACTCGACAAGTCTTCCTGTCACAGGCCTTCAACAAACACATGCCAAGTCTTCCTATCTATGGCCTACAACAAACACATGCCAAGTCTTCCTGTCACCAGCCTTCAACAAACACATGACAAGTCTTCCTGTCACAGGCCTTCAACAAACACATGACAAGTCTTCCTGTCACAGGCCTTCAACAAACACACGACAAGTCTTCCTGTCACAGGCATTCAACAAACACATGCCAAGTCTTCCTGTCACAGGCCTTCAACAAACACACGACAAGTCTTCCTGTCACAGGCCTTCAACAAACACACGACAAGTCTTCCTGTCACAGGCCTTCAACAAACACACGACAAGTCTTCCTGTCACAGGCCTTCAACAAACACACGACAAGTCTTCCTGTCACAGGCCTTCAACAAACACATGCCAAGTCTTCCTATCTATGGCCTACAACAAACACATGCCAAGTCTTCCTGTCACAGGCCTTCAACAAACACATGCCAAGTCTTCCTGTCACAGGCCTTCAACAAACACATGCCAAGTCTTCCTGTCTATGGCCTTCGACAAACACACGCCAAGTCTTCCAGTCACAGGCCTTCAACAAACACACGCCAAGTCTTCCTGTCACATACCTTCAACAAACACATGCCAAGTCTTCCTGTCACAGGCCTACAACAAACACATACCAAGTCTTCCTGTCACATATCTTCAACAAACACATGCCAAGTCTTCCTGTCACAGGCATTCAACAAACACATGCCAAGTCTTCCTGTCACATACCTTCAACATACACATGCCAAGTCTTCCTGTCACATACCTTCAACAAACACATGCAAAGTCTTCCTGTCACAGGCCTACAACAAACACACGCCAAGTCTTCCTGTCATAGGCCTTCAACAAACACACACCAAGTCTTCCTGTCACAGGCCTTCAACAAACACATGCCAAGTCTTCCTGTCACAGGCCTTCAACAAACACATGCCAAGTCTTCCTGTCTATGGTTTTCGACAAACACACGCCAAGTCTTCCTGTCACAGGCCTTCAACAAACACATGCCAAGTCTTCCTGTCACATACCTTCAACAAACACATGCCAAGTCTTCCTGTCACATACCTTCAACAAACACATGCCAAGTCTTCCTGTCACAGGCCTACAACAAACACATGCCAAGTCTTCCTGTCACAGGCCTACAACAAACACAAGCCAAGTCTTCCTGTCACATACCTTCAACAAACACATGCCAAATCTTCCTGTCACAGGCCTACAACAAACACATGCCAAGTCTTCCTGTCACCGGCCTACAACAAACACACGCCAAGTCTTCCTGTCACAGGCCTTCAACAAACACACACCAAGTCTTCTTGTCACAGGCCTTCAACAAACACATGCCGAGTCTTCCTGTCACAGGCCTACAACAGCTCAAGGTCCTTCCATGTCTTTCTCATCATTTCTGTCTACTGTTCTCTTCTTCATGTGGTTTTTTAAAATCTACCTCCACTTCTCTAACCCTCGAAATGCCAGAACATGGACTGCCTTGTAATGCAATCAGCAGGTCTCCTCAGTATGTGGCGATCACAAATAATGGGACATTTATTTATCTCATCACTGAATGCTTGCCCTCAGATCAGTAACATGTAAACAAGTAACATGAAATGTTAGAATAGTAATCACTTTTTAAATTAACAACCAACCATTTTTCTTCTATTTTTCCTCTTTCTTTCCTTATAAAGCATGCAGCCAGCAATGCAGCTGGTCCTCTTGCAGGAAGCCAGCATTAAAGAGCTCTTGCAGCTGTGGCTTCTGTAACAATTTGTTTTACATGATGAGATTTCCAGTTCCGTGCACAACCTCACACTAGTCATCTCTTGCGACAGGCCTGAGATAACAGTAGTCTTTTTCTTTCTTTGCCTCCTCAGAATCCCCTGGTTATTCCGCAGGACAAACATTTCACTTAACTCACACGAGGTCTATTATTCAATACAGGTATTATCTAGAAGCTAGCTACTAATTATCTATATCCTTCTAACAGTGGTGTAACTAGAATAAAAGGGGCACAAGTTGAGTTGGACTTCTTTAGTCCTTGGTAGCTGATGACACAGCAATTAGTGACCATCGTGCCTGGTGATGTCTTGTATGGCAGCAACAAACTGTCTCCACTTTGCTCGGTCGGCAGTCATCGTTCAGGTAGTGCCCCAGCTCTGGTTCATGCTTAGCATCACCGCCTCCACTGTTCTCTGCCAAGTGGTTATATTATTGATACAGACTTGCCCTATATTGATTATAGTTGTTGAGCCATTATATATGGATAGTCCAACTCAAGAGTTACTTCTTGAGTTGGACTATCTATATATAATGGCTCAACAACTATAATCAATATCAGCAAGTCTGTATCAATAATATAGCTATTTACTTCATAAGCATCATCATCATTACCCCTAAGGACCACAGGCCTTCAACAAATCTGTGCCAAGTCCTCCTGTTCACTGCCGTATGACCAAGATATTTCCGTGCTTTGTTTATCTCTTTCATTTTTATCACCAGAAACTGGGACATGCTATGAAGTTTAAACACAAGAACAAAGGAAATTGAAAGAATTTATATCAAGGCGAGATTCCCTTCTGATCACTACTTTTAGGCCCTTATGTGGCTGGGGCCCCTGGGAAGTGTCCAGTTTACCCGAGCGGTAGTTATGCCACTGCCTTCTAAGGTCATTTGCAAACTGGAAAAGAAGTTATGCCAGGTCTTCATTTCTTTATTGTGTGAAAACATTATCATTCTCTAACTTGAGACCTCTATCATGTATTCAAACTTGCATGTGCATTTCCTACTGCATTTTAAAATGTTTTTTTTTTAACTGTCTTCCTTTTCTATATTACTTTTAATCAGCTTTAAATTTGTTTATTTCCAAGATTGCTTAGCTATTTTGATCATGACTCTTGGTCCATAAGAACATGCTAATTACTTGCAGCTTGTTTCCTTCTTCTTCTTCGTACGCTGTCAGACATCTGCTTGAATGTTTTCTTCTTCTTCTGCGTTCATCCTGAAAAGGACGGTTGTTACGCTGTGTCGCCGTTTACAGCAAAGCTGTTAGATTTGCGCCTTTCGGCCCGACACATCCGTTTCAGCATGGCATTTCTGGGACCGGGTTAGCCTTCCCTCTTTGATCCCTACTCTCTCAGCCAGATTGCAGTGATGCAGCCTGTTTTCAGGACCACCACTTGGAGGGGGAGTAGGGTCTTGGTCAGCTCTGGTTCGCTGACCCTGACGCAAGCAATCAAACTATGGGTCGCTGACTGCATTTATCACTGTTGCTGCGTCTTCAGTCCCTGAATGTTTTCAAAGAAAGCAGTAGTTAGTTTGAGGCTATTTGCATCTCCGTAAAGCTTTTCCACGAATGGTACTGGTGTCGGCCTCATGCGCTTTCTCTGTTCCGCATATGTTGGGCAACTTTGAAGCAGATGTTCAGCAATCATTTTATCAGTGCCATAGTTACTTCTAACTTATCTAACTTTCTGTATTTTACCAAATCTTAATTTGTATTGACTTACTGCAGATGCACGCCAAGAACATCACATGGAACAAACTCATAATCTCTGTATTCCTAAAGAAATAAAACAAGAAATGGAACTTGCTTCAGGGGATGTAAGAAAATACTAAATAAAACAGACAAATAAATATGACTGCTGATTGTTTGTGATTTTAAAATGGGTTAAAATCTGATTAAATTAAGCACTAGTAGAATGCTGATGACAAGAAACACTGCTGAAACTTAGTTACATTAAACAATGTTTGAAATCTGTTATGAAAAGATCCAACACTGAATGATAATCCAGACACATGAGCGTCCCACAAAACTGTGCTGAGCACCAAAGTTTCCTAAGCCAACAGAAACCTATCTTATCATCGTCACCATAGTTTATTATTTACTCCCCATGGAGCATACAGCCACCACTACAACTGGCCCCTCATGCAGGAAGCCTGCACTAACACATTCATGTGCTCTTGCTGTGGGAATTTCTGTAGCAATTTTTTTTTACATTCTATATGGGTATTATCTAGAAGATAGCTACTAATTATCTATATTCTTCTAACAGTGGCATAGCTAGAATAAAAGGGGCCCCAGGCACAAGTTGAGTTGGACTTCTTCTTTTTCTTTGGTCCTTGGTCGCTGACTGACAAAGCAATTAGTGACCATTGCGCCTGGTGGTGTCTTGTAGGGCAGCAACAAACTATCTCCACTTTGCTTCATGTAGTGCCCCAGCTCTGATTCATGCTTAGCATCACCCCTCCACTGTTCTCCGCCAAGTGGTTATATTTTTGATACAGATAAAACACACGCACAACCTCATATTAGTCACCTCTGACATGCCTCAGGGAGCGGTATTCCTATTCTGTCATCATCCCCTCAGACATCCCCCACCCCACCAGGAACTAGATAGGGCATACCTCTCTTATATCAATCGTTAATTCTATTCCATGTTATATGATCATAACCCCATCAAGGCCAGCTCCTTGACGTGGAGATGGGGCTCAAGTACAGCCATCAGCGGCTGAAAAACCAAGACTGGCCAGGCCCTCCTAGACTCGAGCAAGACCACAGTCTGCCCTAGCAAGTCAAGGTGCTGAAGACGGAGGCAACCAGCCAAGAGGCGCACCACAGCAATCAGGATGCCACGCATTAGCGCTATGGGAAATATGCCTATATCTGCAAAACGTTATGGCACTCGCCCTGTGACGGACACCCAGGCAGGCGCAGTGCCGGGCCCTCTGCCTCGGAAGGGCCCAACCCCTACTACTGGGGGTCCTTCTCAATTGCCCCGGGGAGCCAGGAGGCATGAGAATAGAGCTACTGGCCAAGCAAAGAAAAGACCATTTAAAATAATGCACTGGAATGCTGAAGGCGTCAATAGTAAAAAAGACGGCTACAGCAAAAAATTAGAGCTCGAAAATATCTTGAATGAAGAGCAAGTAAATGTATGTTGCTTGCAAGAAACCCACCTCAACAAAGACATAGCCTTCAAAATCAGAGGCTACCAGTGCTACCGATCTGACCGAATAGACAGGCGAAAAGGTGGAATACTGACACTCGTGAGGAATAACATCAGTGCATGTCAGCTTGAAACATATATGGAGGGGGCGGAATACCAGATGCTTCATCTCAGGACAGAAAGTTCAGAATTCCACCTGCTCAACTACTACTGTCCGAGCGACCGCCCACTGGCACTAGATACAATCCCAGCAAAAGAAAGACTGATTGTATGCGGAGACTTCAACAGCCACTCACAGAGCTGGGGCTATGATCACATGGACAGGAGAGGTGAGGAGCTTGAAAACTGGCAGGATGACAATGGGCTTATCCTGATTAACCAGCCAATCGACCCACCAACCTTCTACTCGAGATCATGGCACACCACCTCTACACCAGACCTGGCATTCCACTCACCCAGCTTGGAGTGGAACACCACACGCGTTGTAGGGAAACAACTTGGAGGCAGCGACCACCGGCCAGTCTTCCTAATTGTGGAAAATGAACTTGTCAAGGAGAGCAGCACTCTCTCTAGGTGGAACTACAAGAAGGCAGACTGGACAATGTACCAGCACCGTACTAGTATACTGGCTAGAGATCTGACTGTAGACAAAGACATCAATAAGCTAGTTGATGAATTCAGCAGATGCATATTACAGGCTGCTCGTGAAACAATACCTAGAGGGGCTCGTAAGCACTACAAACCATATTGGAATAGTGAACTAGAGCAGCTGCACAACGACGTGGAAACATCTCGAAAGCAGGCAGAGACCAGTCCATGCCAAGAACACCACAATAACTACCAGCAAGCTAAGGCCAAATTTCAAAGGGCCAAGTTGCAGGCCAGGCGAAGAAGCTGGAAGGAGAAAACAGAGTCCTTGAACTTTGAAAGAGATACGAGGAAACTGTGGAAGCTGGTAAAGCAACTTAACGATGAAGGTACAGAGAGAAACTCAAGGATTGCTCTGTACAAAGATGGAAACATCCTCATGGGAAAACAGGCAGCTGATCACTTTTGCAGACTCCTTTGCTAAAGACAACAACATCGAAGTTAGCCCAGAGAAGCAACAGGAGACTCGTGAGAAACAACACGCAGGACGAGATGGAACCATACCTGAAGTTATGGAGGCACCAATCACATTCAGAGAACTGGAGCTTGCAATATCCAAATTGAAAATGAGAAAGTCGCCAGGAGTTGATGGAGTGTCCAATGAAATGATTAAGAACTTGGGAACCGCAGCAAAAACAAAGCTGCTGCAGATCTTCAATATCTGTTGGAACTCAGGCAGAGTTCCACAGACCTGGAGGGAAGCAATCATGATACCACTCCTAAAACCAGGAAAAGACAGTTCCACTGCCTCCAGCTACAGACCAATCAGCCTTACAAGCTGCCTCTGCAAAACAATGGAACGTATCATCAACCTCAGGCTACAGTGGTACCTTGAAAGTGAAAACCTTCTTGTACCACAGCAGGCGGGCTTTAGGCAGTGTTATTCCACCGAAGATCAGGCAACTTACCTTTCCCAAGAGATTGAGGATGCGTTCCAAGATAAGAAACTGGTACTAGCAGCATGGATAGATCTAAGAAAAGCATTTGACAAGGTTTGGAAAGAAGGGCTTCTGAAGAAACTGAGAAATTGTAGAGTGAATGGTAAGATGTACAAATGGGTGAAAGCATACTTGCATAACAGAAGAGCCCGAGTACAACTAGATGGCCTCAAGAGTAAGAAAATTCTACTGCGTCATGGCGTCCCTCAGGGAGGGGTTCTGTCCCCCACACTTTTCCTAGTCTACATCAATGACCTGGTTGCTGAACTACCACATGGAATGAAAGTGGCAATGTACGCTGATGACCTGGTAATATGGTGCACAGATGAGCATGCAACAGTGGCCACCAAACTGCTACAAAGAGCTATAGATGCCTTAACCTCATGGGCAAATAGATGGTGTGTCAGCATCAACACAGACAAGTGCAGCACTACGCTCTTCACCCTCTCTCCCAAACAAAAAGCTGGTGTCATCAAGATAAACAAAGAGCTCCTGAGAGAAGATAAACAACCCACCTATCTCGGAGTTACATTCAATGATAGGCTGACATGGAAGCAGCACATCAACAAGGCAGCAACAAAGGCCAGGAGGAAGCTAGCCATCCTGAGAAAACTAAGTGGAACCACATGGGGAGCCAGCGGGAAAATACTTAGTAAAGTTTACCAGCAGGGCATACGACCACACCTGGAATATGGGTCAGCTGCGTGGTGTCCAGCATCAAACACCACATTACAAGAGCTAGATAAGGTGCAAAACCAGGCGCTTAGGGTCATCACGGGGGCAATGAAATCAACGCCTATAGTGGAGATGGAGAAAATGGGGAGGATACAAGCACTGAGAGAACGCAGAGACACGAAAGTGCTAACACAGGCAGAAAAGTTCCTCTGTATGCCGAGCCATCCAATGAAGGACAGATTCCAAAACCTAGCAATGGGGCGACTGAAAAGAAGCAGCTTTATCCACCAGGCCAAACGATTTCGTAGACAAACCTCAGACCTGCCTGAAGTTAACAGCCCTCTAAAGTCTGTGCCAGAACAAACCCCTTGGAGAGAGGAGCATGGACTACCAGTACACATCCACACAAAAGTGAAAGGAATATTCGACAGGGATGAACAGAACAGCGTGCAACGTAGGACAGTCACTCTCAGTTTCCTGGATGATAAATACCCACAGGACCTCTGGGTCCGAGTATACACGGATGGGTCAGCACAGAATGCAGTAAAGAATGGAGGAGCAGGAGTGTACATAGAATACCCAAACAACACTAGGGATACGGTCAGAGTACCAACGGGGAAATTCTGTAACAACTATGATGCAGAAGTCCAGGCAATCAAGGTGGCAACTGAGAAACTACTGAACACCAATCTCGGTCCACAGCCTGTAGTATTCCTGACAGATGCAAGATCAGCACTCCAAGCACTTCAGTCCAGAAAATTGCCAGTTATACAGGCCCTACTTTCTGAACTGTGCAACCAGCGCAGGGTCGCCATGCAGTGGATACCGTCTCATTGTGGAATACCAGGAAACGAGAGAGCAGACGGACTGGCTAAAGAAGGTGCTGCAGACGAACAACCGGATGTACCAGTAACGTACCATCAGAAGAAAAAGATGATCAAATCTATCAGAAAGCCACCAACATCAACGCAGGATGACTACCAAGCTATGAACAGATCAGAACAAATAGTCATTCTGCGCCTCAGAACAGGACACAACCGCCTCCGCAGCCACATGTATACAAAATTCAAGATTGGCAATTCAGCCATGTGTACATGTGGACAGGCACCCCAGACAGCGGAGCACGTACTGCAAGATTGCCCCGAATATGATATATTGAGGCAAACCCACTGGCCCAGAGAAACAACACTGGAAGCAAAACTATATGGACCCCTGTATGAACTACAAAAGACAGTGAAGTTTATACAAGAAACAACATTGCAGATATAGACAATATATTTCAAGCGAACGAAAGAAGAAGAAGAAGAAGAAAATATGATCATAACATCATGCTTCTTCGTATCTCCCTTGTTCTACTTTTTTTTTTTCACATACATTAATGTGAAAACAGCATCGTCTAAACACAGAAACTCCTCTTGTATGCCTAATGTTACAGCAACTTCATCCAACTGAGCTTTCATGGACAGCTGTATAAGAAACTACCAGGCTGAAAACAGCTTAAAGGAGAGATTCACAAAAATAAAACAAACCAACATGATTTGAAAAAGATAATAGGAATTGAGATTTCTCCTAATCCTCCACAGGCACATGGCTGCTGGGCCATAGGGCCAAAGAGAAAGAAATGATCCGTAGGTTCATATAAGACAATGCAATATTATATAATGTTGATTATTACCATAAAAGACTAAATTAAGTAAGAGCAAGTGATGATCTAAGGTCAACACAGGAGATGACAGAGATGTGTTTTATAACTTCTACTATAACTAATATAAGCAGGATAACTTCACAAACAAATCTAGAATCATACACCACAAATGACGGAAAAATAATCTGTGAGCATACAGGTGGACACTGAACAACACATGAAAGATACAACACATAGATTGGTACATCTTTAACCAAAAAAAATAAAAAAGACAATGAAGATCAGCACAAATTTAGATCCACTCAACATCCTTGCTTATAAGACCCTGATCTAGTAAGTCAAAGTTCAAATACAGCGTACAAATGTTCACAAATGACAGAAGATTAGACAGATAAATAAAAATAAGATGCCAAAAGGCTAATCCAGTGGCTTCCCAACTGACTCCACTGCTTAGACACCTATATATAACCATGCTGCAAAGCTTCAGTTAGTCGATAGCAGATTCCTAAAAATTCCACAGCATACTCCGAACAATTCTCATTCATACATGAAATCATTAATAAACTTGAAATTTGATAAATAACTTGAAGATCTTGTTTTTGAGGATGATTGGAAGTCTTCTGTTACATTAAAAAAAAAAAAACAGGACAAGCAGGAAAAGACAAACAATGAAAGCAGCAAACAAGAAACTACACATCAATATGAATAAAACAAAGGAAATGAGAATAAAAAGAGTATAAACAGATCCCATAAAGACCAACAATCAAGTGATTAGCTTTACAACTTTCTGGAATGCATGGAGGTGTATCTGGAGTCATCCTTATATGACCACCAGCTATGCATGATGCTACAATATACAAGGGGATTGACATAAGTCTTGGGCCTGACCATGAAGGACATGTCACAGAGAGCTGAAATTTTGTATAGTGTTTATTCCTTTTCAATATAGCCACCATCTGAATTGACACACTTCTGCCATCTCTGCTTGACCTTGAAAAGACCATGGGAGTAGAACACCCTATTTTTCAAACTAAACCAGTCATCACATGCCAGTATAACCTCTTCATCGCTGTCAAAATAATTTCTTTTTAGCTGTTTTTTAAGATTTGGGAATAGAAAAAAAGTCTGATGGAGCCAAATCTGGAGAATATGGGGGGGGGGGGGGGGGGGGGTGGGGGGTGGGGTGTGTGTGTGTGTGTGGAAGAATTTCAATATTCAAATCGTTGGCTGCTAGCTGCACAAGTCGTGCTTTGTGAGAGGGTGCGCTGTCTTGAAGCAAAGGAAGATTTTGAGTGTGCGTTATCCCTCGTTTCCTGGTCACAACCTTTCTTAGTTTGGTGAGAAGATCTGCATAGTACTGTTCATTAACTGTGTTGCCACGAGGCAGATAATCTTTCAAAAGGACACCTTTGCCGTCCCAAAAAACAGTCAGTATCCCTTTTCCTACAGATTTCTGCGCTCTCGGCTTGACAGGTGTTGGGGAGCCCGGGGTTTTCCATTGCATGCTGGCAATTTTGGATTCGGGGTCATAATGGTGTACCCAAGTCTCATCTACTGTCACCATGGTCTCCAAAAAAATTTTTGCCTGACACTTTTTGAGCAACTGTTGACAGCAATTTACCCTCGTTTGTTTCTGTTCACGTGTCAACAGTCACGGAACCCAGCCTGCACACACTTTTCTCATGTTCAGTCCGTTGTGTAAAATTCTATAAACTGTTCTTTCATTTAGTTTTACTCTACTAGCTATCTACACAATTGTCATTTTTCGACCCTGGTCAATGATTTTCTTCACTCTTGTTGCATTTTCATCGTTGCACTCTGAGGCTGGTCTACCAGATCTTGGCAGATCAGCAACATGTGAGCGGCCGCACTTAAACTGTTGACACCAGTTTTTTTACAGAAGTATATGAAGGACAAGAATCACGAAACACTGGTTCCATCTCCCTGTGTATTTCTGTAGGTGTTTTTCCCTGAAACATCAGAAATGTTATCACAGCTCTGGCCTCTTTCTTTTCCATTGTTTTTTCAAATCTTTGGAGCAGCAGATCCGGTCAATAGGGTACATTGCACTGTGCACCGTAGCGGGAAAACCCATTGAAGAAACAAACGCGTACTTCACACATTCAGTGCAAATATGATGAACTTTAAATGTACCAAGTTTCATCTTCCTCCTGTGACTCCTTCATGGTCAGGCCCCAGACTTATGTCAATCCCCTTGTACATATGTGGAAGTGAACCTCTGTCTGTGAGGCTAATTACACCCTCATTAACTCTTGAAATCATCCACACACTTCCAAGGATTCCCCCTGTGGTGAAACTTGTTGAAAACCCAGCATTGCACACTAAGCTTGGAGAAATCATTTGAGCCCCAGACGTAATGCTTTGGCTTTGACCTGGTTCACTGCAAACAGGAGGATCTCACGACAATTCCTTGGTGGAGCCCAGAACTGAGCATATTATGTTAGCTCTGCTTGGACGCCGGGGAATACACTGTATGCCATGCGCTTTTTACTCCTAGTTTGGGATCAGATGTGACAATCCTTCAAATGCAAGCCAAGCTGAAGAAACTGGAGCTCATGACTTCAACTCAGCACATTTCGGAATGGTAGAAAATCCACAGGAAAAGCCTAGATCTTCAGTGTCAATAACACCAAGGAGTCTTCAATTTGGTATTAGCTGCAAAAGAGCGAGAAGCTCTGCAGCCCTAGTTAAACAACAAATATCTGGAAGTAATATTGCAAAGCTGAGGAACAAATCGGAATGCATGTCAGTAGAAACAATACCAGATTTCTTTTCAACTCCATCCAACAAATATAACTCTGCAGCTTTATGTCAGAAAAATTAGAGTGTTTAACATAACTTTACAATATGCCCCTGCCTGTGACTTGGAAACATGGCATATCACTCAGAATATCATGTCAAAACTCTAGACCTTTGTCACCAGATGTCCCTGTCTCTTACTTCACATCAGACCATCAAAAGTTATAACAAGCTTGTGAAAGAGAACCCAGAAATAACAAGCTTGTGAGGGAGAACCCAGAAGTTATAACAAGCTTGTGAAGGAGAACCAGAAGTTATAACAAGCTTGTGAGGGAGAACCCAGAAGTTATAACAAACTTGTGAGAGAGAACCCAGACATTATAACAAGCTTGTGGGGAAGAACCCAGAAGTTATAACAAGCTTGTGAAGGAGAACCAGAAGTTATAACAAGCTTGTGAGGGAGAACCCAGAAGTTATAACAAGCTTGTGAAGGAGAACCAGAAGTTATAACAAGCTTGTGAGGGAGAGCCCAGAAGTTATAACAAGCTTGTGAGAGAGAACCCAGAAGTTATAACAAGCTTGTGAGGGAGAACCCAGAAGTTATAACAAACTTGTGAGGGAGAACCCAGACGTTATAACAAGCTTGTGAGGGAGAACCCAGAAGTTATAACAAGCTTGTGAAGGAGAATCAGAAGTTATAACAAGCTTGTGAGGGAGAACCCAGAAGTTATAACAAGCTTGTGAGGGAGAACCCAGAAGTTATAACAAGCTTGTGAAGGAGAACCAGGAGTTATAACAAGCTTGTGAGGGAGAGCCCAGAAGTTATAACAAGCTTGTGAGGGAGAACCCAGAAGTTATAACAAGCTTGTGAGGGAGAACCCAGAAGTTATAACAAGCTTGTGAGGGAGAACCAAACAACAACCTATAACAGCTGGAGTAGACAGAAAAGTGGATATCAACAGGATATCCCTCATGAAACAACCTACCAACATAACCAGACATATCCTTGAGTGGAAGTCACACAAGAAGAGACAAGTGGAAGGGTCAAAGAAGATTTGGGGAAGAATGGCAGAAGAAGCCAATAGAAACAGGGCTTCATCATCATCATCTTCTTTATCGCTCCTTATGAAGCTTACAGCCACCTCTGCAATGAGCTCCTTGAGGAAACCTACACCAAAGCCCCAATTCTTGCATCTGTGGTTCCTGTAGTGACATGTTTTACATGATAAGGTTGCCAGCCACATGAGGGTCATATAGAAGAATTGAAATAGATGTCCCATACAGAAAATATGTGTCTAGCAAGGGTCGCAGCCATTAGATCTAATGGGAATGAAAAAAGGATGATGATAAGGATGTTTTACTATATTACATTACAATGACACAATTTAATCTGGGTCAGTTATACTGTTATTATTTCCTCTGTAAGTGTACCTACCCCCATTTCCCATGTCTCATCCAGAAAGCTTGCATTCTTCAGATACAAGCTAAAGGGTATGTTCTGGACCTCTGCCAGCAAGGACAAAAGGATCTCTGAAAGGCAAGAAGTCACATAACTTTTACATGAAAATAATCTAAGACAGCTTACAGACAACAAAAAGTATACAGACACTGCACAAAGGTTAGAGACAATGAAAGTATACAGACAGTACCACACAAATGCACAATCACAAAAAAACATGAACAGAAAAGAAAGACAGAACTACAAACACATGATCAAAAGTAAAAAGGAGCTGGGAAAAACTGTACAATAATAAAGAACTACAAGGACTCAGTATAAGGATAAATATGAAGACAAATTGCATTTAATGTCGAGAGCGATTAATTCCACTTTCATTCAAAATAATTTTAATATCCATTTGATAAAACTGAAGATGTCAAACAAATTTTGCCTTCTTCTTTGAATTGACTTGACTGGGATCCACTGTCACTGAGCGTCAGCTCTTGGTGACCTTGAAGCCATTATGTGGTACTGCGTATAAGTTGTTCTGGGCTGCTATAAAGTGTATTGTCTATGGATGAGTTGTGTGGTAGGAGTTGTCTCATTCCCTCAAGTGCAGGGCACTGTAGTAGATAGTTCTCTACTGTCTCCAACAAGTTTGGGCAATGTCTTCACTTTGCTATATTTTGTGAACATATTCTGCTTCTATGGCCATTTAGTGTAGAGTGACTTGTTCTCAATCTGAAAATTTTAGTTTGATATCTTCGTCGATATGGTTGATAGCATCTTCCATATTTGGGGCTGTTCTTCTTTAAGTGTCATGACTGGTACAGGCAGTCATGTCTCTCCACAACTTCTGGCCACCTAACACTTTTATTGACTTTCTTTTGTGCCATGTTTTTTAACTGTCCAGAATCTTCTTTGTTAACCACTGTCTCGTTTTCCAGCACTTTTGCCACAGAATATTCAAATTTTCTTCAAGTAACATGCCCAATAAAAGTGGTTCTTTTTTGTTTTTTTATTATTGCAAATAACTATCCTTTACACCAGTGGTATTCAACCTGGCGTACATGTACCCCTAGGGATACAAGAAGACATCTAAGGAGGTACATGAAAAAAAAAAAAAAAAGTCTGCCAATGCAATGTATAGGTAAATTGAATACTTGAAATTATGCACCAATAACCTTGAAGGTATATAGTTAAAGATAAATTATATCAGAGGGTACACAAACAAAAAAGGTTGAATACCACTGCTTTACACAATGGCCTCTTTCGACACATCCTCTTTACTCTTAATTCTGGCTGTCCATGAGATTCTTAATATGTTTCTGTACAACCACACTGTGGCTTTCAGTGATCTTGTTTGTTTGTGACTGTCTTATGAAGCTCTTCAATTTGACAATACTGACACTATGTAACTATGAAAAACTCCTGTTCTTTCTTTTACTGACAAAGATTCGTTTCCACGTCTTTTTCTTCCTTCTAATGACAAAGATTTGTTGTACAAGATGTTTTGATTTTCAGGAATGCTATTTTTAACTTGGTTTCTCCTCTTCACTCAAATTTACTCTGATGCTGCATCCTGGCAAACTTAGTTTCACAGAGATGATCATTACTTCTGTCTTCATGCTCCTTAGACTAAAACCTTCCTGTCACCAGTCTTATTTCCAGACCATGAATGTGCTTGGAAAAATACAGCTGTGGTTTACTCTTGCTTTCCATTTGTTTGAAAATGTTCTAGTAGCTTCTGATTGAAAAAGCTTGCCCATCTAGTAGAGGGGCAAGATTCCACTACAGAAAATACCAAATGTCAAGTCATTCTATTGTATGGCTCTGAAACATGTAGAACAACCAAAAAGTTACAGACATTCATAAATAGGTGCTTGCGTAGAATAGAAGGATTGAAATGATATGGCAAAGTCACCAACGTGGAACTAATGACAAGAACCAGACAAGTGCCTGTGGAACAAGAGAAGACGCTGGCAATAGATAGGACACACATTAAGGAAACCTGTTGATAGCATTACAAGGTAGTCCTTGTTCTGGAATTCCCAGGGAAAGAGAGGCAGAGGTAGAGGTGTTTTGCCTCGATAGAACAAACTGTGATCACGGCTGTTTGCCAGCGATCTTTTAGTTGTTTCCCTTTTTTCCCTGACCGCGCTATTTATAGCTATCTTGACAGAGGTCACGTGGTCAAATTCCTAATGGGGAAAAAATGTGGCGATGTTTACTTTTGATAGGGCTTAATTAATGCTTTTAGGCTACTTTATTATTATAAATACTGGCTTTAATTTTGCGTAAAGCTAGACTAGAAATGTTAGAGTAAATTTTAGAACAAGAACAAACATTTTATCACAATTAGAACAGAAGATATAATAGTCTGAAATAGTGTAAAATTTACGTTTTTTTAATATTATGTTATGGTTTATTTCTAATGCAATTTATACTAAATCGGTCACAATCAACATGCATAACAAATTACAGAAATCAAAAGTAGAAAACCTGCAGAAAATGGATATCAAAGTTTTGTTTTGGTTTCATGCGTCAAACATTAATTATTGAAACATTAAATTGCAAGTCCACATTTATTACCTTAAAATAACACACCCAATTGTCCCCAAAACATGAGAGCTAACGATTATCTCAATCATTCATCACGATGGTCATGTAAAAATGAGTATGGTCATGAGTAAAACGAAATGTTCAATTTAATAAATAAATAGGTGCATTTAATAAATACATCTAATGATTTCCACACTCTGTTAATTCTGTCACTCTCACGCAACAACTCCCATAATTTGCTCTAGCCCCAAAATTTCGCTCAATTATCATTTACACTTCCTGTTTTTAATAAGAGGAATCTGTACATTCACAGATGGAGAAATTTGTAACAAATGAGTTTCCATTATAAATTTTAATTGTGAAGTTATATTTTTAATACCGCTGGCGCGTCTTTCAATTTTGGAAATAGTGGAATGTACAAATTCTCCTCCTTGCTCTCCATGCATGCCCATTCCAAAGCCATGAGTTCTGATCCAGTCTGCGCAATGTTTTTCTAATATGTGCTGTTTAGGAATTGTCATTTCTGGGGAATAGCTTTCTGAACAAAGACATATAAGTCTCTGTTAACGCTTGTGATGAAGTGTACTGAGATTCTGTCTTTCAAATGGCCCATGTCTTTTTCTCCTTGCATTTTGTTCACTTTTCTAGGAGGGATTACAGGTAATCCTTCTCCATGTTTCTTCTCCTTCTATTATTTACGTTTTTTCAGAGTGAGATCATGAGGGAGTTTGATCTCATCTGCTTTATGGTTCTTCTTTATGTGTTTAGAGTTGGGGTGTAGGGAATTGTTGCAGTAGTATTCTAGATCAAGACTATAGAGCCTTGATCAGATTTGCACCAGTTTGTTTTTCTTTTAAAGATATGGCAGGCAGCTAGACGCATTTTTCGGGATTTTATATATATATATATATTTCAGCCATTTTGCTTCAATTGGCAGTAGAGGGCAGAGCTTAATCCCGTTTCTTTGTCTAGCAGTACCGGTTGCATCAGAATTGTTTACAATTCTGATTGGCTGAGATATAACGGCATTTGAAATCATTGGGTTAAAATCGAAGCTGCGTATATGACGTCACGAGGTTAGCAAGCTGTTAGATGATGATAAATAGGGCCGTAATTTAATTCTCGGTCTCTTTAATGTAATTGCCAGCTGCGTACCAGAAACAAGTCGGTTCGCCTTCAGTGGGAATTCGAATTTGGTAAGCATAATTTTTGCGTGGGACTTTATTTAATTTTCCTAGACCTAGGCCGATCAGTTAAATTTCTTTGGGCAGTTTAAGTTTAATGTTAATTCTTAACGCCAGAGCCATCAAATACGATCTGAGTGATAAGACTTGAGAAACTTAAGAGGTTCATAATAATTCCTTATTGAAGGAATAGCGGTATTTAAGCTGGATTTAAAAGTTGAGATGCCACGGGCGTGCTTTGTATTATTGCAAAGCAGGTCTGTAGAGAAACCCGCATCTGCGAATTATAATTAATTGCTAAATGGCGGGCGCGTGTGTAATTGTGATTTTATTAAGAATGTAATGCTGCTAGTATTTATATATATAGTTACACATCTATCTGTGGACGGGAGTGAAAGAGGTGTAATTTGTAGCACGTGCGTGGGTTACGGAATAGTTATTCGAGACGATGTTCAGAGGGGTGAGGGGGAGAGAAGCACGTGGGTGCTATCATTATGAATATGTATGCAGGAGCACGTGGTGGTAGAATTGTAAGCACGTGGTGGAACTACGGGGTTTTCAATTTGATAACCTGGGTTTATGTATAACTTTTAAGCAGTATGCTAGCATCTAACAGGGTTATACGTTATTAATTATGTATTGTGGTTCTGAGTAAGAAGACGGAGATGTAATTATTTCTTTTAAAAGAGAATAATATTTGTATTATCATTTTGATGTGATTTAAGATTATTGACGGGAATTTTAGGAATTCCTAGAGAGGTCTAGTTATTTTGTGTTAAGCATTTTGCTGCATTCAGTGTCAGCGAGAAGTGGGCCAAAGTATTTTAGACAGTTCGGTCCTCAGTGAAAAACTTTTGTGATTGTAACCAGTCATGCAGAACGAAAGATCTGGGTCAGCCAATGTTTATTTTGACTCGGGGAGAGTGAAGAGAGGGGAGTTACGTGTTGAAGAGTAAGGGAGTTATTTGTTATTCGAAATATATTATTACTGTGTGTTTAGCTGTTGTTTTGGTTTTTTGTCTAAACAGCAGGTACCGGCTTTTGTGTGGGGAAGAGCAGAATTTTTGATAACACAAAATTTCTCCCACGGCAAAGTTGTGGCATTCGCCGACACGCAAAGTCGTGCGTTAATTGCCAGTGGCGGACGGAGCGAAAGAAAATATTCCCAAGGCAGGGAAGACATTCTCAAGTTGAAAGGGATTTTGGTGGAAAATCCGGAGCTCTGATGCTCTTCTTACACCCGCAAATCGGCAAGTTGCCAGTGTGGTTGTAAATTTATTTCGATTCGTCCCGGCCATAATAACGCCGAAGGCCTGAACCTAGAGTAGGGAGCGGGCAGGTAAATCCAGAGTGGTAGCAGCAAAACCAGCTACCAAATCGTAGTTTTTCCAGAAGCCAGTGGTGAAACCTAGTCATCAATTGCAAGAATTGTGGGGAGCAACAGGGTCAAAATCCTCTCCACAGATTTTAGAGCAGAGGACAGCTGCTGAAGTGTAGTCTACAGGTAGTAGACCAGAAAGACAGAACTGAGACATAGTTTTGTGAAGGCCATAGCAGAGAACAGCTGTTGAGGTGTAGAGGTGCAGTTAGCTGTGTAGCAGTTCAGGAGATTTTCAGGATAGGTTGTGTAGAAACGAAGTCTGTGCAGAGTTGGTGTGGACACTTCGTAGTAGATCCAGCTGATTGTGTACTTAGAGTTTATATTAGAGTTTAGAATAGCTAGTTTGGAGTGGAGGCTCGGCGTCTGAGACCCCACCCAGTGCAGTGTAGTTTATTTCATTTAATCTTACCTTCTCTCTCCATACAGGTGAAACCTGTGGGTGAAGGGTTGGGTTTTGATGATACAACATTTGTAATTTTTCCTGAATTTATTTTTTTCAGGAGTGCCTACGCTGCATTTTTATGTATTTGAGTTTTGTTTATAGGTGTAAATAAAACTTGGAAATTAGAGCTGGAATCAGTCATTTCATTTACGTACAGTAGCTATCTGTTGTCTGTATCATGGTGTATGTGAATCATAATTGAACCTTATCCCCTTAGGGTAGCTAGAGGTGGTCGAGGCCATAGCAATTAAAACGTCCGAAGTGGCGAGGGAGAGTTAACTTCGGTTCTCAACCTCGGAGCCAATGGTCTCACTTTCACATTTGCACTGTCATTTTTCATCTGAATCTATCATTTCAGTCTTTCTTCTCACTAATGTCTTGTCACTATATGTAGACAGCCTTTAGTCTTAAATCCATTTCGTGACAAAGTGGTGGCGGTCGTCCGGTGGATCATTCTGTTGAGATCAATTCTGTGATCTATATTCATAGATTGTCTCTGTAGGAAGTTCTGAAAAATAGATTTCTTAAATATCCCCTAGACTGAGCTATATTAAGACTGATCCAGCTATAAGTTTTTTCCACAGGTTGCAGTCAGTTTAGATGGTAGTGGTAGTAAGGTTGGTTATGACTTAGAGGTAATTGATGGCTAATTGAATTTTTTTCTTAACAGGAAAGTAAATTTGGGTTTTGGATAGCTGGATAACTATAACTTTTTTTCAGGTAGTTAGTAGTCAGACTTGGTGCTAGTCTGAGTGCGGGGTTTTGCGACAGCATATTCCTAGCAGGTAACAGGTAGTTCCTTCCTTTTGTTTTCTTCTTCTTGTCATTTTCTGTGGTCATAAGCTTACAACAGTTCACACGTAAGATGGCAGATATGGCCAAGTTACGAGCTGCCTGGCGCGAGGCTGCTCAGGACATGGGTATGGACAAAGAGGAAACTAAAGCCTACATGATGAGGGAGAATGATAGGCATAATCAGCAAGTGAAGGAGGAAAAGGCAGCGGAGAGAAAGGCTGAGATGGAACTTCGGAAAATGGAAGTGCAAGAGAGGGAGAAGGCAGCAGAAAGGGAAGCGCAAGAGAAGGAGAAGGCAGCAGAGAGACAGCATGAACTTGCCATGCATTCTCTGGAACTGCAACATAGATCTTTGGAGGGCAGTTCGGCTAACGGAGATTCCCCCGGAGCAGTGGCAGCAGACACCGCAGGAAACGGAGGGCCCCGGATGGCAGCCATGAATTTTCCGATGGACTCTTTTCTTAATGGAAATGAGAAAATTGAGGTATTTTTGGAAAAATTCGAAAGAATGGCAAAGGCATACGGGCTGGATGATAGTCTCTGGTGTCTCAAATTATCTCAGTCGCTGAAAAACCATGCGTACGATGTCTATAGCAAGATGCTATTAGATGACCAGAATAACTTTGAGGCACTTCGAAACGCCCTGTTACAGTGATTCCAATGGACTCCTCGGAAGTGCCAAACAATGTTTCGGGAAAGAAAGGAGAAAGTTTTCCCCAGTTCGCAGAAAGGCTGAGGAATTACCTCACTCGTTGGAGAGAGTTGTCGGGACTGGCGAAATCTTTCGAAGGGCTGGAAGAGTTAGTTCTGTGCGAACAGATAAAGGCCAACATGTCCCCAGACTTAAGGAAGTACCTGGCAGAGCAGGGCGCCCAGTAACTGGACCAGATAATTCTATTTGCAGAAAGGTTCCAGACGGCACAGGCCGAAGTACTGGGCCAGAAAAGAAAACACCCTGACCTGCCAGCCCCGGACAAAGGAGTATCTTCATCGTATTCGCCTTCCTCTTCAGCTCACCAGCAGCAAGGGCCGTCTCGCAAGGAGCCCCCTCCCAGTCATAACATGTGCTCCCAGCCGCCTAACGGAACACAGGGGCCGACTTCTCATGAACCCATCAGGAACCGGGGAGATAATGAGAGATATTGTAGGTTCTGTCGGACTACCTCTCATTGGACAACACGGTGCCCAAACAAACAACCCGCTCATCAGGTGGCTTGTTTAAGGCCTGTCAGGGTGAAACAAGGGAAGAAGTGGAAACCCTTCCAGTCAGAGAAGTTGTTCTCCAACAGCGGACCAGCCGAAGTGAACGGGAGTGAGACTACATGCTTATTTGACAGCGGGCTTACCTACCCCAGCATAGTCGCCCGACATCTGGTGAAGCCCTGGCAGATGACTAAGGAAAAGGTCAATATTGGTGGAGTTTTAAGGAA
Organism: Oreohelix idahoensis; assembly: GCA_024509875.1. Taxonomy (NCBI): domain Eukaryota; kingdom Metazoa; phylum Mollusca; class Gastropoda; order Stylommatophora; family Oreohelicidae; genus Oreohelix; species Oreohelix idahoensis. The sequence goes on along the minus strand of JAMPIV010016952.1, from coordinate 69,422 downwards.
AGGGACTTCACAGTGCTTCCCCGTAGCCAATATTGAGGTGAAATGTAAGTTCGTGTCTGGCACCATCAAGGCAGCTGTAACGGCTCAGCCAGCCTATGACTTCATTCTCGGCAACCCATATTTAGTTTTGGGGAACCCGCCCACACCGATCCTTGCTGATGCAAGGGGGCCTACTGCAGGCCAGATAAGTGAAAAAGGAGAACCCCTAATTCACAGAGCCCCGAGTGAGCTCGAACAGCCCTGTCGTGCTAAGGAGAGGTTAGAAGCCTCTCAGGACAGTGGTATGTTATATGCAGAGGCAAGTTCGTCTGTCAACCCTGTGCAGCCTAACGGACAAACAGTGGTGACGCCTCTGATTCGGGAAGTACACTCTTCGTTGTCGTGAATTAGGCCCCCGATGGTATTAGCTCCCTCAAGTGAGGGACATACTGACAAGAGCGGTATTACATATGTCAACGACCAGCGCCATCTTCATAGGGCACAAGATAGTGGTCTGAGCGAGCATATAGTTCCAACCAGCCCTGGAGCCCCATCCGACCAGCACTTTACTCAAACGGAGGAGGACAGTGATCTGAGTATCCGTTTGCCTATAAACGGAGATGGGCCCCACAACTCTCGTATCTCGTTTACAGGAAACGACTCTTGTAACGAGGAGCCTGAAAAATTGGCTATATTTTCCAATTTGTTTCAAGGAACATTGGAACCAGTCACTGAGAGCTTTATCTCAGATTCTCCGCGATCTAACGGGATCTTAAACCGTCAAGTGTCACTGCAGGACACATTCCAACTGACGCCAGTAACTCTCACAGGGGAGGGCAAGGTTGAGGGTAGAACTAGGGTGTTAGACGGAGAGCTCCCGTGGTCTACAGTTTCATCTCACCAACTTTTCAGGCCAGAAAAGAGTGAGAAAAGCGACCTTACGCATTTGCAAGGAGCTATTTTGGAGAGCTCTGTCCCGCTTCATATTGGTAGGGGAAGAGCGAGTCCAGAACCACTGCCAGGGGCAGATCTTACCTACTTTTCTTCAAAGGTAGAAGCTATTGAGATCAGTGAGGATTCAATAGAAACCCAGCAAGAAATCGGAGGCTCTACACCAGAGGAACCCGAGACATTGCATCGTTCTCGCACTGTACCAGCGGTCACAAACCCGCTGACGCGCAGCGAGGAAGTCGCCATTGCCAGACCGCCACAGTGCCAGCCGGTCACATCAGCTGACCAGGACAGCCTTTTGACGGTCATAGCAAGGGAAAGTTCAGACCCGCCATTAGACGGCACAGATCTGAAGAGAGATCAACTCTCCCAACGAAGCATAGGAGCTTGTTCAAGGAGAGGAAGAAGCAGGAAACGCAAGAGAGGAAGGTCGAAGAACACTGAATAGGAAGGAGAATGGACAGACAGCCGTAGACAGAGTTAAGGGCCAGTGTGAAACTCAGAGATTTCAGTAATGAGATCGATGCTCAATCTTTGAAGGTGGGAGTGTTGTGATGAAGTGTACTGAGATTCTGTCTTTCAAATGGCCCATGTCTTTTTCTCCTTGCATTTTGTTCACTTTTCTAGGAGGGATTACAGGTAATCCTTCTCCATGTTTCTTCTCCTTCTATTATTTACGTTTTTTCAGAGTGAGATCACGAGGGAGTTTGATCTCATCTGCTTTATGGTTCTTCTTTATGTGTTTAGAGTTGGGGTGTAGGGAATTGTTGCAGTAGTATTCTAGATCAAGACTATAGAGCCTTGATCAGATTTGCACCAGTTTGTTTTTCTTTTAAAGATATGGCAGGCAGCTAGACGCATTTTTCGGGATTTTATATATATAGATATTTCGGCCATTTTGCTTCAATCGGCAGTAGAGGGCAGAGCTTAATCCCGTTTCTTTGTCTAGCAGTACCGGTTGCATCAGAATTGTTTACAATTCTGATTGGCTGAGATATAACGGCATTTGAAATCATTGGGTTAAAATCGAAGCCGCGTATATGACGTCACGAGGTTAGCGTGCTGTTAGATGATGATAAATAGGGCCGTAATTTAATTCTCGATCTCTTTAATGTAATTGCCAGCTGCGTACCAGAAACAAGTCGGTTCGCCTTCAGTGGGAATTTGAATTTGGTAAGCATAATTTTTGCGTGGGACTTTATTTAATTTTCCTAGACCTAGGCCGACCAGTTAAGTTTCTTTGGGCAGTTTAAGTTTAATGTTAATTCTTAACGCCAGAGCCATCAAATACGATCTGAGTGATAGACTTGAGAAACTTAAGAGGTTCATAATAATTCCTTATTGAAGGAATAGCGGTATTTAAGCTGGGTTTAAAAGTTGAGTTGCCGCGGGCGTGCTTTGTATTATTGCAAAGCAGGTCTGTAGAGAAACCCGCATCTGCGAATTATAATTAATTGCTAAATGGCGGGCGCGTGTGTAATTGTGATTTTATTAAGAATGTAATGCTGCTAGTATTTATATATATAGTTACACATCTATCTGTGGACGGGAGTGAAAGAGGTGTAATTTGTAGCACGTGCGTGGGTTACGGAATAGTTATTCGAGACGATGTTCAGAGGGGTGAGGGGGAGAGAAGCACGTGGGTGCTATCATTATGAATATGTATGCAGGAGCACGTGGTGGTAGAATTGTAAGCACGTGGTGGAACTACGGGGTTTTCAATTTGATAACCTGGGTTTATGTATAACTTTTAAGCAGTATGCTAGCATCTAACAGGGTTATACGTTATTAATTATGTATTGTGGTTCTGAGTAAGAAGACGGAGATGTAATTATTTCTTTTAAAAGAGAATAATATTTGTATTATCATTTTGATGTGATTTAAGATTATTGACGGGAATTTTAGAAATTCCTAGAGAGGTCTAGTTATTTTGTGTTAAGCATTTTGCTGCATTCAGTGTCAGCGAGAAGTGGGCCAAAGTATTTTAGACAGTTCGGTCCTCAGTGAAAAACTTTTGTGATTGTAACCAGTCATGCAGAACGAAAGATCTGGGTCAGCCAATGTTTATTTTGACTCGGGGAGAGTGAAGAGAGGGGAGTTACGTGTTGAAGAGTAAGGGAATTATTTGTTATTCGAAATATATTATTACTGTGTGTTTAGCTGTTGTTGTGGTTTTTTGTCTAAACAGCAGGTACCGGCTTTTGTGTGGGGAAGAGCAGAATTTTTGATAACACAAAATTTCTCCCACGGCAAAGTTGTGGCATTCGCCGACACGCAAAGTCGTGCGTTAATTGCCAGTGGCAGACGGAGCGAAAGAAAATATGTTTTCCCAAGGCAGGGAAGACATTCTCAAGTTGAAAGGGATTTTGGTGGAAAATCCGGAGCTCTGATGCTCTTCTTACACCCGCAAATCGGCAAGTTGCCAGTGTGGTTGTAAATTTATTTTGATTCGTCCTGGCCATAATAACGCCGAAGGCCTGAACCTAGAGTAGGGAGCGGGCAGGTAAATCCAGAGTGGTAGCAGCAAAACCAGCTACCAAATCGTAGTTTTTCCAGAAGCCAGTGGTGAAACCTAGTCATCAATTGCAAGAATTGTGGGGAGCAACAGGGTCAAAATCCTCTCCACAGATTTTAGAGCAGAGGACAGCTGCTGAAGTGTAGTCTACAGGTAGTAGACCAGAAAGACAGAACTGAGACATAGTTTTGTGAAGGCCATAGCAGAGAACAGCTGTTGAGGTGTAGAGATGCAGTTAGCTGTGTAGCAGTTCAGGAGATTTTCAGGATAGGTTGTGTAGAAACGAAGTCTGTGCAGAGTTGGTGTGGACACTTCGTAGTAGATCCAGCTGATTGTGTACTTAGAGTTTATATTAGAGTTTAGAATAGCTAGTTTGGAGTGGAGGCTCGGCGTCTGAGACCCCACCCAGTGCAGTGTAGTTTATTTCATTTAATCTTACCTTCTCTCTCCATACAGGTGAAACCTGTGGGTGAAGGGTTGGGTTTTGATGATACAACATTTGTAATTTTTCCTGAATTTATTTTTTTCAGGAGTGCCTACGCTGCATTTTTATGTATTTGAGTTTTGTTTATAGGTGTAAATAAAACTTGGAAATTAGAGCTGGAATCAGTCATTTCATTTACGTACAGTAGCTATCTGTTGTCTGTATCATGGTGTATGTGAATCATAATTGAACCTTATCCCCTTAGGGTAGCTAGAGGTGGTCGAGGCCATAGCAATTAAAACGTCCGAAGTGGCGAGGGAGAGTTAACTTCGGTTCTCAACCTCGGAGCCAATGGTCTCACTTTCACATTTGCACTGTCATTTTTCATCTGAATCTATCATTTCAGTCTTTCTTCTCACTAATGTCTTGTCATTATATGTAGACAGCCTTTAGTCTTAAATCCATTTCGTGACAATGCTGTTATTGATTCTTTACTAATTGGTTTACTGTGTGATATTTTGTTGTGTACTTTCTCAAATGCTTCTTTCAGTGAGTTGAATTGTTCTTGGGCAATAAAAGGTATGTCAGTTATATCTTGTTTGTTTGTAATTTTCATTATTTGTGTAATGATTGCTCTTGTAAGATCTTTATAAACTTTTTGTGTGAGATATCTGTGGCAGTGATTCCCTATGAATTCTCTGCTATGATAAGTCTGTGGTATGATTTTGTGTTTGGCTAGTACCTTGTCCAGGTGTAAGCAAACTGGACCAGACCTAGCACACAGATCTTGTAACTGAAGTTTGGCCAGCGCATCTTGTGCATTTTCAAGTTTAACTTTAAAACTATCTGTCTCCTCCTTATCCTCACAAAGTTCAATAACTGCCTGAAAAAAATTCAATTTTAGCTTCTAATTCTTCTGCCTGTTTCCAGTTCCTACCAAATCTCTTCACGTTCTTCATAGGACTAATGTTTGCATGTATCTCTTGCGGATTCTTAAATATCTTTGCGTCTATTGTATCGGCTACCTGTTCTAGAAGTCTGTGGTGTTTCAAAACAATGCCTAATAAAATATGAAGGTAAGGTGGAGCTACATTTTCAATTTCAATCTCTAACATTGGTTTGTGTAAACAATTATGGTAACGTGCCACTTGCCTTTTATTCCCTTTCCCATATTTCATATACCTATTGTAATCTCTTATCAACATTGCCAAACTTCTTGGTTTGCAAGTTGTATACTCTCTGGGTGTCTTTATTTCCTTGTTTTGCTGGAGACACCACAGACATGGGTATATTCCTTGAGCTCCAGACAAACCAAACATTTTCATCAAAAAGTCATAATCCCCGAATAAGAAAACAACAACTCTTTTACCATCCCACTCTAAATCTTTTAGTGACTCTATCTGAGCTTTCATGCCATTCATAAATATTTCTAAATTATCATATGTATCTCTGACTATAGCAATTGATAAAAGGATCGTATTAGATTTAGAATTTGGTTTCTCTAAATTAACTACCTGCATTGTAACTTTGAATGAAAGAAGATATACAAACAGTTACTTAGAATTCTTTGGCAGCCATCATGTGCACAGGATTGTCTACCAAAGAACACTAATGGAACAGTCCTTATCTCACACACAATAAAAAAAAGACATTCATATTATAAATACAAGATTAACAAGACTTGAATGATAGATCAAAGTATTGTGGAAGTAATCTATCTATAGCTTTACATGTTTTCTGACGCTTATATACGCAGCTAAATATCATTATAAATGAATGAAAATGCAAAAACAGATGGTGCTTTACAAAACGTTATTTTTTTACAACCTTATTTAAAATTTGCGAGTATCAGGAATGCGTTTACAGTGATTTAAATGTTATAAAATCTGGTGACAATATGCTTGTTCTTGTAATGCCAAACTCACAAAACTGACAATCACACATTCTCAAGATATGAAACCAAAAAAAAAAGTATGTGGAAATAATATTTAGCTTCCCTTCGAGACGTCTTTATAATTGTAAACTCAAACGAATGGGCCGATTTTTAGATATTAAATTAATAAAAATATTACTTATTTTATGAATTTCCTCAAATGATGACGCTGTTTTAAAAAGTCTGTAACTCCGTCAAAACTAATTTCAAACAAATAAAAATGCAATCAAAAATAGAACACAGAACAAAGTTATAGTACACAAAAGAATTTTAGCGCTGTGTTTATCCAGAACGAGTGTGTAATGATTTATATTTTACTGATTTTACACACACATCAGCTGATTTTCCCCGCCAAAAACTTCAATAGTCTTTTACGGTGCACATAAAAATTTTATACCCGGTGTCAGAATTCCGGTCACCGAAACTAAAAGAGCGCTCTGGTATAGGGCACAAACAGCCGTGTGATACTACTTTCCATTTGTCTATTGATGTCTCCTTCCCTTTTATGGGGCTTTTGTTCTCATGTCAATTTTCTTGTAATTTTTTCCTCCATTAAGATCATCAAAATGGCGTTATGCCTTTCTGCATATTCAAAATACATTTGATCTCGTTCAATATTCTCTCTTCACTGAACCAACAACATCAACGTATTGAATACATAAATTAATTACTTTCTTTATCAAGTACACATGAAATTACAAAGGAATAACTAAATAGTTTTTGTCTCACCCGAGAGAATATCATTATTCAGTATAGATGTACCAGCATCATACCACATCTGAAACAACAAAAATTTTAACACTGAAAAGGTAAGCTTTCTGAGGGTTTAATAATATTTAGCACCAAGCTGACAATAGTACCATAGCCTATGCTATTTCAGAGTAAGCATGGACACTCATGAGGGTGTCAACTATACTGCTACTCAGGGGAGAAATATTTTTGTATTGCTAGAAAATGCTGGTGGCAATATAAACAACTAAATTTAGTTTTCATGCAACCAAAGTAAATAAAGTGGGCAATAGCTCAAATTCTAGTAGATCGCCTCAAATTTCTTTTCACCAATGGTGACTTGGTGAATGGCAATGTTGTGCTCTACTCTAAATCTACCATGCTGTTTGAGGAAGTGGCAGACATAGGTATACAAGAACAATTTAAAAAAAAAACCCAATAATAAATCTTCAGTGCAGAAGTAGAATATGAAAAACATAAATTCAAAAAGTATAACCTTACCTCAAGAAATGCACGATCTTCTCTCAGTTTACGGACAAGAGAAGCAAGATATTTCTTCACCAGACATGCTCTAATGAACAGGCGACCTCTTCCTTGATCAGTGTTAGTCTGTATGGACAAATTGATGTTAGCACTTGAGCAAATGAGTTTTAAAAAAAAGAGGTATGACCTAATGCCTTCGTTACTTAAACCTGATGCAGCCTAAGTCTGATGAGCTGGTAGAATTTATTAATCTCTGCTACTTTGTTGCATAAACAATGATTCTCCTGGACAAAGAAAAGGCTGTAAATAAGAACACTTTATGCAGCTTGGTCTGGTTCTTTTTTCCTATTACATTCATCATTAACGAAGGTCGGCTGCAATGGATCTCCAACATCTTCTGTCTCTTGACTTGATGGTGCGCCCCAATGGACTCTTTTCTGTTCATCTCATGATGCTATCTTCCCACTTATAGCACCGTCTTCCTCTTGCACGTTTGCCTTCAACTCCTTCTATTATGGTATTCTGCAAGGTTGTAGCGAAATCTGTGAGATAATCGCTTATTTCAGTAAGATTTTAGTCCTATAATAATAAATACACCAGCCCTCAGGTGTCTCACTATTTGCATCTTCAACGCCAGTAGAGCGCTGCCTTTGGTGCAGTGGGAATGCTTAAAAAATGACCCGCCGTAAAAATCTAACACGCTTTTAGTTTCGGTTTCGAAACGTACAATAAACATTTTAACATCTCGCCGATCTGCTGCACGAAACGGTGGGAAAAGTTTGAATTAACGTAATATGTTAACTTTGACACTAAAATTTGTAATAATTCGGACATTTCCCAGTAGTAAGAACGAGACGATTGTAATAATTAACGCCAACACTACCAAAGTTTTGAAAAAACCCCTCTTCGCTCTGCAAGCGGTCGCTTTAATATATACACGCTGTGGGCAAAGCCAGCAGAGACAAACACACAGACAGTTTTCCATTTCCTCCTAGTGGTGATATTCTGACGTCACTCAAACTAGTTGGTTATTTGAATAGTGAGAAAAATGATAGAGACAAGGGGGGAAGATGGCCGACTTGTGTAAAAGTTATATTTGACGATTGACAGTGACAAAATTGAAAATCTAAACCATAATGAAACTGACCATAAAAATCATATAGTAGAATAGCTTAGTGTCCCTGAGCAAAAATATGTTTTAAAAAATATGGTAGTCCAAGTATTAGCCAAGTTATTGAGAAAATACTATATGTCTAAGAACGCTTGGACGGACAGACTGTTGTTCTTGCTCGTTACACATAATGTTATTGGGGACGCTAGTTTTAAAAAAAGAGGCATCAGAGTAATTCAAATCCTATTGGTTGGTATAAGAGTATAGGAGTAAAGGGGGGGATAGGAAAATGTAACTAAAACTAAACATCTTTTTCTATTGGCATAACTAACGCAGACTGACCAATGGACTGCGAGGCACAAAGTTTGTTTGGAAATTTTGTTTTGCTTTTTCAAACTAAATTCAAAAAGATGTAGTAGTGCCTGCTTTCATTGGTCGGCTCTAATAGATATTGGCAAGAGGCATAGTGGTCTCGTGGCCATTTGACTAGAAAATTTTATACAAACAACTACGTTGAGAGCAGATGTGATAAATTGTAAAATTAACTACTAAATTCACTATCTGGACGGGGCAGAGCAAAACTGAGGCCATATTCTTTGCCAGTCAACGTTATTTGTGACATATTTCTTTGAACTAGTGGTAAGAATGCTTTATGTATTTACATGCTTGATTAAAACTGCACAAGTTAGATACTGCTATGGGGAAAAGTGAAGGACATGCCGGGAGCAAACATTATTGAGTCCTCACATTGAACTGTATTTGACTGTTGCATATTATTATGATTTTGTATTAACTATTTTGTATTGGAAGATGTTAGGAAGCCTCAGTGTTCCATGAACACTCTTCCACATGCCTAGAGCGTTTATAATTTAGAAAAGAAAAATCATATAAAAGGAGATGTGGTTACTCCACGTTATTGTATTGAAGCAAACTAGGTAAAAGTACAGTGGCGTATCTGCCATAGGGACCTGAGGTGTGGTCACAGAAAGGTGTGAGTCATATAATTAGGGGCTGATGCACATGAATGCACACGAGGCTGACCCCATACCATCATGTATACATAGTGATAAGAAGTTGTGATTAGATATGAAAAGGTCAGGGTGTCTTTTATTGCAGAGTTTTTATTTCCTGTTACCATCCGGTGACAGGAAACCTGATGAGTGAGTGAAAAGTGAAAAGTCTCCATTTAAAAGTTTATGCTGTCAGCTGATAGCCTGATGGAGCTTGTGTGTGGGTGCTGATCTATTATATCTGCAACGACATCCTGACTTATTATCGTCATACCAAGAATCCCAGGTGACACATTAACAGCTGGGACATCTGACACTTCCTCCTAATAAACTGGTTCCTATCAAAATAAAACTGAATTATATGGGGAATGACGAAAACAACAGCTCCTCATAACCAATGACTATCACTAGCAGTTATTAAAGTTTGTCTGTGAATACACCTATAGGAACTCTATATAATAACATTACATTCATAGGACCAAGAGTCCATATCTTTTTTAGTTAAAGCATTATATGTAAATATATTTCCTCATTTTCAAAGACCTGTCCAAAAGAGATGGCGGGACAGGCAGATTAAATTGTAATAAGAAAAAACATTCCAATTTTAAAAGAAAACTTTAACCACAGTCTTATTTATTTTCTTATAGTGAGTTAAAGTGTATTGTGTTGATGTACCATCATTTTCATTTCACCCCTAGACACTACAGACATCATACACCAGCCACTAGAATCAAAATACGGACTGTGTGAGATCTAGGGAGGTAGTGTTAGGTTCCCTGATTTATATATATCATTATTATCATCATCATCTTTTTTAGAGTCAGGGACCTACATGTGCTTGACCTCACACAGTTGACACAGACACAACTTTCTTGTTAGGAATAACATCTTAACCTCCCCAGCCAATTTACCTTTGCTACAAAGGTGTTATGTCTTTTTATATGGCCAAAATATTTTAGTTGTCTGATTTTGATCTTCGTTAATTCTCTTTTCATACCTAGGTTTGAGCCGCGCTAGCGTAGTGGTTACAACACCGCTTTGGTGACCGGGTGATCCAGGATCAAACCCGGGCGACGGCATTTGAGGATTTTTCGTCGACTGGGATTTGGACTGGATTAACTCGAGACCTGGCGAGGACATTTGAAGTAGTGTCGTCGACCAGGGATTGGCGGCTCTTGAGCCGACCCAGCTCTAATGGGTACCTCCGAAATCGGCGAGTATCTGCCTGAATGGCGAGGGACACCTGTCTTTGTACAAGAAAAAAGGGATACTCACGTAAAATCAATGTCAGGTTAGACATTAATAATAACCTGAGATTTCGCCTCGAGTATTAGCGGGCGTACGAAAAAAAAAAAAATACCTAGGTTTTCTAGGACCTCTTTATTTGTTTTCTTCTCTTTCCATGAGATGCGCCCCATTACTCTATATATATACATCTTGACAGCCTCAATTCTTTCTTCCAATTGCTTGTTCATTGTCCATGTTTCTATGCCATACAGTAATGAAGAGTGTATATAACACTTGATGATTCTCAGTTTGAATTTGTGAGTTAATTGTTTAGATGTCAGTTTTTGTCTCATGTAGCTTTGGCCATTCCTATTCTCTTCTTGATTTATGTTTCACATCTGCCATCTTCTCAAATTAGATTATTCCCCCTAAATACAAAATGTATGATTAGCTCTCTTGATAATTTTGAAAGCATAATCCAGATAGCATGTATATCTTTTTCTGTTTTAAATGCTCAACAATTACATTTGTCTTTATAGAACATAAAACTCATGAACAATTCTTCCAAAGATTTTGATTGTTAACCATCAATCAATCAATATCCTTTAGCTCCCCAGGGAGTATAGGGCCTTTAATAAACACATGCCAAGTCCTCCTGTCTTGTGCCACCCGCTCAAGTTCTTTCCATGTTTTCCTCATCACTTTCACTTCTGTATCTAGTTCTTTTCTTCATGTGTTTTTTGGTCTACCTCTGCCTCTCTTTCCCTGTGGATTCCAGAACAAGGACTGCCTATGCTATCAACAGGGTTGGTCAATGTGTGTCCTTTTCCATTGCCAGCATCTTCTTCTGATCTCTTGTTAACCATGACATTCTGCAATTTTTTTTTAAACATTAAATAAATGTACTTCACTTTTGTCAGCCACTCAATGCTGACATTAAATGACAGGGCCCTTTCTTTCAAGTGGTACGTGTATTACTTAATGACTGTGATGCTAAGAGAAAATAACTATAAAGTTTACCTTTTGGTTCTCCTTGACATACTTGATGACGTGGAACAGTCCAGGACCAGCACTAAGAAAAAACATTATAATCTTATTTTCAAACTGATTTGTCTATAGCAATCTTGTACAATTAAAACTTGGAATATGAACTCATCAGATTGAGCAATTCATAAACTATTATAAAATACTACACCAACTGTGATTATCATGTACTACGATTAGTATTAAACTTTGCTCTATGTAAATAAAATAAACTACAACAAAAATACTACTCAGTACTATATTACACAACACAGTACTATACATTATTATACTACACTGTACCATACTACAATTTACTGTACCACACTATTCAACATTTCAAATTATTTCCCACCACTTTTCAATTTAGTGTTCTCCTTCATGAGAGCCAATGATGCACATAATCTTACAAGCCTTGTACATGTTTTGAACTGACATAAAGTGGATCCCAGATAATTTGGAACTCCCTTATATTGATCCCCAGATATCCTGGACAACTTTTTCATAATGAGGTCCCCTTCCATTCCCTTTCAAAGATCATTACAATTACCAAGGCTGGACTACACTGATAACAAAATGAGTATCAAAACCACAGAAGTGACATACTTATCTCCAAATTTTGTAAACACTGTCCAGTAGTCTGATTTAGTGAACCAATGACCATGATGTCCTAAAAGGAAAGAAAAATGCAGAAAATATTTGATAATGAAGATTAGTTTCCCTTCAGCTCATAGGCCATTAACTACATGTTCTAGGACTCCCTATACTGATCAATTCACAACTACAAGTGTATTTATACCATTTTCTAACCTAAATAATTTCATCTTCATTATTCATACACAGCTTTCTCTTGTCCACATGTTTTGGGCAATCCTTTTTTTTCTAATGTGGTCAGGGACTTCAATGCCTGCTTTTAAAGTAGACAACAACTTCCTCACACTGTATCCTACAAAATATCTTCTTGGAATCTTAGTCCACACGTATTTGCCTCTTTCATTTCCTCGCTCAGTATCACCTAGTTTCTCTAACTAATAATAATAATAATAGCCCCTTCAGTCATAACTATGGGAATGTGTCCTGAGGTGACAGCCCTCAGCTGCTTATTTTCATGGTGTTCCATTCAACATTTTCTCCTCTCTTCTGCTTGCCATGAGAACTTTTTTTTCGCCCAATCTGAGGTGGCGCCGTAGAGAGCATCGCCACTCAGTGTGATTGGCAGCTTCATCCTCCCAGGTTGCCGGATTTATGTCCAGTGCCCTCATGTCTCCCCTGCACACATCTTTGAACCTCAGCTGCGGTCACCCAACTGTTCTTTTGCCATCTGCCAATTGTCCGTAGAAGATATCTTTCGAGATGCGACTATCTTCCATGCAGCAGACATGGCCAAGCCAGCATAGTCTGCACTGCCTGAGCAGTGTATACATGCTTTGAAGGCCAGCACATGACAACACCTCGACATTTGTCACTTTGTCCTTCCATAAAATATCGAGGATGTAGCGTAGACACAGTAGATGAAAGGTATTGAGCCTTCTTTATTGCTTAGCATAGGTTGTCCATGTCTCACTGCCATATAGAAGTGTGCTTGTGATGCAGGCATTATAAACTGCAGCTTTAGTCTTCATTATGAGTTTGGAATTTCCCCAATCAGGCGTTGTGTGGCAGGCAAAGATGGCTGCAGTTTGCCAATACAGCTGTCAATTTCTGTGTCCAGAGAGTTTGTCGTTGATGGTAGACCCCAGGTTTGTGAAGTGGTGCACCACCGCCAATTCATAGTTATCAATAGTGATACCTGGTGCAACATCCACATCCTGACCCAGCACATTTGTTTTCTTTAGACTTATTGTGAGGCCAAAGTCCTTGCATGCTTGGGTGAAGTGATTCATCAAGCTCTGAAGCTCCTGTTGACTTTGAGTGACGATTGCTGCAGCATCAGCGAATAACAAGTGTCTTATAGCGACCCTTCAGATTTTTGTTTTTGCCTTCAGCCTTGTGAGGTTAAACAGTCGGTCCTCTGACCTAGTGTGAAAGTATATTCCTTCAGTTGCATCTCTGAATGCATGTTTCAAGAGCAAGGCAAAGAAGATCCTGAAGAGGGTCGAGCCAGGATGCAGCATTGCTTAACGCCACTGCAGGCAATTTTTCTTACTGATGCTAATAATATTGAAGTGCATCTTTTCATTTCTTACAGCTAGTGGTGTCATTCAATGAGTTTGCACTGGTTCAGCTCAACCGGTTGTTAAAATGGTCTGGTTCAAGGTGCTGTTTCATGAAAATATTTAGGTTACAAAACCAGGCTAATGTAACAAGGTAAAATATACATTTATAACATAAAATTGGCCACTTCACCCAATTCTATGTATGTACCAGTAAGTATAATGGAATAACATTTAACATCTCATGACGGTCAAGCTGGTAGAGAAGCCTCAAGCTGAATGGAACATAACACCATTTGTAAAGCCTTAGTTGCGTCTTGAAGATCATACAGCTGCCAACACCAGAATCAAGAAAATGGAGAACATCGAATATTCACAGCCTCAACTAACTTCGTGATCTTTTCTCAATAATCAGTGGTTATGACAACACAAATTATTCTGTATAAATATGTTAAATATGCATGGTTATTTTTCATTCACTTTGTTTTGTCAATCATTAAAAATTGTGTTCTTATTTTAATGATATAAAGTGTCTATTAGGATATTTTATACTGTACAAATAGAATTTCATTTGAAGCATTTTTCTCTTGTAGCTGTTGTCCTTTGTCAAGTTGATAGAAAATAAGGCCAATGCCTGACAAAATCGGTAATTAAAGAAATAGAATCACATCACTGCATACAAACAAAGCAGCAACATATTTTAAACTAATGCTTCAAGACAGCTACAGAAGAATTTTAAAACCCAACTTACTATGAAGTCCCAGTCGTAAAATATCCTCTAGTGCCCTACAAAATGGTACCAGTTTTAAGTTGGTGTCAAAGATTTTTCCTCCTTCATTATAAAGCTCATACAGAGTGGCTGAAACGGTATAATTCACAAGGTATATTTAGTCAATAAAATTGTGCCAAAACTCAGGAAACGCTATATTTTTAATATCACATGGTTAGGACTGCTGTACAGTTGAAAGTGTAAAGTTAAGCCTTACTCACAACAGAACAAAAATAAGGAAAAGTTTTAGTTAGTGAAATTTAAAATATAAATAAATAGAAAGAACAGTAAACAAAACAATTTAAAAAAAAACAAAAACAAGTTAGGATCAATTCTATAGCATCCCTTAAGAAAAGTAATAAAATGGTAAATGAAAAATTATATTAAATTTCATATACTAAGTAATTTCATGGATACACTTTATTTCTGTGTTATTTCCATTGTACTTGTTTGTTTTTCTGTTACCTGTTTTATGGAAACATTTTAATTTCATTGCAGTGATCTGCTATGCGTGAGTCTTCATTTTCTGCTTCTTTTGTATCAAAGTTTAAAATAACACACTCATTTCACTTTAAAAAAATTCAACATGTTAATGAAGCATTCATCTATACTGCACCACACTTACAAAACAAAAATGTTTCACTTCACGGATGCAAAAAAGACATTTTCCTGCTTACCTTTCAGGATTTTGAGCAAAGGATGTGACACCGACATTGTTAAGCTGACTCTATGAGTTCATTCTTTGAGAATATTTCAGAATGTAAGGAAAATACGCTGAAATCAAAGAGGGTTAATGTTTAAAAGAAATAATTAAGAAGGTATAACTAGAAATGGTAAAAAAGGTAGTTTCGTAGCAGATACTGCAGTAGGGGGTGAAGTGTTAGAGACTTCACCATACTAAGTCCAGCATCGAGAGGTGGGGTGACTAGTTCCCTTCCTCACTGCCATTTCCTTCCCTAACTCAAAGAGCAAACGGTACATTTTACTAATTATTTATATAGAAGCCAAAAACAAAAATATTATTAGGCCTCCACTGCCTTCACCATGTGCCCTCTCCTCTGTGGGAGATGACTATAAATGACCTCCATTTGTCACTCTTCTAGAACACTGTTCTTAGTTTACTCATGTCCACTTGATTATGCTGTAAAAGTTTATCTTTCTTCTTGCCCCTTGTAATTCCTGGGGGGTCTCTGAAGAGTCAAAAAAGAATAGGACTACTGTGCCATCAGGCATGTTGTACAAGGCAACTAATATCAGGTTATGCATGAGGTTGGCAACTTCATCATGTAAAACAAATTGCCACGAAAACAACCGCTGCAAGAGTGTGTGGCTGCTTGAAGCAGGCTTCCTGCGAGGGGACCATAAGGAGTGCAAAGGAAAACGATGAAGATGATATCTTTCTTCTGCTCTTCAAGAAGCATAAGGCATGGACCAGTTTTCCCAAACTGAACCAATCTTGTGAATCCTATCCAGTTTATTGCAGGTTTTAGTCTAATCCACCTTTGTCTTTTCTCAGGTGAATAGAAAAAAATCATGTTCTTGCCACTAAGGAACCTCCAAGCCTCAGAACAAAAAAGAAGGAAGGACTGTTTTAAGTCTGAATGAAGTCAGAACGATCATGTTAATTTCTGTAAGCTCCTTCAACAGGAACTATAAAAGTTAAGCATTAAGTATTGCAAGGAAATTGAAAAACTCCTGTGTAGAATAGAAGTTCTGAAAAGGTGGAACTGACGATAAGAACCAGACGAAGTGCCAGTGTAAAAACAGATGAGAAAAAGACACTTGCGATGGACAGGACACATATTGGGGAAACCTGTTGGAATCCCCAGGATAAGAGAAGCAGAGGCAGACCCAAAAAATACATGGAGAAGAGAACTGGAGACAGAAATGAAAATGATGAGGGTGACACGTAAAGACCTTGAGCTGATGGCACGTGACAGGAGGAGTTGGTGTAAGTTTGTTGAAGGCCTATGCTCATTGGGGAGCTAAAGGATAATGATGAAAAAATTCCTGGCTGACAGCACACAGAATGATGAATACAGTTTGTTGATGAACTGCTTCCCGAGTGTGAGACTGCATGAACAAACCCATTTGCACTGACATAATGCCTTTAAAAAATGCAGCGATTATATGGACAAGTTAGACAAATAACACTTAACAATATGATAGAACATGTTAACATTATGTTTTAGTCATTTCTTTAAAAGTCAAAGAACTTTTCACTACCCCTGTATGTGAAGAGGGATCCCGTTACACGCCCATTGTGGAATACTGTACAGTATTGGGAATATGGTGCTAGGCTCATATTTTCTTGACCATCAGCACACTAGGGGTGATGTTGTCAGCATCACGCTGGCCACCTTAACCTTCCCAAGAGTTGCTCTGGTACCCAATTCATGAGGCTGGGTCGACCCCAGAGCCATTTGCAGTCTAAAATAAATCCCACCTCAACTGGGGATCGAACCCTGGACCACCGAGCTAGGAAGCCAGTGCACTAACCTCTGCGCTACCGCGGTATGTGAACAGTCTCACAAAAAAGGTTTACATACAAATATGGATCACACCAGTTCAGATAATGATAGGTGGGTGGAGATAAGAGTAGTGTTGCAAGCACAGCCAGTCTAAGGCTACTGGCATGACTGCAATTGAAATTGGCCCTGCTGTTTTTAGGGCCCCAAGAAAGGAAAGATAATTACTGGATGAACAAACAATAATCCCCATACACAACTCACTGTTGCATTTTACAATGCGCATGCCTACGTGCAGCAGGTCAATTCTTTGTATCAGGATCCACTTGGATGGCTTTAATAATTAGCACTTGCCCCATATAGTTCCAAGGGGTCTCTGAGGAGAGAGGACAAACAGAACTACTGCTTAATCAGGCATGTCGTAAAAAGGTTGTGCATAAGGCTGGCAACCATATCACGTAAAACATTTTGCTACAGACACCACTGCTGCTGCAGCACATGCTCTGATGCAGGCTTCTTACAGGGGGAGACCATCTGCAGGGGTGGCTCCATGCGTCATAGGAAACAAAAAAGGAAATGAATTAATATGAGCACTTGAACTTAACAACAGAAATAAAATAAAAAAGAACAGCTTGAATCTCTCAAAAATTAACAAGCAGTGTTAAATCAATTTTCACAGCAACTGGTTCAGTGCCAGCAAATACTCAGATAAGTACTAAATGAAGAATCACCTCCACTATCATCAATGTTACCTTTTTTTTTGTTTTGTTTTAAAGCAACAACAGCTTTCCAGAATATCCCAACTATTTACCTGTTTCTAAAGTACCCTGCAGATTGACTCTTCAATGTCCAGTTGCTCCTACTAATCCAGCTAAATGGCTACCTGTAAAAGAGCCTGTAAATAATTTTAAAGTTTCCACAAATTCTGGACCCAGGATATTTTTAAAAAGAAACACACACAAAAAAACTGTCTTCCAGCAGATAAAGAAACTGAATGTAGTGCTAGTTTACATTATTGTTTTGCTGGCTACCAACTAATTGGAAGATAAATTAAATTTGACAAGCAAACTTGACATATATTCATCTATGCAGGATAATGATTTCTGCTTCAATTGTTAAGTCATTCAACTCTTACTGTAGTGCTTCAAACACCATTTAGATGCAGAAGTTTATACAGTATTTTACCAGTTTAAAAAAATTCATGACATGTTTATAAAACATGTCACATATATGTGAACACAAAACAGTTTGCACTTGCAAACAGTTCTGGCATTTGAAGCTTTGTTGACCTAGCAAATAAAGATATAACTACGTATGAGGAAACAAGATGTCTAAATACAATCAAACAAATGGAAATTTTGTCAAGCTGAACTGATAGTTAATCATGGCAGATCACATTTGTCAAGATTCTTGTGACAGACGAACTCAGCTGACCCTGAATGACCCTGAAGTGTTGGATGATATAGTACGACCCTTTGTAACGACCCCTTCGGATAACATCAGTGCCCCCGAATATTGTGGTAACTTTTCGTCAAACGGGATTTTTTTTCACCTGGACTCATTAGCATGCAACCTTTCCACGCAGATTGTCAACACGTTTGCTGATTAATATGTGGACAGTTTATCTACCATACATTCTGGTCATCGCATTGATTTAAGGAGAGGTTAAATCACGCCCACGGATATCTCTTGAGCAATCATATGCAAGTTATTTTCATTAACTTGGCCCAGTGGGGGCGATGCCAGAATCAAACAGAAAGTAGCGGCACATGATCAAACAGGCTCTGAGGGATCTCAGGAAAGACTAGCGGCGCTATCAAAGGCAGTAGTGGTCCCTGAAATGAGCGACACAAGTTTCCTGCCAGTATTTCGCATCTCGGTGTTAACCACAGAACCGATCGCAGTGGGAGCGAACGGGAAAGCCGACGCGAACGCAGCGAGCGGAGATACGGAAGACCGGGGCGGCATCTCTCTTTAGTCTGGCGGTCAGATCCCCAAAAGTCTCCTGAGATCTAAAAAGGTTTCAAATTCTAACATGTCCCCCCAATCTTGCATTCCAGTTAGATATATACAGACCACGAAGAAAGCCATTTTATCATTCGGTCGCCAGAGATTTAAGATTCACTAGCTATAGTAGAAATTTTGCTAGATTTCCATCTGAATTGGTGGCTACATTGGAGTGTTTTCTTTTTCTGTGCACGGTATAATATATTTGTTAAAGTGAACAGTGGTCTAGTGCTTTCATTTTATTTCACAGGATTTTGTGTTTATTTAAATTTATTAAATTAAACTCATCCCAAAAGTTCCAGTGGTAAATTTAATGATATATCTATTATAATAATTTCCAAAAATAATAGATGCTTAAATGCTAAAGTAACTTTTAAAGTCGCGAAGGAATTTATAATTAATAAATTTAGTTAAGTCATATATATATAGATGTGTATTTTAACCATTAGACTCGTGACTGTTGCGTGATAAATTCTCGCAACATCGTTTTATTTCAATATCTGTTTTATAACGCAAGGGCAACAACTGCTTGGAATTTATAGTCACTTTTCTCGGTAAGCATTTGTCTTCTCGCGTTGGTATCGAATGCAGTTAAGTTTGAGCTGTGGTCGTTTTGCGCTGGACTGCGCATGACTTGTCTTGCTTCTTTGTCGATCGGTTTCCGCCCACCACTAGTGGGAGTGAGCGATTTGGAATGGCGAAAGAGATGCCTCGTTGAAGAGGGGATCTCCGCTATTTTTGTTCTGTCAGGGATGTGTAGTCCTCTTAATGGATATTTCGTTTATTCGAGATAATACCTCTAGTGTTTCCCACATGTCGGGAGGCGTGATATTTCTGTGTATTTCATGAAAGCAAGGTAAATTGACTCTTTCATTAACTCTATTGATTTTGGGTCGTGAGCGATTTCGATTCATAGCCTGTCTGCGAAAGTCGTCGTCACGAGATGTTTTTTCCTAGCTCACATGTCGCTGCATTGCACTGCATCGGTTGATGCAGGTACCAAGGACCATTACTTGCTACTTTGTTAAATGAACTAGGTTTGGAAAACCTTTATTATCTAGAGGATATTTTTGAGGACATTGTTTATACTTCGGCAGACGTGTCTGTCTTGCTGAAGTCAAACTAAGGAGAGTGAACTGATCTCATACATCTGGTTATCTCCTGGCTGTTATAGAAAAGGATGGAGTTTTCCACCTGACTACATTTACAGCACTATGAAATATAACATGCATCTGACTCATCATTGTAATGCTGTCTACCGTTTATTGCTGTATTGAATGTTGCTGTGATAATGACTGTTTGATGTGCCTACACATTTGCGTAACCATTTTGTCACTGTGGCGTCCACAATAAATAATGAAGAAAAACGTCAACGGCTGTTTCAAGACTCATTGACTTTATACGTCGTGAGTTTACTGACGTCCTATGTGGATTGCCCTGTTATTGTTGCATGAACATTGTTTTGACTGAACACATCTACACACTACACAAAACCAGACATGCGGATGCCATCCATCATCATATGGCATCACGCATCATTTGGTGGCCATAAGCTGGTTTGATTCTGGTACCAGCAAACACGGGGTCCCTTACCCACTTCATTTTCAACAAGAATTCATCAGCATCCTTCAAGAAATTAACATTCTTCAATACAGTCAACATCTTCAAAATTTTCAAAGTACTCGGCGTTGCCCGGTAAAAGTCAAAATTTCAATTTTTTGACGGAAACAAGAATTTGACAGTACCCGGCGTTGTTACATGTTGCCGGATAACTCGGACTGCTGTTATCTTTTACGCAAGTCAAGCAAGTTGCTGCTGTCAAGGTTCCAGTGCTGTCGTTTTTTGAGAAGGTCAAGTGCCGGTTGAAACGGGTTGTTTTCTGAAGAAGGCCAAGTACCGATTTCCATCAACTTACTTTTGGATTAGAAGGTCAAGTGCCGAAACAACTCAACACACAGTATTTCAGAAGCTCTTGTACCATCGTGTTAGCAGTGGAAGCAGTTCAGATGTGCCATCATCGTTGGAGCTTCGCTCTTTAGGACGTTGATTGACATCCGTTTTTCTGCTGTTCTACGATTGGAAGCCTATAAGTTAAGTGGCCTGTTTGTATGTAAACTGTGCCCTTATACTTCTGCTGAGTCTTCTGTGTATCATCTCATTCTATATGTTATATGTTTATATGTTATTTGTATATTTATATGTTTATATTTCAGCGGGTTCTCGGTTGGGTGGTGTCTCCGTTAGATTATGCCACGTCATAGAGGTCGTCTATTGTGAGCGTTTTCTGTAGGGTTTGCAAATTTCCGATACTGGAATTTGCTAAGCGACTTCTGTTGCTATTTATGTTAGCTGTGATGACATGTTTTAATATTGTTTTCGTTATTATTTCGCATTCTTTAGTTTTGTTTTGATTTGTTTGTATTTGTTAGCCTACTCTTGTCTATAATTTAGTTTCATACAACATTTTTGTTTATACACTGTGGTGTCATGTATTTTGTTTAATTCTATCGCAGATATCGTCACATTTTTTGTGATATTTCATTAATTTCTGCTTTATTTTTAGTTGATTTCTGCGAAAGTTTTTGTATTGTTGCTGATCTTTGTTATTGTTTACATTGTTATTGTTTACATTGTTTGTATTGTTTACATTTTCAATGTTTACATTCTGCATGTGTTTACATAGTCATTGTTTACAGTTATAGTAATTAGTTAATGGGCTATGCTAATGCACTGTTACTACTACACTGATGATAAATGAATGATGAATAGTGTCGTGCACTATTGAATGAGAAGTGCACTTATGATCAAGAATTGAGTGCTGATATTTCATATACAAGTTCTTTGATTGGAGACTTGTTTCCCACAGAGACTGGGATAATATAAGGTGATGTGAATATACAAGTGCTTAATTAAGACTTGTTACACTTAGGTTTGAAATAAATTAGTTAATTATTTCAGGTTTTGGACTCATATGTTAGACAACATGTCTACATTTGAGCACTTTATTGAGCAGGGTAAATTGCTTGGGAAGACTGGTGATAAGTTAGAAGAATTTGCAACTGCTCGATATGATAAAGCAATGGAAGCTGAACAAAAGAAACTGCAGATGCAGGTGGATGAAAAAAGATTCCAAATGGAAATGGAAAAACAAAAAAGGGAATCAGAAGCTGAGGAAAGAAAACTCCAGCTACAGCTAGAAGCTGAAAGACTTGAAAAAGAGGCTGAGAATAAAAGACTTGAAAAAGAGGCTGAAAATAAAAGACTTGAAAAAGAAGCTGAAAATGAAAGACTTCAAAAAGAGGCTCAGGCTGAGGAAAGAAGATTACAGAGAGAGTCTGATGAGAGGAAAGAGAAAGCAAAAATGGAACATGAAGAAAAGGTCTTAGCTTTAGAGTTGGAAAAATTGAAATTGACGAGCACGAGTAATGGTAATGATTCAAACAAGGGTTCATCTTCTGGTAAGGCTAATAATGATACTTTTAAGATTAAGTTACCAACATTTAGTCCTTCCAGTGATGACATAATGTTCTATCTGGACAGATTTGAACAAGCATGTACAGCTCATAACATAGACAAAGCAAAATATGTTTATCAGTTATCAGGGATACTGACAGGTAAAGCTCTAAGTATATTAAATATGGTGGATGAACCTGACAAGAACAATTATGAGGTTGTCAGGGCCGCTTTGTTAAAGAAATATCAGCTTAACGAAGACGGCTATCGTCTACAATTTAAAAACATGTTACCTGAAAATGGAGTTGAATTCTCCGAGTTTATTGCAAGAATACGCATTACTTTCTCACGATGGGTTGAACTATCTAAGACGGAAAAAACTTATGAAGGACTTATGGACTTAATACTTAGAGACAAAGTCATGTCGTCTGTCAATGAGTCTTTCCTTGCTTTCCTTCATGAACGTAAACCTAAAACAATAAAAGAAATGGAAGATTTCTGTTGCCAATACGTAACTGCGCACCCACACATAACCATGGGTAACTCTAAGGTGAAAGAAGGTTTACCAGTTGCTTCGGCAGCTCCGTATGGTCAAAACTTTGCTCGTAGATCCCAACAAAATTTTGATAGAAAGAGTAGCGGTAATTTCTGTCAAAATCATGGAAATCAATTTCATGGTGATTCTTCTTCGAAGAATTGGAGACAACCTGATAGTACTCGTTACTATCACCCTAATAATTATAAGCATTTCAAAAGAGGATATGGTAATAGAGGTTATTCCTGCCGAAGACCTCAGAACCAAACAAATAGATGTTCGCATCAATGTGAACATGATAGTAATCGTGGAAACTGGAATTCGAACCAGTATAACAATTACAATAGAGACAATAATAACTGCAGAGATAATAATAACTCTGATAACTTCAGAGGTAATAATAGTCGGGGTAGATCTCAACACAAAAAAAAGAGATATCAGCAGGCTAATGCTGTACAACAGGAAACTGAGGGAGCCTGTAATCATGTTGTTGATAGTAAAAACTTTGACGCTGTCACTAGTTCTGCTTTTGACTTTGAGAGAGCAAACAAATGCCCCCAATGCAGTACTTTATTCGAACCGGGTACCATAACTACTTTGAGTTGTGGTCACCCACTTCCCGCTCTTCCTGCTGCTGTTGCGCATGACGGGAGGGGTTCTTTAATTCTACATAAGGGTCTTGTTAATGATACTCCGGTCTCACTACTTTTCGATTCCGGATGCACCACTATTGGTGTTAGACAATCGCTTGTAGATCCATCTTGTGCTACAGGAAGGGTTATTAAATGTGTCACATTTGGCGGCACTCTAGAAAAATATCCTACTGCTGTAATTCGCATTGCCACTCCTTTCTTTACTGGAGATGTGCATGCTTGTCTCTTACCTAATCCTATTGCGGACCTTATTATTGGTCGTATTCACGGAGTTAGGGAGTGTACCCCACAGCAGATTGCTGCTTGGGAAGATAATAACATGCAAGCTACAAATGCAGTAGTTACAAGAGCACAAGCTCTACAAACACCCGAAACTTCACTGAATAGTGATAATGAAGTTGATAGCCAAGATAGTCACTTAGTAATCACTCGTGACTCTTTCATAAAATTGCAAGAAGAAGATCCTTCTTTAAAAAAATTCTTCGTTCTTGCGAAGAAAGGTGATCCGAATCAGGATACAAATAGAAAATCTTGGATTGCAATGAGAAACGGCGTACTTGTACGTATGGTACAAGATTCGACTACGTCGGCACATTCGCAAATTCTTGTTCCCAAGAGCATGAGAGTCCAAATATTACAACATGCTCATGACTCGCAATGTGCTGGACATATGGGTTTTGCCCGTACGAAGTCGAGAGTCCTTGCGGCTTTCTTTTGGCCTTTTGTCAATAAGGACATTCGTATTTACTGCCGATCATGCAAGGTATGTCAGGAGGTCAAATCTAGAGGACCACGACATGCTGCGCCTATCCAGGCTGCTGACATTCCTATTCGGCCGTTTCAGAAAATGGCCATAGATATTATTGGCCCTTTTAAGGTCAAGTCGGCCAGAGGACATCAGTTTATCCTTACATGTGTCGATATGTGCACACGTTGGCCAGAGGCTATTCCTCTTAAGAGCATATCTACTACAGATATCGCAGATGCTCTTTGGTTGATATTTTCTCGCTTGGGGTTCCCCAGAGAAATATTGTCAGACCATGGCACTCAACTCATATCTGACACTATGTCACAGGTAATGTCTACCTTACATATTGAACGATCTCTCAGTAGTATCTACCATCCTATGTCTAATGGGTTAGTTGAGCGTCTGAATAGAACGCTCAAGACTTTGCTTGGTAAGATAACTGAAGATCATCCTCAAGATTGGGACAGGGTTTTACCCGCGGCTCTCTTTGCCTATAGAGAAGTCCCTAATGAACACACAGGATTTTCTCCCTTCGAACTTGTCTTTGGCGCGCGTCCACGCGGCCCTATGTCTTTATTACACGATCTCATCACTGCCGATGATATTAGCGATGAAACTCAATCCTCATATGAGTATGTCATTGCTCTTAGACAAAAGATCATTGAGGCATGTAAGCTAGCAACTGCTTCATCAGAAATTGCTAAAGAGAAGGCAAGGCAGTTTGCTAACAAGAATAGATGTCTACGACAACTTTGTCCAGGTGACAAAGCATTCGTCCTACTCCCCAGTAGGGAAAATAGACTTCTTATTGCATGGAAAGGTCCGTATGCAATAGTCTCTCGGATTTCCGATGTTGACTATGTGGTCGATATTGATGGAAAGCATAAAACTTTCCACATAAACATGCTTTCGGAATTTCACGAACGTCCGGACTATTTGCTGCCTATTTTCCAGGCAACGGATGATGCTCCTGCACCTCACGGTCATTATTCATCCCTGTCTGTCATTCAGGATGAGGAAGCTACCTTCTCTGATGTCAACCTTCCCCTTCCAGTGGTTCCATTACATTCCACGGAATCTTGGAAAAACGTTTCTGTTTCTCCTAATCTTTCTGGTGACGAACATCGACAAGTCTCGTCGATGTTACAAACATTTCAGGATGTTCTCACTGACATTCCTGGACACACAGATGTCATAGAACATGACATAATTCTTACCGACAATAATCCAATTAGGGTTAGGCCGTATCCTATTCCTATACACTTTCAGTCGCAAGTGGAAAAGGAATTGGATGAAATGATTCAATTAAATATAATTGAACCATCGACTTCACCATATTCTTCTTCCATGGTTATTGTCCGGAAGAAGGATAAGAACATACGAATTTGCGTTGATTATCGCAAATTGAATCAGGTCACAAAGTTCGACGCTGAACCGATGCCTTTGTTAGAAGATCTACTGATTAGACTTTCTAATTCTAGATTCTTCACTAAACTTGACTTGTCTAAAGGTTATTGGCAAGTGCCTTTAGCAGAGCATGCCAAACCTCTTACTGCTTTTTCTACACCTAGGGGTCTATTTCAATGGAATGTTATGCCTTTTGGTCTCATGAACGCCCCTGCCACTTTCGTTCGCATGATGCGTCGAATTCTGTCACATCGTTCGGATGTCATCGCATACTTAGATGACATCTGTCTCTTCAGTGATACCTGGGAAGATCACTATTTAGGGTTATATGACTTACTGTCCACTCTACGTGAGAATAATTTGACAGCAAAACCTTCTAAAGCTTTTGTTGGTTTTGGTGAAATCTCTTTCCTGGGTCATCGTGTTGGTCATGGTCTCTTGAAGACAGAAGACCACAATACTTCCAAAATACTGAACATCTCTGTTCCTAAAACGAAGAAACAAGTTAGGAGTCTCTTAGGTTTAATTCAATTTTATGGGAGATTTATTCCAAATTTATCTTCGATCATGGCACCTCTATCAACATTGTTGAAGAAAGGTTCGCCTAATCTGGTCCGTTGGTCTGAAGAATGCCAATCTTCACTAGACCAAATCAAGAATATATTTTCTTCTCCTCCCATCTTAAGATTACCTACTCTTGATAGGACTTTTGTTCTTCGGAGTGATGCTTCATCCACTGGGATTGGAGCAGCACTGATGCAAGAATATGCAAATACTCTGCATCCTGTTATGTACATTTCTAGAAAACTAAATGCGGCAGAGAGGAACTACTCGGTTTTAGACCGTGAGTTGTTAGCGATGGTTTGGTCAATTCTAAAGCTACAAAGATTCCTCCTGGGCGCACATTTCATTCTAGAGACTGATCAGAAAGCTCTTACAGCTATTCAGACTAAGAATTTGAAGAGTTCGAGATCCACTCGATATGCTATAGCTCTTCAACCTTTTCACTTCACGGTACGAGCTATCCGTGGTGCGGATAATGTGATGGCTGACATTTTGTCTAGATGCCCACATGACTCCAACTAATACTTCTGTCCTATATTTCCATATATTACAGAGTCATAACACACCTATATTTCTACAATAGATTAGCACATCTGTACTTACTTTATATGTACACACTATCGTGCTTTGTTGTCATCTTCTTCTGTTCGTTTTTTAAGATGATAGAGGAGGACTGAGTAGTTAATATAAGGGCCGTTAGTTTACTAAACAGCCACAATTATTAATAATGTATTGTACCTTATGAAGCATATTAGTTATTAATTAGCATTATATTGCTTGTACTTTCTCAGAATGTCATTGTTGAGCTGAGGACTTACCTTACGAGTTCTAGATTGTGTACTTACCCTCGGAATACCAGAGCATATGTCCTGGATCGTCATGTAGTTTAACTTTACTATGTACTTATGTCATTACATGTCAAAGAATGTACTATTTAAATTTTCCTATCAGATTTGTACATCCATTTTTAAAGACAATATTAGAGTATGCTGTTTAATGATGATTATAGTAACTTGCATACGTATATTGTGTTTACATGCTAACGTGATGTGTGTTGGTGACACCTCCCCGATGTGAATATTTTTTGAGACATATTTATTTTTCTGTTGAGGTATATCCTCACCAGACACTCTATAATTAGCCTATTGTTTGGCAATTTAATTAATTATCAGCGCATAATTCGTGCGTTTTGAGCCGCTTATCGCATGCTCTTTGATATTGAAAAAAAAATATGTTCCACATTTTTTTTTTATCGGGAGGAGGTGGTGATATGTTGCGTGATAAATTCTCGCAACATCGTTTTATTTCAATATCTGTTTTATAACGCAAGGGCAACAACTGCTTGAAATTTATAGTCACTTTTCTCGGTAAGCATTTGTCTTCTCGCGTTGGTATCGAATGCAGTTAAGTTTGAGCTGTGGTCATTTTGCGCTGGACTGCGCATGACTTGTCTTGCTTCTTTGTCGATCGGTTTCCGCCCACCACTAGTGGGAGTGAGCGATTTGGAATGGCGAAAGAGATGCCTCGTTGAAGAGGGGATCTCCGCTATTTTTGTTCTGTCAGGGATGTGTAGTCCTCTTAATGGATATTTCGTTTATTCGAGATAATACCTCTAGTGTTTCCCACATGTCGGGAGGCGTGATATTTCTGTGTATTTCATGAAAGCAAGGTAAATTGACTTTTCATTAACTCTATGGATTTTGGGTCGTGAGCGATTTCGATTCATAGCCTGTCTTCGAAAGTCGTCGTCACGAGATGTTTTTTCCCAGCTCACATGTCGCTGCATTGTACTGCATCGGTTGATGCAGGTACCAAGGACCATTACTTGCTACTTTGTTAAATGAACTAGGTTTGGAAAACCTTTATTATCTAGAGGATATTTTTGAGGACATTATTTATACTTCGGCAGACGTGTCTGTCTTGCTGAAGTCAAACTAAGGAGAGTGAACTGATCTCATACATCTGGTTATCTCCTGGCTGTTATAGAAAAGGATGGAGTTTTCCACCTGACTACATTTACAGCACTATGAAATATAACATGCATCTGACTCATCATTGTAATGCTGTCTACCGTTTATTGCTGTATTGAATGTTGCTGTGATAATGACTGTTTGATGTGCCTACACATTTGCGTAACCATTTTGTCACTGTGGCGTCCACAATAAATAATGAAGAAAAACGTCAACGGCTGTTTCAAGACTCATTGACTTTATACGTCGTGAGTTTACTGACGTCCTATGTGGATTGCCCTGTTATTGTTGCATGAACATTGTTTTGACTGAACACATCTACACACTACACAAAACCAGACATGCGGATGCCATCCATCATCATATGGCATCACGCATCAGTGACGCGTTTTCTTAAATACATAATTAAATACGCGAGTGTATATAATAGTCTTAACGGTAAATTTATCGCGCGTTAGAATATTATTTGATTTTTGAGGAATGATTATGTTGTCATGGGTTTTCTATCTTTTTCTATGGAATGATCACCTTTGCAATCCCAGCAATAAAGAAATCATACAGAGTCTTCTCGACTCGATTCTGAAACTTCCAGACATATTGATGAAACATTTTAAATTAAATCGTGTGGCGGTCCGATGCAGCCTAGCTATCATAATTACATGAAAGAAAGCCTACCGAAGAACATTTAAATAAACCATCAAATTAAATTACAATCTGTAAGATAAACTGGAAGATGAACAGCTGCCAGTAGCGATATTTTATTTCCTTCTCTACTGTGAGAGAGTACTTATTTACCTGAACTGTGACTAAGCCTAGTTTTTCCTCATTGGATTTAAAACCTACCGGTCAGTTGCTATCATCACGCCTTGAAGGAATTTTACCTCCAGCAGCTAAATTAAAGAGACCATTTCATTGTCACCCCTGTGTCGAACTGTGTCAGTGCCATCCCATAGACTCATTTTTATATAATAAAACACAAGAACTCTTAGGCTTCAAGTCCGGCGATAAGCGGGAATATTTGCTATCAGCTAACCTCGCTACATCTGGGGCGGGACATCGAAGTACCAGACAGTTTCATATGTCAAGAGTGTAATTGCTGTTTATATAATTCTATGGATTGTCTGATGCTGCAATCGGTAAGTGTGTGTGAGTATATGAGTGTGGGCCCTCACAAGCGTGCAAGAATGACAGGAGATTTAATTTTTGCAAACTATTTGTTAACTTGCCTACCGGGTAATACATTTTCTGTATACCCTGCATTGTTCCTTTAAGTGGGATATTTTGTTAACTGTTAAAAAAAAAAAAAAACCCCTTTTCATTTTCTTAGTAAAGGGAAGAACAATTGGGAATAACAGGATTTTTGTCTACCACCCCTACCTAATATTGTTACTCTTCTTTCAGAGTAATTAAATTCACTGTTGGGTTACATTACCTATGTTCCTGATAACTATCTATCTTTGGACTGGGTTTATCTTTGTCTAATAAGCGGGAAGGGCTTAGTCGATACCAATCTTCTTCACCCCCTCCCCACCTTGTTATTTGTATTTTCTGTACCTATGATATTTTTTCTGTAACACATGATTTTTGTGGTGATTGATTTTAATGTTAATAAACAGCCTACACTTATTTAGTACTGTGTTGGAATACCCAAAGCCCAAATTTCCCCTATCTGTTTAATATAGTTTGTATTCACGTGCGTGTGTGTGTTTGAAGCACCAAATCGGTGTGAGCGCAGGTGTGTCTGGAAACTGGCAAATAATTGTTTGACCAGGAGAGTTTGAAGAGAAGATTGAGAGGAACGATTTGTCGTAAATAAGTCTGTCCTTACTCTCCCCAGCACTCTGTGAAGCAACTATTTACTCTCTAACCTTTTCTATCACTGAGCTTTCACCATCATTCTCCACTCTAAACAGGACCACTATTTCTAAGACTCTTTCTCTCACAATAAATTTACGACAATATTTGGCTGGCTCGCCGGGATAAAGATAATTTTGAGTCTGATTAAGTCTGGGTCTAACTAGATAGAGTGTGAATGATATGTCTTTGTGAATTAGGGAAATAAATAAATAATTAATTACACCCCTAGACAACGCCTTTTAGTATTTGGGTCGTCCACACAGCATATTTACAGGTTGGTTTCTTTCCACAGCAGTAGAAAGTACGGATAATCATAAATTTGGTTACCTAAATTATCCTCTGGCAGAGAAAATTAAATTTTTTCTTTATAAGATTTGCTGGGATTGCGTGATTGTTTTTACAGTCACTAAAGGTTTTTGAAGTTAAAAAGAGTTGAGCTTAGCTAAAGGCGCCTTGTTCTGACTTCTTTAAGTCTAGTTAAAACGTCTCTTCTCATAAACTGACATCAGGGGCGGAGTTTTGTGATGGAGAATTAAAATTTTAGGGGAAAATTTTTTTTTTAAAAATTGTTTTAATATAAATTTTTCTCTTACTGTTAGTAAAAGTAGATTTTTTCTAGTGTAACTTACCATTAACGTGGCATAGTTTCCTGCATTAAGAGTCTTAAGTGACATAATAGCAGTGATAAGTTTGCACATTATCAAGTAGGAGGTAACACAAGTAAATTTATACTTTGTGTTTTTTCTCGTAGCGGCTTTAAGTTTTTTTTTCCCCTCCTTGGTTCTTCTTACTATTCTCTAGTCTTAGAAGCATCCAGTTCTTTGGCATGGCAGAGAGAATTAGGATAAGATCCATTTTGAGACAGGAGGTGAAGGACTCAGGGTTAGAAGGAGAAGCCACAAACCTGTTTGTCAACAGGGAACTTGAAAGGTATGACGCGGAGCAACAGAGAGCAGAAAAAGAGAAGAAAGAAGCGGAAGAGAGGGCAGAAGCTAGGAAGAAAGAAGCTGCAGAGAGGGCAGAAGCTAGGAAGAAAGAAGCGGACGATCGTCACTTGGAGCAGAAGAAAATTGAGGCAGAGATAGAAGCTCGCAGGGAAAGAGAGAGAGAGAGAGGGAAAGACAGCACGAACTGGCGCTTAAGGCTTTAGAGAGTCGGGGCGCCTCTACTTCAAATAATGGAGAGCCGTCTTTGCCCCAGTCTCAGTCAATGGATCTCTCTAGCACTCAATCTGCCCAATTAACTGTGATATCTTTTGCTTTAGAGTCTTTTCCTAGCCCCAATGAAAAAATTGACACCTTCCTAGAGAAATTCGAGAGGCTCGCAAATCTGTATGGGTTAGAGAGTTCCCGTTGGGCACTTAAACTCTCAACGTCATTAAAAGGTAATGCGTATGACGTGTACACAAAGCTGGGAACCAACCAACATGATTACGACATGCTGAAGAAGGCCTTGCTAGAACGGTTTGAGATGACTGCCCGAAAATTTCTGCAAATGTTCAGAAACAGCCGGAAAAAGAGCACGGAAACTTTTCCGCAGTTCTCTTCACGTCTCACGGGCTATTTGACAAAGTGCATTGAATTATCTGACCTACCTCTTACATATGAGGGACTACTTGAACTTGTTCTTGTGGAACAGATAAAGTCAACTTTGTCAAACGAAACCCGTAGATTTTTGGCTGAACAGGGCGCAGTCAAGCTTGAGGACATCCTCAATAAGGCAGAACGCTATACCAATGCAATGGCCGAACTTCCCAGCACTAAACGTAAACCCACAGATGAGCCACCTCATAAACAAAATCTAGAGCAGTCACCCTATTCCTCAAATTCCTCTCAGAATTATAACCAACGAGAAAATAATACCCAGAGACCTCCCCAGGAAAAATCGAAATTCTACAAAACCTGATTTTCCCCAAATAATAATTCTGATCAACCCACCAAGCCTACGTGGCAGCGCGGCCACCAAGGTCAAGGAAAAGGGAAGACCCCTACACCAGGAACATCTGATCAGGGCAAGCAAACCGGGCCTAACCCCATCGGATGCCTGCATACAGCCTCGCAAGGTAGAGTCAATGTCAGTGATTCTCAACCTGAGGGGGACCGACCCTCAACGCGAGGAACTGTAATTTTGAATGGTACCTCAACTACTTGTCTTTTTGACACTGGATTAAGCTTTAGTTGTATTGTCGCCAGACACCTAGTCAAACCAGGTCAGGAGACAGAGGAAACCGTCAAACTTAGTGGAGTTTTCAAGAGTGATGCACCCAGGACGCTTCCTATCGCACTAGTAGAAATACACTCCGATTTTGTCAGAGGTGTTATTAAAGCGGCCATAATGGATGATCCGATCTACCCAGTTATCCTGGGATGTAGATATGTGTTTACTGGGAGACCTAAGGAGCCGATTGTGGCAGCGGTAACCACAAGAGGGCAAGCCAAGAAGGAGAGGGAGCCTGCGCCAAATTTGTTGCCGAATGAACTGAAGGAGGCGCAACAAAAGGACCCTACTCTGGAGCTCTGCTTTAGAAAACTGCTCAAGGCTAAGGACCCCAGACACAACAGAGACATCTTTTCTAAGGATGGCGTATTGTATCGTAGAATGGGCAACCCGGACATGTGGAATAACCAGCTCCTAGTACCGACGCAGTACAGAAGCCAGATCTTATAAATGGGGCACTCTCTTCCCTTTAGCGGACATATGGGACAAAACGCCACTATTCAGCGAATAAAAACCCACTATTGGTGGCCAAGAATGAACTCTAACATTATCAGGTATGTGAAATCCTGCGCCCAGTGCCAACGGATGGGACCCAAGCATCGGACACCCTTTATTCCCATGGGTGGTGCGCCAGTAGTGGGGACCCCATTTCAACAGGTTGTAGTTGACATCATTGGACCCCTGGAAAGGACCAAAAGAAGGAACAGGTTCATCCTGAACTTAGTCGACACTTGCACTTTGTGGGCCGAAGCTATACCGCTAACATGCACGAATTCCAAGCATGTTGCAGAAGCCCTCGTGCAGATATTTACAAGGTTGGGTTTCCCTCAAAACGTTTTGACGGACAATAAATCCCCATACCATAGCCTGTTGATGGAAGAGATTGTAACAATCCTGAGGAACCAGCACATCTACGCAAGCCCTCATAATCCGGCCGGAAGTGGGTTAGTAGAACAAGTCAACGGAACCCTCACCAGGATGTTACGTAAGCTGGGTCAGGAGAAACCGGAAGACTGGGACCTATATATATCGGCTGCCTTATTCGCCTACCGAGAGGTACGCCAAGCGTCTATGGGATTCCCGCCTGCTACACTTTTATTTGGCAGACCTATAAAGGGGCCACTAGAAGCCTTACTTCGGTCCCTGACAGACCAAAAGGCTGACGAGACAGTCGTCTCTGCAAGCAAGTATGTATCTGAGCTCAAGGAAAGGCTAAAGCTAGGATGGGATCTAGCTACAACCAACCTTAAGAAAGCCCGCGCTAAACACACTAAAAGATACAACAAAGCTGCAAAAGAGAGAGAACTACAACCAGGGGGAAAAGTTTTGTTGCTACTTCCAACCGGAAGCAATAAACTTCGCATCGGATGGCAAGGGCCGTTTACCGTCCTTAAAAAGATCTCACGTACCAATTACAAGATCTCCATCAAAGGAAAGGAGAAGGTCTTCCACATAAATCTGCTTAAGAAATATTTGGAAAGACCGGTGCCATCCTCCGAGCATCTCCTGGCTGTCGCCATAGCAACGGAAGACGAGGAAGATGATGATGGTTGCATGGAGTACCCATTGCAACCCACAGAATCCTTTAAAGATGTCAAGTTCGGCGACAATCTCTCACCAGAACAACAAACAGAAACCAGGGCGCTACTAAAACAGTACAGTGCAGTCTTAACGGATGTACCTGGTCGAACAAATCTCATCGAATTTGATATGAAATTAACAAACGAGACCCCTGTTCGAACCAGAGTTTACCCCATCCCGTACGCTAAAGCTGATGCACTTCGCGGAGAAATAGACAAGCTGCGTCAGGCAGGAATTATCAGTGAGTCTACATCTCCTTACAGTTCGAGTGTAGTGCTGTTGCAGAAGCCCAATAAGGAAGTTCGGCTGTGTATAGATTACCGGCTGCTAAACGCTGTAACGGAATTCCAGCCCGAACCTCTCCAAACTGTTTCTGAGTTGTTCACCAAGCTCAGCAAAGCAAAGATTTTCTCCAAGATTGACCTCAGTAAAGGTTATTATCAAATACCAGTCAAGGAGGAAATTAAACCTTTGTTAGCTTTCAGCACTAGTGAAGGACATTACACATTTAACGTGATGCCGTTCGGATTGCATAACGCACCAGGAGTGTTCACCAGGATGATGAGGAAGCTTCTAGAACCTTTGCAAAGTCCCCATATCCATAATTTCATGGATGACATATTAATTGCATCGGAAACCTACGAAGAACATATTGCTACGGTTGCTATGCTCCTCAGGAGACTACAGGAAACTGGTCTCACAGCCAGACCTAGCAAATGTCTCATCGGGTTTGAAAAGCTAGACTTCCTGGGGCATACTATTTCTCACGGCTGAAGTTGGCCCGTTAAGAAAAACATGGAGAAAATAATTGCAGCTAAAAGGCCCTGAACCAAGAAAGACACTCGTTCGTTCCTACCACTATGTGCATACTATCAGAAATACATCCAGAACTTCAACGGACTGACGGCACCTCTGACTGATCTCACAAAGAAAGGTTGTCCTGATAAGGTCATTTGGGATCAAAAGTGCGAACACGTGTACAGCACTTTGAAAGGACAGTTGTCTGCATACCCCATTTTGAGGTTGCCTGACCTCAAGAAACCTTTTGTACTGCGGGTCGACGCGTCAGGTCAGGGCATCGGATCAACACTGCTTCAAGCCGATGACAGTAACCCGAACATGCTATTTCCAGTTGCCTATGGCAGTCGGAAATTAAATAAAGCTGAACGGAACCACAGCGTAGTCAAAAGAGAATGTCTCGCTCTGGTTGACGGTATCAGACGCCATCATGAGTTTCTCTATGGTACATCTTTCACGGTGCAAACAGGCCACGCTCCGTTAGCCTTTCTTGGTGCCAATAAAGAATTTAACGCAAGGATCATGCGTTGGGCCCTTCTTTTAAGCGTTTATTCTTTCAAAGTGGAATACATTCCGGGAAGACAGAATGTCGGGGCTGATTTCCTGAGTAGAAACTGGACTACGGAGGAAAAGAAGGAAGTTGAAGATACCAATCATCCAAAAGCTACCGATCAGGGCAGCTTCATTGTCATAAATCAAACATGAAAAATGTTTTCATGTCTCAAAAGAGGGGACGATTGTGACAGACGAACTCAGCTGACCCTGAATGACCCTGAAGTGTTGGATGATATAGTATGACCCTTTGTAACGACCCCTTCGGATAACATCAGTGCCCCCGAATATTGTGGTAACTTTTCGTCAAACAGGATTTTTTTTCACCTGGACTCATTAGCATGCAACCTTTCCACGCAGATTGTCAACACGTTTGCTGATTAATATGTGGACAGTTTATCTACTGTACATTCTGGTCATCGCATTGATTTAAGGAGAGGTTAAATCACGCCCACGGATATCTCTTGAGCAATCATATGCAAGTTATTTTCATTAACTTGGCCCAGTGGGGGCGATGCCAGAATCAAACAGAAAGTAGCGGCACACGATCAAACAGGCTCTGAGGGATCTCAGGAAAGACTAGCGGCGCTATCAAAGGCAGTAGTGGTCCCTGAAACGAGCGACGCAAGTTTCCTGCCAGTATTTCGCATCTCGGTGTTAACCACAGAACCGATCGCAGTGGGAGCGAACGGGAAAGCCGACGCGAACGCAGCGAGCGAAGATACGGAAGACCGGGGCGGCATCTCTTTTTAGTCTGGCGGTCAGATCCCCAAAAGTCTCCTGAGATCTAAAAAGGTTTCAAATTCTAACATGTCCCCCCAATCTTGCATTCCAGTTAGATATATACAGACCACGAAGAAAGCCATTTTATCATTCGGTCGCCAGAGATTTAAGATTCACTAGCTATAGTAGAAATTTTGCTAGATTTCCATCTGAATTGGTGGCTACATTGGAGTGTTTTCTTTTTCTGTGCACGGTATAATATATTTGTTAAAGTGAACAGTGGTCTAGTGCTTTCATTTTATTTCACTGGATGTTGTGTTTATTTAAATCTATTAAATTAAACTCATCCCAAAAGTTCCAGTGGTAAATTTAATGATATATCTATTATAATATTTCCAAAAATAATAGATGCTTAAATGCTAAAGTAACTTTTAAAGTCGCGAAGGAATTTATAATTAATAAATTTAGTTAAGTCATATATATATATATAGATGTGTATTTTAACCATTAGACTCGTGACGCGTTTTCTTAAATACATAATTAAATACGCGAGTGTATATAATAGTCTTAACGGTAAATTTATCGCGCGTTAGAATATTATTTGATTTTTGAGGTATGATTATGTTGTCATGGGTTTTCTATCTTTTTCTATAGAATGATCACCTTTGCAATCCCAGCAATAAAGAAATCATACAGAGTCTTCCCGACTCGATTCTGAAACTTCCAGACATATTGATGAAACATTTTAAATTAAATCGTGTGGCGGTTCGATGCGGCCTAGCTATCATAATTACATGAAATAAACCATCAAATTAAATTACAATCTGTAAGATAAACTGGAAGATGAACAGTTGCCAGTAGCGATATTTTATTTCCTTCTCTACTGTGAGAGAGTACTTATTTACCTGAACTGTGACTAAGCCTAGTTTTTCCTCATTGGATTTAAAACCTACCGGTCAGTTGCTATCATCACGCCTTGAAGGAATTTTACCTCCAGCAGCTAAATTAAAGAGACCATTTCATTGTCACCCCTGTGTCGAACTGTGTCAGTGCCATCCCATAGACTCATTTTTATATAATAAAACACAAGAACTCTTAGGCTTCAAGTCCGGCGATAAGCGGGAATATTTGCTATCAGCTAACCTCGCTACATCTGGGGCGGGACATCGAAGTACCAGACAGTTTCATATGTCAAGAGTGTAATTGCTGTTTATATAATTCTATGGATTGTCTGATGCTGCAATCGGTAAGTGTGTGTGAGTATATGAGTGTGGGCCCTCACAAGCGTGCATGAATGACAGGAGATTTAATTTTTGCAAACTATTTGTTAACTTGCCTACCGGGTAATACATTTTCTGTATACCCTGCATTGTTCCTTTAAGTGGGATATTTTGTTAACTCTGTTAAAAAAAAAAAAAAACCCCTTTTCATTTTCTTAGTAAAGGGAAGAACAATTGGGAATAACAGGATTTTTGTCTACCACCCCTACCTAATATTGTAACACTTCTTTCAGAGTAATTAAATTCACTGTTGGGTTACATTACCTATGTTCCTGATAACTATCTATCTTTGGACTGGGTTTATCTTTGTCTAATAAGCGGGAAGGGCTTAGTCGATACCAATCTTCTTCACCCCCTCCCCACCTTGTTATTTGTATTTTCTGTACCTATATTTTTTCTGTAACACATGATTTTTGTGGTGATTGATTTTAATGTTAATAAACAGCCTACACTTATTTAGTACTGTGTTGGAATACCCAAAGCCCAAATTTCCCCTATCTGTTTAATATAGTTTGTATTCACGTGCGTGTGTGTGTTTGAAGCACCAAATCGGTGTGAGCGCAGGTGTGTCTGGAAACTGGCAAATAATTGTTTGACCAGGAGAGTTTGAAGAGAAGATTGAGAGGAATGATTTGTCGTAAATAAGTCTGTCCTTACTCTCCCCAGCACTCTGTGAAGCAACTATTTACTCTCTAACCTTTTCTATCACTGAGCTTTCACCATCATTCTCCACTCTAAACAGGACCACTATTTCTAAGACTCTTTCTCTCAAAATAAATTTACGACAATTCTAAACTAACAAATAACAGGGAAGACATACATTAAGACATGTAGATATGGGCTAGTACTACTCTACTTCAAAATCTGTTACCAGTTTCTTGTTATATATGAATCTTCAAATACTATTTTTGCAGCAGGTCCCATCAAATCCTAAACCAGCCTTGCACATATTTTTATATCATTTCACAAGTAAACAACATTACTTTAAGAAGTACTGACAACTATTTAGCAACCTGAAGTATTGAATACATGGGATACTCTGAAGAACTAAGTAGACCAATTTCACAAGTTCATTCTGACATCCCACGTCTGCACTTCTTCTTACTTTCATGCCATCACAAGAACAGCTATGCTATGGACCCCTGGGAAAGCGAAAGAGAGGCTGACCAAAAATGACCTGGTGGAGAACTGTGGAGGTCGAGATGCAAAGAATGAACCAGAGCTGGGGCACTGCAAGAAGGATGGACTCCGACCGAGCAAAGTGGAAGCAGTCTGTTGCTGCCCTACAAGACGCCACCAGGCGTGATGGCCACCGACGGCTTTGACAATTGGCGGCTAAGGATCAAAGAAAAAGATTATGACGTCCAGTTAATAGTGAAAGAATTACTAGTGAACTGTGAAAAACTATGCAAAGGAGAAATTGGTGAAGCCACTGTGCTTTCTCTTTCTTTGTTCTTTTCACCTTTCAGCTCCCTGTGGAGCATAGGCCTGCAACTAGTTCATGCCAAGCCCTCCTGTTGAGTAAATTCTCTCAGGTTCTTCTCATATCTTTTCTATTCTTCTTATGTTTTCCTACAATTCTCTTCTCAATGTGTTTTATGTCTCTTTCCAAATCTGTCATCCTGGAGATTCTAGAACAGTGTTTCTCAAGCGGTGTGCCGTGGCACACTAGTGTGCCGCTGCATCTATCAAAGTGTGCCGCAAACATTTTGTAAATTTACTAAATGAAGTATATTTGTAGTGATCATGTAATATAAAACTATTTCAACTGATCGCAGTCGTAAAATGAAACGCTCTGAAATACCCCTGGCGGCATTCTGGCTTTCTGTTAAAGATGAGTATTCTGTTATTGCAAAATGAGCTTTATTTATTATTTAGATGCAGTTTTCTACGTCATATTTATGTGAATTGGGATTTTCAACACTTACAAGCATTAAATGCAAAAAATGGGAAAGACTTCTCTGGGTTGAAGATGAAATAAGAGTTTTGTTACGGTATATGTTATTAACGCCGTCTGCTAAAGGTTAGCAGACGTGCAATTGTAAAGGTTAAGACATTTAATATATTGCGATAGATGTTTCAATTATTGAACGCTCCATACACGATCGATTATGACGTGTCTAGCGTTGTTTGGGTCACAGTCGGTAACTAGGAGACGCTACCCTTTGTTACTTGACCGTCAAGCTGAATAGCTGCGTTTTTCTAGCCTTCCAAATTAATGGCATGATATAGCCATTTATATGTGTATTTATGCAGGACCAGGGTCAGTCCTAGAACTCTACGAGAGAGGAAACTTATGGAGGTTAGTGATTAACTAAATCCTTGGAAGGAGAAAGATAATCGTCTACTTTATACGAAGTAATTAGACTCACAGTCTCACTGTCGGCAGGTAGCCATTCTATCTGCGCGTGCATATAGCTGTGATGTTCTGACGACAATTACTGCATTGTATCCTTAAACGGACATTGACACGTAAAACAGCAGTCTACGCTATTGATTGATTGATGCATGTACCTCATGTGTGAATTGAACTGTTTATGTATGTGTGTAATCCATATTAAATTGTGAAGGACTCGAACCGGAGGCATTATTCGTTGAATCACGTTACACCATTCAACCTTATGAATTACGTATTTTATGTCAAGTTGCTGAGTTAATAAGATGAACAGTTGTTTACATCTTGATGCCAAGTTCAGGCATTACGACAAACCGAAGGTGAGGTTCACCCCATTCGCATAAGAACATTAGCACGATCAGAATTCAGGCAACACAACCAGTAACCCCACACGAAAGTCCTTCAACAAAACTGGCGGCCGATTGCGGGGATCGACAGAAGAGAAAAATTTTTTTCTGTGTTCCACACGCCTCCACGATATTTACGTTTGAATGAAAATCACATGACCATTACGAAGCTGACGTGACGCACGTGATCATGAATAGCAACATGACGTCACTGTTGCATTGTCGCCGTGAAGAAGACATCTTTTCAACGCCTTTCTAGTTCGCTTCAAATTTATCAAGATGCACAAGATGGACTACCGTTGCCTGCCCATCAGGAGCAGACAGTCAAAGGCACAGGCCTAGCCGTCGACGACAACGAGCATCAAGTGAAGCAGCAAATAAAGATAAGTTTAGCTCAATAACTATTGTCGTTAACGTGACAGTGCTAATTGAGTCCATGCCTTCTGCCTACATAGGCATGTTTTTACCTATGTTTAATGTACTTTTTGTTGTTTTAAGGTGTTGTTAACTAGTGGGCGGTAGGGAGGATGAACCGAAATTAGATTCTGTGGCTCTCACGATGCCTGAATTGATTTCGGTCGTTTCTTAGGGCAGTTAAACGATCGCACTTTTTGGGAGCTCCATCGAAGATTCTGCCGAATGGACTGCCTGTCCAAATCTGCTGTCGTTTGACGATTGTGTTAGCTGTACCGTTCCGTAGATAACTGGTGTATTTTATTTGTACTAAGTTCACATTTTTATTCAGTTTTGTATCATGTTCGTTAACTATTTCGTCCAGTCTACTCTTACTATCATTTATTTGATGATTGTTAAATGTTCGTCCGTTATGAGTCCTGTGATGTCATCATTTTTTGCAGTCATTTTTTTTTTGTGAAC
Source organism: Oreohelix idahoensis (assembly GCA_024509875.1). Taxonomy (NCBI): domain Eukaryota; kingdom Metazoa; phylum Mollusca; class Gastropoda; order Stylommatophora; family Oreohelicidae; genus Oreohelix; species Oreohelix idahoensis. The sequence continues at coordinate 28,684 of JAMPIV010016952.1, read as the reverse complement.
TTTGCATATTCAGTTGACCTCGGGTCAATCTTTGACCCTTCGTTTTCCGTGTGACACTTCCGCTTGTTTTATTTAGTTCATAAATTCATTTTTAATTGTGAAAATGTCTTGCTTGCGTCTTGACATTGTTTGTACCCTTTAGTTGCATCATTGTTTTGTTTGTACTCATGATATATATTAAATACTACATTAATAATATGACATTATATTCAATAATACACTTGTAATTTAATTTAATTAATTTTTTTTCTGACATTTAAGGTTAATATGGGACATTGCATAATTATGCAGTGATAGTCCAAGAAATTAGCACTACAATTTATAAGAGATGCCTAGGGCATAATAATAATAATAATAATATAATATATATATATTGACCAAATAAAATAATCTTATAGTCTACCTTTGAGGTGACAGACCCATTGTATATTATTTAATATACTTTTCTGGTACTAAGAGAGTGACTTAGTACATTGAACAATATAATTACTAGGAATCATACCCAACATTATTGGATATTAAGATTAATTGTGTGATGTAATTACATTATAGTTAACAGATATCATAACTATTTATGATATAGTTAGTACTTAGATACAATATTGTTACAAAATATTGTCTATTAGTTGAACTTAGACATAAGAGTTCAGTACTATTGTGATTATTTATATTGAATATTCCTAAGTTGAGTAAGTATAATAATTACTCTGAAGCTACTATTGACTATTTTAATCAGTAATTATCAATAATTACTTACAGATAAAAGTCAAAATGCTTACTATAGACCATTTCGTTAAAATTGGTAAAGCAAGAACTTCGTCAGTTTGCTGAGGCAGAACTGGAAAAACATAAAGCAGAAATGGAGGAACAAAAGGCTGCATTAAAGAAAGAGGAAGCAGAACGTGAGATGAAGCAAATTGCCAAGGAAAATAGATTAAGAGAAATTGCTCAACAGGAAGAAGAGAATAAATTGAAACGAGAGGAAATTATTTTACAACAAGAAATGGAATTGGCGCGTATTAAATTGGAGACAGCAAGATTACAAGCACAAAGTGCTGATGCAAACCAGAATAATAACGCACAAAATGGATCGTCATCCAGCCAAACTAAACATTTCTACAACTTTAAATTACCCACTTTCAACTTAAACGTGGACGACCTTTCATCGTTCCTGTCACGTTTTGAACAGACTTGCAAAACAAATCATTTGCCCGAAGAGTCATGGGTACTCAAGTTAAATGAATTCTTGGTTGGAGAACCATTGACGGCTTCTCAAAATGCTGACCCATCAATAGCAAATAACTACGGTGCTATTAAGTCCTTGCTTTTACGAAGGTTTCACCTGGACGAGGAACACTGTAGGTTGAAATTTAAGGGAATTTTACCTGAATCTCCAAAAGATTTTGCAGGATTCATTGCGAACATACGCAATACATTTAATAGATGGGTTGAACTGGCAGAAGTCAACAAATCGTACGACAAATTAGTTGATTTGCTACTACGGGATAAGGTATTATCTTCGGTTAGCCAGCCATTCTTTGCATATTTGCAGGAGCGTAAACCAGGTACTATTGACGAGTTGGAAAAAATTTCTTTAAACTACTGTTCGGCACATCCGAATGCAACCATTTCTAACTCCTCATTAAGAGAACCTCTACCTGTGGCGTCTAATATGGCCTACAATCATAATAACAAACAAAGACATCACAGTGTAGACAGAAGTAGGTTCCAAAGAAATCACAATGTTAACTTTCAGAAGGGACATAATAATGATTTCAACAATAAAAATGAGTTCAACAGAGGTAGATCACGAGATAGAAATTATTCACCTCAAACAAACTACCACAATAGTCAACATAACACTAATTATAATCGATCACATACCCCGAAAAATAACAATAACTGGAATGGTAATAATCATGGCTCGAGACATCGAGATAATAGTTACTATAGAGGACGACGAGATAATTCTAACAATTATACTCGGAATCGATCTCATTCTCGGGGATCATCTCATTACAACCATAATACAGGGGCGGCAGTTACAAATAATACTACCCCTATAGCTCAGGTCCCACTTGACAATAATACAACACAGTCTTCTGCTGCATGTTTTGCTATTAATTATAATGTGGCAAATAGTTGCCAACAATGCAATCTTATTTTTCAGAAGGCGAAAGAAACAGTGCTTAACTGCGGACATATTACACCAGAGGTAGGTCTTGCAGTCAACGATGGAACAGGCTTACTAATTTTTAACAGGGGAATCGTTAATGGATCCGTCGTCTCAGTGCTGAGAGATTCAGGATCCACGACGATTGGTGTACGTCAGTCGCTGGTACATCCTAGCTGTGCGACAGGAGAATACGTCCGCTGCATGACATTTGGTGGAACTATTGAGTTTTACCCCACAGCTATTGTTCATATTAGAACACCCTTTTTCACAGGGAAGTAAAAGTATGTATGCTAAAAAAGCCTATTGCTGATCTGATGGTTGGTCGTATACACGGCAGTAAAGATTGTACTCCAGATGAGATCATAGAATGGGAGAAACATAACCTATGCACTGGAAACGCCGTGACGACTAGAGCGCAGACTCAACTCATGGAGAAAGTTGGTGATAATAAAATGGATGCAGACAACCAAGAGGAATTTGTAGTCAATTCACCTATTGACAGGGAAACATTTGCAACCAAACAAAAAGAGGATAAATCTTTAAAAAAATTTTTTAAGCTGGTTGATAAAGTTGACAATCTATCCTCAGGTAATAATAACAAACATTGGTTTGTTATTAAAAATGACATATTGATTAGATGTTTTAATGACAAATCACAAATGAAACAACAAGTTATGGTCCCGTATACTTTTAGACGGTACATTCTTCAACATGCGCATGACTCACAGTGTGCTGGACATATGGGATATACTCGAACACGATCTCGAGTACTGTCTTCATTCTTTTGGCCAGGAGTGTCAAGAGATATTTCGCAGTATGTACGTTCCTGTACTACATGCCAAGAAGTGAAAGCACGTGGAGCTTTTCACACGGCGCCTATTCAGGCTTGCGATATCTCAGTAAGACCGTTTGACAAGATGGCCATAGATATTATTGGTCCATTGCTACCATCGGCCAGAGGACATAGATTCGTCCTTACGTGCATTGATTTGTGCACACGATGGCCAGAAGCTATCCCATTAAAGACCACCACTACCACAGATGTAGCTGATGCACTACATCTCATCTTTTCTAGAATAGGGTTTCCTAGAAAACTTTTATCAGACCATGGGTCACAGTTCATATCTGACACCATGAAGGAAGTCATGAAAACTGGAACATTGATAGGAATTTAAGTAGTATTTATCATCCTATGAGTAATGGTGCAGTTGAAAGACTTAACCGTACACTTAAACAACTACTACATAAGGTTACTGTTAAGCACCCTCATGACTGGGACAGAGCACTCCCAGCTGTTCTATTTGCTTATCGGGAGGTACCGCATGAACAAACTGGCTTCTCTCCCTTTGAATTAGTTTTTGGTGCTCCCCCAAGAGGTCCTATGGGACTAATAAAAGACTTATTAATTGACGCGGAGATGACTCAGGACACTCAGTCATCTTACGAGTATGTGATTAATCTTCGGAAGAACATTATTGAGTCTTGCCAGTTGGCAACAGCTTCTTCTGAGGCTGCAAAAGCTAAGGCTCGATCTCTACAAAATAGGTCTCGACGATTACGCCAATTATTCCCAGGCGATGAGGCTTATGTGTTACTTCCTCACAATAACAATAAATTATTGATATCTTGGAATGGTCCTTACAAAGTCATTGATAAAATTTCCGACGTTGATTACGTCTTAGATATCAAGGGACACAAAAAGATATTTCATATTAACATGCTCAAGCAATTTCATACACGTCCTGAACACTTACAGTCAATTTTTCATGAACTAGATGACAACACAGTATCTACTTGTTATTATTCTAACTTATCCGTCATCCAGGAAGAAGAATCTTCTTTTCCTGAGGTACAGTTACCGTTACCGGTACCAGTAGTTCAACCTACTGAATCTTGGCGGGATGTAACCATCTCTTCAACGGTTACACCGCAACAGCGTCTACAGATTGCTAATCTATTACAATCTTATCCAGATGTGTTGACCGACGTCCCGGGTCGCACATCGGCTATCAGTCATGACATTACTCTCAATGATGATACACCTATTCGTGTACATCCCTATTCGGTTCCTTTACATTTCCTTGCTAAAACTACTAAGGAACTTGAACAGATGTTGTCTCTGGGAATCATTGAGACTAGTAATTCGCCATTCTCTTCTCCATTAGTGATTGTCCGGAAGAAGGACAATAACATCAGACTATGTGTTGATTATAGAAAATTAAATGCTAAGACTATAGTTGACAGCGAACCACATCCACTTATCGACGACTTACTGCCACGTCTATCCAACGCAACTATATTTAGTAAGATAGACTTAACTAAAGGTTATTGGCAGATACCACTGACCGAAAAGGCTAAGTACTACACCGCATTTTCCACTCCACAAGGTCTATACCAGTGGAATGTGATGCCTTTTGGGCTTGTTAATGCGCCAGCTACCTTCATTCGCCTGATGCGACAAATTTTATCAGGTAGACCAGACGTTATTACATATATTGACGACATATGCTTGTTTAGTTCGTCGTTTGAGGAACATGTTTCGGGACTTAGATATGTTTTCGACACTCTAAGGAATTATCATCTAACTGCTAAACCTACAAAGGTGCAAATCGCGTGTAATGAGATAACCTTTTTGGGACATATCATTGGATCGGGATATATCCGAACGTTACCTAGTACAGTCTCCAAAATTCTAAACATAGCAGTTCCTCAGACGAAGAAACAGGTCAGGAGTTTGTTAGGACTTGTTCAATATTACAGTAGATTCATACCAAACTTGTCATCCATCACGGCTGTATTGTCTTCATTGTTAAAAAAAGACATGCCGGTGAAGGTGACATGGACTGGTATATGCAATGAAACTTTCAACAAAATTATAAATTTGTTTTCGCATGAACCAATTTTAAGACTTCCCGATGCTTCCAAAAGATTTTTCTTACGAACAGATGCTAGTAACTACGGCATTGGTGCATGCCTGCTCCAGAACCATGATGGCGTTCTACATCCTACCTTATATATTTCAAGAAAGCTAAAGCCGGCAGAAACAAAGTATTCCACAGTGGACAAGGAACTTTTATCAGTTATATGGGCAATCACAAAACTGGAAAAGTTCTTGCTTGGTGCTCCATTCACCATACAGACTGACCAACGTGCTGTAGCATCTTTGCGTAGATCAAACCACAAAAGCCAAAACTCGCCAGATACGCGATCATCCTGCAGCCATTTGAATTCTCCATTGAACATATTCCTGGCACTGAAAACATTGTGGCGGATGCGTTGTCACGTAATCCTATTGACGACGAATAATCAACATTGACATTCCTAAACTACGTCAATCATCACTACATTGGATAGAACGAAGTATCAACTATAAGGGAACTAACCTTGACTTCAATTTAATAATTATAAACACTATATGCATCACAGAATTGAACTAAAGACAATCAAGGTATACATATTGACATTGAAACTTCGTCTAACGTCCATACACAATATATGAATATTCGTTGAACAATCATGGAACAATATCTGACGACAAGTCGAACTTATTATCCTATGTGCACTTAATTCTTGGATCCTAGGATAATTGACATTTCTGTCCGACGTAAATGTTTCAACACTTTGTCTAAAAGAATTCATCAGGATCAGGACTACGGATGGATCATCATATCCTATACTAATTAATTAGTTAACTTAACTTCTTAATTGAATTAATATCAATAAAATGAAATGTGAGAAAAAAATGAAATGAAAAAAACAAAAAAGAGAACGAAATATAAAAAGAAGAAATTATGAAAAGAGAAAATAAATCTCACACAAGTATTAGATTAATATTTTTTTTAATGTACCTATACGTTATTTAGTTAGTTAAATTAGATAGTTATTATTCACTAACACTTAACACACACAATTAAGTTAAACTTATATTCGAATTTCTTTCTATTTCTTCTCACTTATTTGTCTTTTCTTCTCTCATAACATCGTGTTACATTAGAATCTTAATAATTTAACTCTTAGTTTAATTAATTAATTTAATTTTAATTAGTCAAATTAATTCCTATATGACATACTAATACGACAGACCTTACTTTAATTTAATTCTATCATTCACTATTGACATTGGATAATTTATTTAGTTGATATAATAATATGCATAATATTGATATATAATATGATTAATGTTAGATGACTATGACAAATAGTTAGTTGACATGACCGCGACACGGTTCTACTCAGAACATCGTCGGCCATATGTCACAATTGTGTTAAATTTTTTGAAAAATTGTTAAGTCGGATAGATCTTGAAAAAAAATCTATCGATTTTTTTTTCCCCGGTGTACAGGGAATTGTTACGGTATATGTTATTAACGCCGTCTGCTAAAGGTTAGCAGACGTGCAATTGTAAAGGTTAAGACATTTAATATATTGCGATAGATGTTTCAATTATTGAACGCTCCATACACGATCGATTATGACGTGTCTAGCGTTGTTTGGGTCACAGTCGGTAACTAGGAGACGCTACCCTTTGTTACTTGACCGTCAAGCTGAATAGCTGCGTTTTTCTAGCCTTCCAAATTAATGGCATGATATAGCCATTTATATGTGTATTTATGCAGGACCAGGGTCAGTCCTAGAACTCTACGAGAGAGGAAACTTATGGAGGTTAGTGATTAACTAAATCCTTGGAAGGAGAAAGATAATCGTCTACTTTATACGAAGTAATTAGACTCACAGTCTCACTGTCGGCAGGTAGCCATTCTATCTGCGCGTGCATATAGCTGTGATGTTCTGACGACAATTACTGCATTGTATCCTTAAACGGACATTGACACGTAAAACAGCAGTCTACGCTATTGATTGATTGATGCATGTACCTCATGTGTGAATTGAACTGTTTATGTATGTGTGTAATCCATATTAAATTGTGAAGGACTCGAACCGGAGGCATTATTCGTTGAATCACGTTACACCATTCAACCTTATGAATTACGTATTTTATGTCAAGTTGCTGAGTTAATAAGATGAACAGTTGTTTACATCTTGATGCCAAGTTCAGGCATTACGACAAACCGAAGGTGAGGTTCACCCCATTCGCGTAAGAACATTAGCATGATCAGAATTCAGGCAACACAACCAGTAACCCCTCACGAAAGTCCTTCAACAAGTTTGCTTATCTCAAATACGCCCTAATATCCAAGAAATTACTCAGAAGCATCAAGCCCAAGCATCGCATTAGGACCACCAGGTTTGTATGAAAAACATTTTTTTTTTGGTCAAATTTATGTTCTAATTATTTTAAACAATTAAAAGAAAATCGAATTGAGAGATTTCTTTATTCTGAAGTATCCACAAATTAGTGTATTTAATTTAGTATATATCACTAATTGTTTATTCAGACGCGGTCAGATAGGTGTGCCGCAAATTTTTAGAAAATTGAAAAGTGTGCAGTGAACACAAAAAGGTTGTGAAACACTGTTCTAGAACAAAGACTGCATTTAATGTTATTAGCTGGCTTCCCAAATATGTATCCTCTCTAGTGCCATCTTTTCCTCACCTCCCACTGGTGATTGTCTGGTTCTTTCCATATGTTCCACACTGGCTTAAATGGCTTCATATTCTAATCATCGCAAGCAAAAGACTGTCGGATGACTTCATAGCGTTTACACAATCGTGGGTTGGAAATGAAAATGATGACAACCATGATTTATTGAGTATTAATAGTTCTGATTCAGATGAATTTGGCAAAAATTTAACATACTGTGAGTACAAGATAGGTCTTCCCTATCTAGACCTAATTGTAGAGGGGGAATGGGAGAGATAAAAGGTAAAGGCCCTATAAAAGAAAGATAAGACAGATCTTAACTTAGGCCAGGAACAACTACAACTGATAATACTGTGCTTCTGGCTAACCATTTTGAAAAGGATAGAAGCTGATCAAGGTTCCACTCAGAATGTACTTTGCTTGTGTCAACAAATTTCAGATTGTCATAAAAACTTTATTTATGAACAGAAACAATTGAAATTTTCCTATTTTATGTGAAAATGAATATAATATTAAACTAGTTTAATGAGTGTCAGTTATGTATCATGCTTTAAATTTAATTATAAATATAAAATATTTTTCTAAAGTATTTTGATTTCTAATTTTTCTGTACTCGTTATATACATTTTTAAACTGGAGCTGACCATTGTTTTCTTTGAATATATTCAAGTTGACATCTGAGGGCAAATGAAGAAGAAGGTAACCATTGAACTGTTTAACTATATTTATATAACAGAGCTTTCATTTCTGCACATTTCGATAAATAAGAAGTTATTTTATCATCATACATTAATTAACTAAGGCTAAATCAGTAATGGCAGTTATGTCTACAAACTTACTCCCTAAAATGAGTGAGTAAAAGCATAGCTTTTGAACATGTATACTAAGAGTTAATGAACTTAAGGGGAACTCCATAATTCCTCATCAGTTTCCAAAATGGTTCTGTTTAAACTGTTGAAAGCCTTTTCATAGTCAACAAAATGAATGTAAAGTGGTAAGTTCAATGTCAAACTCTGTACTGCTATTACAAGTAATGTGGCTATCTGGTCTGTACACAATCTGTACAAAAAATATTGTACAGAATATGATTTTTAAAATGAATTTCTAATTTTTTCTTTATTTCTGTTATGTCTTAATTGAATGTGAAAGGATCCGATTTATTTCAAAATTAAATCAATATACTTTGTACATTTTCCCACTGCAGCCAAGTTAATCCAGGCAAATTTTAATGCCTTGCTTTGTTATTGTACAACTAAATAACTACAATGAACTTATAGTTCATAATAGATTTTGAGCACGTAGTTTACGTTCAAAATATTCTTTAAAGAAAAAGAATATTTTTGGGACCATCTTTCGGGAGAAAACAAAATAGTAGCTAAGTGGCTGATACATCTTTGCTGTGCAAGCACCCATGTATGGAAGCCTTAACCTCTTGGTTTTGTGATTTCTGCTGTTCTCCTAATTTCAGACTCATACAATAGTTCCACCTCGTAATTTAAGTTGAAAATTCTTTTATTTAGGTTGGGCCTGATTTCTGTTGATTTCCATATAAATCCCAATGCAATGAAGATTTTTAGGTTCAAATGGTATTCCAGCAGATGCATATAAAAGCAGACATACACAATTATGTAAAGGCTTTGTATAAATTACTTATTACTGTCTGAAACATAGGGAATGCCAGCAGATTTGAAGGAGTAATACCTGATAAAGTTGCCAAAGAAGGAAGATTTATAGAAACGTTCAAATTACAGAAGAAAAAATGCTTTTTTCAATGTCAAGGGGGTAAATGTTAAGCAGGGTCATATTAGTTAAACTGAAAGGGGATTTAGAATAAGAAAAAAATATTGTTTCCACGTGTTATGTTATATCCCAACATTAAGTGTAAGTTTTACCTGCAATGGGATAAGGAACGGTAGAGGGAGTTGGAGTAGCTATGAGGTATGGTGTCTGCCTCTAATTCTAAAGATACCAAGTTCGGTTCCAGTACAAGGAATATATTTGATGGAAATGTTTTTCAGAACCAGTGGGTCTTAATAATGTCATACTCCCCCATGATCTCCTGGGTAGTGAGCTTGAATGCCTAGGCTTCTCAGATAAAGGCGACAAAGTAAGAGGTCCAGTGTGCAAGTTAAAGATCCCTCGGCAGTCGGAAATTGTACAGAGTGGGCCATACGGCCGCTGCCCTGGCAAAATTTACAAAATGGTACTTGTGCGTTTATTCACCGGTTAAATCAAATTCTAGAAATTTATTACCAAAACTGAGAACCGTACTTTTTCTTGACCGAAAAATGTTGATTTCACATTGCGATTTGGGAGGCAAGTTAAAAAAAAAGCGTGTCTCTTGCATTCATAGTTGATACGCTTAAGACAGACCCGCCCCCAACCCCCCCGCGCCGCACCCCCCCCAACCCCCCCCCCCCCCCCCCCGTATTTTTTTAAAAAAGTTTATAAACCAATAGAACGGAATTGAATCAGTTCTACAAGTTAACGGTACACCAGAAACAAGGGAAATCGCTGCCGTTGCCTTCTCTACCTCAAGATCAGAGTGAGGTACCCATTTACAGCTGGTTTGACTGATGCGTGACACCTGTTCCCTTCCTCGCTGCCGTTGCCTTCTCTAACTCAGGATCAGAGTCAGGTACCCATTTACAGCTGGTTATGGAATGTTAGAGACTTCACCATACTAGGTCCAGCATCGAGAGGTGGGGAGACCAGTTTCCTTCCTCACTGTCTTTTCCTTCCCTAACTCAAAGTTAAGTACCCATTTATAGCTAGGTAGGCCCCATCTCTCGAAAATGACTGCTTCTGTACGCAAACAGTTAAGATCAAAGTAATAAAGAGTCACACTAAGTCACCATGTTATGCTATTTCTCTCACAATTTCGTGACATCAAATGAAAAGGCGCTAAAGATGGCATACATCACAAGATCATTGGTTCAACGCTCGTATTAGAAGATGACCAAAAAAATGATGTACATATTTATTGGCGCGGGGCCCTAAAAGAAAGGGGCTCGTAGCATATGCTACTTTTGCTACTACGTTAATCCGGCTCTGATTAGGTAAATATTTGACAAGGATCAGTGTATAGTGAGGGAGGGGACCAACTCCCCACCCAGCCCTCCACACCCAGCGGTGAAAACAAATAAAGGCTTTCTTGCCAGGGTACAGTTTTGTTGGTTTTGGGGGCCCTAAACAGGACCGTGGTCCAGTTTTGTGAACCCTGTAAAAAAACCGTGGTGGGTAAATTTTTGTGGGTTTTGTGGGCCCTGAATAGGACCGTGGTAGGCGCAGTTTTGTGGGCCCTGAAAAGGACCGTGAGGGGAACAGATTACCAAAGATCGCTGAAGCTTGGCACATATCAGGACATACACATGTTCGTTCGTAGCTGCATAATTTACAGAGGAGGCCAAAATTCTGCAATGTCAAGCAGTATACTGACGAACTTTATTCCGATGTCGCCACAAAAATTCACACATGTAGGAATCTAACATGTGTCTGTGCCAGGTGCCAGAACGAATAGGTATATCCTGTGTACATATGTGACATCTCTAACGATCTTGGCGAACTGACAAGGACAAACTCATCTGGTGATTGTTAGCACACAGTCGGACGGTGTGTAGAATGCCCCGATTCTGCAAAAACTTCACACAGTTCTCTTTGTTACGTGTAAAATCTGTCACCTCCAGTAAATTCATCTTCCACGTCTCTGGACCGCTATCAAATGACAAATGGCATGATAAGATTTGCAAGAAAAAAAAAAATTTCTACACTACAAATGGGGGAGAGCTCACAATGTGAAATGTCACGTTTTCAGCCAAGAAAGAGTACGGTGATCGGTTTGGGTAATAAATTTCCAAAATAATTATTACCCGGTGAATTAACGCACAAGTACCTACAAAATTAGGACAACCAACCTACCACAAAAATATTCATAGAATGTGTAGCCTAATTCATGTATACACACATTGGGATCCTCGCCAGTGCTACGGAGTTCGTGCACTGTGCTGAGATCCTCCTTGTATATCTAATGGAGAGATCGGAGCACTGATGGAGTTGTCCATGTGCAACGAAGATGGTCCTTAAAACCGAAACAAACCAAACCAAGGAACGGTTGGTACTGTGGTCTGCGGTACCGCCGTAAGTAGTAGAATTGACATAAAGTAGCCTATGTGTAGGGCCTAACTCAAAGTAGGCATTATATACTAACACAAAATGGGTGACAAGTCGAATGTTGTGTCCTAAACTAAGCTGCACAGCTGTGGTTTTAAGCGCCAGTTACTTGTGACTAATATTGCAATTATAAATGAATTTTACCCTAGAGCTAGATAAACGACGCCACATCTGTTCATGTTAGTCCCATCGACCATAAACTATTGATTTAAAGGGAAGCTACTCACATATTTTTAACCGAAAAAAAAAATCATGCATAATTTATTTCTAACCAACATATTATGGTCGAAACTTTGTTTCTCTTCATGAATGTAAGAGGTATGAACAAATGAGAATACCAATATTCGATTATTTGCAGGCATCAAATTTACCTATAAATATAGAAGAGGTGTTAAGAATTGACAGACCTAAGGAAATAAATAATATAGTCAAACAATATTTAACAAGAACAAAAGTTAATATATAGTAATTGGGAAGGTGAAGGTCTGATGCTGTTCTTACAATCCATATGACTTTAACAGGTGAAAGTCAATTAAATATCTATTAAAGTCAGCTATATAACTGGAAACACCAGGCCTTTACACCCTTCCCCCTTAATATTATTTTTATTTGGTGTTTTTGTTGGTTTTATTAGGTTTTATCTCGTTTTTGTTTGTTTGGGTTGTTACCTCTTAGTATACGAGCGGCCTTTTAGAAAGGCCGATGATCGATCTGCACTAAATAATTTATTTATAAAGATAACATAAAGTGTTATATATCAAAATATGAAGAAATGAAACCCCTATATCATGCACGTAACTAAATTGTTCAGTGGTTTTAAACATGCATTCACCTATACATTTTCGCTATTGACGGGTTCCAAAGGTTGTTATTGCCAGGAGTTGTAGTGAGGATAAGCTTTCACTGCAGATAAAATACTTCTATGGCACGCGCCTCAAACAGCCTCTGACAACCAAGTCCAGCTCCCGGCCTTCACGTGTGGCTCAATTTGAGCCCGGCGGAACTGTTTCCACTGACGGGAGAAGGGGCAAAGGCGAGCGACTGGCGCCTTAAAACCAGCAGCTTCGGGCAGATAGGGCTCGTGATCCTTGGTTGGTAGCTTATCTAAGAGAAGGAACTCTGAATTCAAACCACCGCTGCCTTGCGGGAATATCCATTTGTGGAATTGGCTTCGGGAGTAAACCCTGAGGATAAATCCGGAGTCGGAGTCCCTAAGGCAGTCTAATGTCGATTCGACATTATTCTGGCAACTCCTGCGACATGGCTGGTACCAAACTGTATCGGCTACTGCCGTTCCTTTGGATCTACCGGCTGTGTGGAGAGGGGGAACATGCTGCATGGGCAACAGCTTGATCTCCATATGACTGTGCCCAAGCTCGCGCCTTGGAGAGGACACTCCAGCTTCACCCTATAGGTGTCGGCAAAACACGGGAAGTAGCAGTTACCGGTTATAAGCCTTTTGCCCAATTGGCGTAGGGCATGGCGCCAGGGGCTACTTCCGACAGTGGGAGAGGTTCTAGGATCTCACTGGACAGCTACCGCCCACTTCAAGCTGGGCAGCCCCCAGTCAATAAGGTGTTGTCCCGCCACTGTCTGCTTTCCCCATTGGGTGCATGGGGATTAGGGTCAAACCCGAACTGTGGACAGAAAATTTTGCACCAAGCAATTATCGAAAAAATAGAAATAAGCAAACTCTCAGATTGGGATGCTGGAACGTCCGGACTATGTTGATTGGACTATCCGAAAACCTACAGGATGTAAACGATGTAAGGAAGACAGCCATAATTAATGATGAGCTTAAACGACTTCAGGTGGATATAGCTGCACTTCAGGAAACGCGCCTGGCGGGCTCTGGAACGGTGAGTGAGAAGGAATACACATTTTATTGGCAAGGGAAAGATCTTAATAAAGCTAGAGAACACGGAGTAGGTTTTGCGGTCAAAAAATCGCTAACTAACATGGTTGAACCAGGCGAGAATGGATCAGAACGCCTGTTAACGCTCCGCCTGCAAACTAGCACAGGTCCCATCACCCTTGTCAGTGTGTATGCTCCTACTCTGTACTCTGCCTCAGAAGCTAAAGATGAGTTCTACGAGAATCTAGCAGCAGTAATCAAAAGCATACCTAGGCAAGAACAGCTTGTTCTCCTTGGTGACTTTAACGCTAGAGTGGGTGCTGATAATGTTTCATGGCCTTCATGTCTGGACAGGTTTGGTATTGGCAAGATGAATGAAAATGGACAACGGCTCTTAGAGTTGTGCGTCCACCATGACCTCTGCGTGACTGTCGTGGAATATTCTAATCCACATATATAAATTAAAAGGTAAATGTAAAGCTTAACAAATAAATTCTAATAAAGAAAAGAGCAATGGTAAAATAACAGTGCTGTCACAAGGAATGTACTCGAAATCCCCTTTGTTTTATGCTTCGTCTGCAAATTGTAACGCTTTCACGTTGATAGTAAAAGCCTACTATATTATTACCCGCTTTCTTCAATGAAACATGTACTAAACTTGAGATACGCAAGCTGAAACAATGACCTAAATTTAATATTTCATTCATCCCATACACAGCGTAACTAAAAGACAGATAAAGCAGGATAGAGAGAAGGGAGAGGCAGAAAGCCGAACGCATGCAAAATTAAACACGCGTTTCGCTATTAATGCCACCCCAACAAGCGTAACGCGATACACAATTACTACTATCACGCGTGTAAGGCCACATGCACTAACTTTTTCGGACGGACAGTGATAAAAACACTAACCTTCCCAGAGTTAGGTTTTTAAATCCTGAAAAACTCTTATTAGAAAAGATGACAATAGATGGGTTTACGTTTGAAAACATTACAGTACCCAGACAGCACATCTTCGAAACAGGAGGTAGAAGAAATTGCATATTTTGAACGCAGCCACTTAGCTCTTTTAAATTTGTATATTTGGGTTCCTTAGGGCTTGCTGACAAAGAATATGTAAAACGTTACGCAAATAGTCTAGGAATTAACAAGTTATAACCAAAATAAAATAGTGGGGATGCCTGACAGCATGAAATCATTTCTGCTCATAAAATTTTTTAATAACGTGTTTGAAAAAACCTTGCGTACGGAAATAGCCTACCATGTAAACTCCAAATTGATTGGAGCGCAACAAATATAAGACTAAACACGATTGGTCGGACTATAAATACTATCTTTGGTTGTTAGGGGAGACGTAGGAAGGTAAAATTTTTTCAAACACTTGTCGAAACGTGGCTCCATTGGCCAGACTCGCTGATATAATCACTTAGGAGCGTTAGTTCGAGACCACTAGTTCAAATAAGCTTGATAAAGCAACAGTGCGTTGAAGCCAGCTCATATTTTTGCTAAATAAAAGCCTGGAACATAAGCAGATGGGAATTTGTGCCAGTATTTGTGCCAGAATTCATTGCTAGTCAACGTATCTGTGTTTATTCTATGAATTGTGGTAAGCTTGAAACATTCAGTATCTTTTAATGAAAATTGAATGTGAATTGTTAATTTATGCCTGTATATATGTGTAGTCCAGTAGCAAACATGATGTAAAGCCTATAATGCTCCAGCCTGAACAGAAGGTGTCGGAGGAAAGTAAAACGGCATGGAATGGCCAAACAGTACACTGACACCTAGATGATTGACTAGAAAGAAATAATGCTGGAAGTGCAGAGGCGTAGTAACCATTAAGGAGGTTAATACTGGTATAAAGTATTTCAGATGAAGCTGACAGTTGGCCTAACGCTCTGAACTCAATGTTTGTGGTGTATTGTGCTCAGTGTAGAACTAGAGTATCAATTAGTTATGAAGTAGAAGGTACATCCTTCTTGTTTTCAGGGACCGTGGTCTTGATGGTATTGAGCAGCACCTGGTCAGAGCTTTGCTGAATCCAGAGTCGGACAGCATACTCCTTGGTCCATTTAGCTATCAGTGAGGTGTCTCCAGAGCCCAGGGGAGAAATCGAGCAGAGGAGTCTTTTCCTGCCGTGACACACATAGGATACTGTTAATAATATATGTCACTACAATATTCATATTGATAAATTCTGTACATATACTTGTAATTAAAATTGATTGTGACTCCTGGTTCCTTTGTATTTGAATCAGGACACATATACATTCATGACAGCAATGAATACATATTGTTATTTGAAAAGTTATCAGTGACTCCTTTAAGATATCCTCTTAGAGTGTTATATGTATGTGAGTGTCACAGTGTTGTCACGTATAGTGGAATAAATTAAATTGTTTATCTGTCTGTTGTTGTTTTGACTTACACTTCATCATACACATACCCTAGACACATAACGTAGTCATCACACTATCCCAGAATAATTCTGACTGAGATATATATATATGTGGCAGCAAGTAAGGTTATCTATAATACACTACTCTCATTAGATATAGATACCTTCACAGCTGATCTCAGTCAGTACACTAAGTCCCCCTATAAATATTTATAACATCCCACTTCACCACAGTGACCAACACCTACTTTCAGACAAAACCCCAGCATAAGGTGTCATGGAGACACCCACGATCCAAGCACTGGCACCAACTTGACCTGATTCTCGTCAGAAGGCCACTCCTCAGGTCTGTGCTCTCAACGCGCTCATACCATAGTGCAGACTGTGACACAGATCACTCCTTGGTTTGCTGCAAAATCAGAGCACAACCAAGAAAACTCTATCGTGTCAGACATGAAGGGAAACCACGCATTGATACCAGCAAGATGTCAGACCCTTTCATGATCGCTCAATTCACTGAGACCTTCAAGAAAGTGCTCAGTAGCCCTCAGCATGGTGATACTATTGCAGAGAACTGGGAGCATCTACGGAACACCATTCAAAGTACTGCACTTGCCACCTTTGGTAAGAAAACAGCAAAGTCAAATGACTGGTTTGACGCTTCATCAGATGTGATGGCACCTGTTATTGAAGCTAAGCGCAGTGCTATGAATGAATACAATCGTTCACCGAGTGCCAGAACCCTACAGATTCTGAGGGCTACGAGAAGCAAAGTTCAACAAACTGCTCGACGCTGTGCAAATGACTATTGGCTCCAGCTCAGTGAGAGCATCCAGATCGCAGCGCAAACAGGCAACATTAGACAAATGTATGACGGTATAAAGAAAGCACTTGGCCCCCATAAAAGTAAGACGGCACCGCTAAAAACCATCAGCGGAGAGAAGCTAACCGATAAGGGTAAGCAGATGGAGAGGTGGGTCGAGCACTACTCTGAGCTTTACGCTAGAGACAATACCGTTACGCCTGCAGCCCTTGATGCTGTCAATAGTCTGCCAACTATGGAGGAGCTGGATGCCGAACCAACATTAGAGGAACTCAGTAAGGCCATTGATAGCTTGGCCTCTGGCAAAATATATCGCCTTTATAGACCTCACAAAAGCATTCGACCTGGTTAGCAGGGATGGACTCTTTAAAATCCTCCTGAAAATAGGCTGCCCTTCTAAAATGCTGGAAATGATAAAGTCATTCCATGACGACATGAAGGGAACAGTCCAATATGCTGGAAGCACGTCACAGCCCTTTGATATACGAAGTGGCGTTAAACAAGGCTGTGTTCTGGCTCCGACCCTCTTCGGAATCTTCTTTGCCTTACTCTTGAAACATGCATTCAGAGATGCAACTGAAGGAATATGCCTTCACACTAGGTCAGATGGCCGTCTGTTTAATCTTTCAAGGCTGAAGGCAAAAACAAAAATCAGAAGGGTCACTATAAGAGACTTGTTGTTCGCTGATGATGCTGCAGTCGTCACTCAAAGCCAACAGGAGCTTCAGAGCTTGATGAATCGCTTCACTAAAGCATGCAAGGACTTTGGCCTCACAATAAGTCTAAAGAAAACGAATGTGCTGAGTCAGGATGTGGGTGCTGCACCAGTTATCACTATCGATAACTATGAATTGGCAGTGGTGCACCACTTCACATACCTAGGGTCTACCATCAATGACAAACTCTCACTGGATACAGAAATCGACAGCCGCATTGGCAAAGCTGCAGCTACCTTTGCCCGCCTCACACCGCGTGTTTGGGGAAACTCTAAACTCACAATGAAGACCAAAGCTGCGGTATATAATGCCTGCGTCACCAGCACACTCCTATATGGCAGCGAGACCTGGACGACCTATGCTAAGCAAGAAAGAAGACTCAGTACCTTCCATTTGCGGTGTCTACGCCGCATCCTCGGCATCTCGTGGAAAGATAAAGTGACAAATGTCGAGGTGTTGTCACGTGCTGGCCTTCAAAGTATGTATACGCTGCTTAGACAGCGCAGACTTCGCTGGCTTGGCCATGTTCGCCGCATGGAAGATGGTCGCATCCCAAAAGATATCTTCTACGGACAATTAGCAGATGGCAAGAGAACAGTTGGGCGACCACAGCTGAGGTTCAAAGATGTGTGCAAGAGAGATATGAGGGCACTGGACATGGATCCAGCAACATGGGAGGATGAAGCTGCCGATCGCAATAAGTGGCGATGCTATTTACGGCACCACCTCAGATTGGGCGAAGAGAGGCTCACACAAGAAGCAGAGGTGAGGAGAAAACGTCGAAAGGAGCACCAGGAAAATAAGCAGCTGAGGGCTGCCACCTCAGGGGCGCATTCCCATAGTCAGTTATGACTGAAGGGGCTATTATTATTACAGTGATTTGACAGGTGTGATGCCACTTTCCCATATCAACAGTTGTTCATATTATTTGGAATTGAAAACAATATATATCCTAATAATAACCCATCGGAGGTTGAACGGGATATTTGTCATCATTAAATTAAAAAAAAATAATAATAATAATTGGTGGATTTGGTGCAATCTCAGACACCCCTGAGCTTTCTCCCTTCTTTTAACATTGTTAACAACAGGTCAGTTATGACAGACTTTCCTTCTTTCTTTTTGTTGTTCTTGTTGTTTGTATGTGTCTATTTTAATTGTTTGTTTATTTTTTGGAAAGGGGAGGGCAACACACACACACATACATTTACACAATTTTACATATTGATATACTCTTTTAGGACTGAGTCGAAGGGGGGGGGGGAGCGGGGGGGGGGGGAGGGGGAGAAGAAACTATATCTAAACTAGTGTAAAAGCCCGTCATAAGACGGGAATTAAATTCAAAAGATGGGTACCTCCGAAATCGGCGAGTATTTGCCTGAATGGCGAGGGACACCTGTCTCTGTACAAGAAATAAAGGGATACTCACGTAAAATCAATGTCAGGTTAGACATAAATAATAACCTGAGATTTCGCCTCGAGTATTAGCGGGCGTACGAAGAAAAAAAAAAAAAAAAAAAAAAAAAAAAAAAAAAAAAAAATTTCAAAAGCACCAATACCTACAGGCAATTTTACATATTCAAAAGAATTTTTTAAAACCAAAATATTTGTTTTACATCTGATGTTAAAAATCTGAACATGACAGAAAAGCATCTTGATTTTCTGTTGTTTTAATCTGGTACAACTTAAATCATGGATCTCCGCATCTTCCTGTCTCCAGTTCATGTACTGTTTATCAGTTGTGTTGTTGACTTCTGTCCATACAGCAAAATCAAACTGTTCATGTACACCGTCATTTGCGCACTTTTCTTTGTTGAGCGTTATTATTTCCTAGGTAGTACAAGGGAAACAATACAATTAATGTCTAACTGTCAACCACAGTTGCATCCCTTAGCGTTACGCACTGACAGAAAAAGCTGGGATTTTATATATAGGATATCGGAAATCAGATTTTATTATTTTGGATTTACTACACTATATCTCCTAATTATAACCCATCAAAGGTTGAACGGGATAATTTGTCTTTAGAAAAAAAATCTTCTCCATGTGTTCCTTGGCCTTCCTCTACCTCTCTTACCCTAGGGACTCCAGAACTAGGACTGTCTAGTAATGCTATTGTGTGTCATATCCATCTCCAGCATCTTCGTGTCATCTCTTCTTCCACTGGCACTTGTCTGGGTCTTGTCATCAGTTGCACATTAGTGATCTTGTAATACTACTTCAATACTTCTATTCTACGCAAGCACCCATTTATTTTGGTCGTGGGTTTTTTTTTTTCCTTCATGTTTCACAGCCATAAAATAGAACGATCTTGACTTTTCAATGGAAACTTCAGATTTTTGTGTTGGGCTTGATTTATTCCGTATCTTGTATTGGTGTTTCTTCAAGACCAATATTGTTATGGTTTCCTGCACTTATTTTTAGAATCTTTGTTTTCTCCCTGAGAATTTTCAGACCTACTTCATGTTACCTGTCATCTAATATTTTCACTTAGTTTTGCATCTAATTACGGTTATGTAAATACTCTTTGAATCATGCAAATAAAACTTCAGAATTATATATTTTTTCAAATTCATAGTTTCTAGGTTACTTATAACATTTCCTAAGAAGTTTCTTTTTCAGCTTTTCGGTGCTGCAAAGTCTGTAATATTGTTATTGTTAACCAGCATCGACGCCACTGTATTCCGGGCAAACCCATAGGTGCTCAACCTCCCTCAGTAAATAACGTCTTCAAAGGTCATATTACGAGTAATATCGCTCTCAATATACGAGTCACTCTATTCAGTTTCTACGACAAAAAAATAAGATAAGACAATATCGACTCTAGGGGCTGTAATCGAATACGCAATCACTATCTAGCACAGGGGTTCCCAACCTTTTCTATGCCGCGCACCCCTAGGAAATGTTTGACTAATGTTCGCACCCCCTACAAAAGTAATATCACATTTGAAGGTGAATAAGTCAAATTTTTATTTTTTGAACCACAGATGTCGCACCCCCTGAAATGCGAGCAGCCCAGGTTGGGAACCCCTGATCTAGCAGATGTTCTGGAAACTAGAAGTAACGTACTGACGTGACTGTCTCTCCGTCGTCTAAGGCGGTTTATCGTTTATAAAAGTTGAAACTTGAGCCGATTTAATTAACGTGATTCGCAATCAAAGTGTAAACATAGATGACTCGTTACCCATTTTTAAACACAAATAGGAATAAAAGTGCCTAGGGTCTACAAACATCTAAATCCGGCTGTGACGTCCTTCCTAGTGTCTAATACTGTGGATATTTCTTCTGAGCTCAACCCCTTTGATTCGGCTACCCTTTCTTGCTACCAGAATTTCCTCTGCAATTACAAGCCTTGTTTTTTTTTTTAATTCATAAGATATTTTGTCATAACCATCTTCTCATTTTCAAATCAACTGCATTTTTTTTTTTCTGCTTTAAAAAAAAAAAAAAAAGTTTTGCCTCGTTTTGACTAGGCGCTCCGTTCAACCTAGACAAAAGGTCTGTCGGTTATTTTAGGGCGTATCGTATGTCCAAATATAAAAGACCTTGTGGTTTGGTGTGATGAAGTCGATTCAAAGCACCAAGGCACGAAACACAGTACGGTATGCATTTATGTATTTCTCTATTTGTTAATGAAACATTGCATCCGTGAAATTCCAAACAACAGAAATGTGGTCCCTCAGAACGATGCAACGTGGACAGCAAGAAAATCTAAAAAATGTCCTAAAAGAAATATAAGAGGGTCGTAAATTAATCAACACGATTGGGTGCTTACAGTGAAGGTTCTTTGGATACGTCATTAGATGAGAAAAATGCGAGTGTCTGGTAAAAACTTATCAATACAGCTCAAAGAGAAGAATAAGAAGACACATCATGACATACTGATCACATGGTATGGGGCAAGATTGATGTCACAGCTGATTCAAAACATCAGAGACATATCACGACATACTGATCACATGGTATGGGAAAAGATTGATGTCACAGCTGATTCAAGACACCAGAGACATATCACGACATACTGATCACATGGTATGGGGCAAGGGACCCCAAGATGCAGCAATAGTGAATGCAGTCAGCGACTCATAGCTTGACTGCCTGCGTCAGGACCAGCGAATCAGAGCTGGTCAAGACCGCACTCCACCTCCACGTGGTGGTTCTGGAAACAATCTGCAGCAGTGCAGTCTGGCTGAGCGAGTGCGGATCGCAATGGGAAGGCAAACCCGGTCCCTAAAAAATGCCATGCTGAAGTCGGATGTGTCGACCGAAAGGTGCAAATATCACAGCTTAGGCGTAAACAGACACAACGCAACCACCGTCCTTTTTAGGGCGAACGAGGAAGAAGAAGAAGAAGTATGGGGCAAGATTGATGTCACAGCTGATTTAAGACATCAGAGACACATCACGACATACTGATCACATGGTATGGGGCAAGATTAACGTCACAGCTGATTCAAGACATCAAAGACACATCACGACATACTGATCACATGGTATGGGAAAAGATTGATGTCACAGCTGATTCAAGACATCAGAGACATATCACGACATACTGATCACATGGTATTGCAAAAGATTGATGTCACAGCTGATTCGAGACATCAGAGACATATCACGACATACTGATCACATGGTATGGGGCAAGATTGATGTCACAGCTGATTTAAGACATCAGAGACACATCACGACATACTGATCACATGGTATGGGGCAAGATTGATGTCACAGCTGATTCAAGACATCAGAGACATATCACGACATACTGATCACATGGTATTGCAAAAGATTGATGTCACAGCTGATTCAAGACATCAGAGACATATCACGACATACTGATCACATGGTATGGGGCAAGATTGATGTCACAGCTGATTTAAGACATCAGAGACACATCACGACATACTGATCACATGGTATGGGGCAAGGTTAATGTCACAGCTGATTCAAGACATCAGAGACACATCACGACATACTGATCACATGGTATGGGGCAAGATTGATGTCACAGCTGATTCAAGACATCAGAGACATATCACGACATACCGATCACATGGTGCGGGAAAACATTGATGTCACAGCTGATTCAAGACATCAGAGACATATCACGACATACCGATCACATGGTGCGGGAAAACATTGATATCACAGCTGATTCAAGCCATTCAGAAACCCTAGAAATCGGAAAGACGTGCTCCTCAATACAGGCAATTCACTCAATGAATGAAAATGTGCGTAGCCACAGCACGGTGGTATAAAGCTTGTCAAGGCTGGGGGAAATTACTTCTTTGATCTTTTTCTTTCAGGTCAGTTTTTACAGGACATTTTGTTTCAGAGCCCGATTCGCAAAGTGGTTAGAGCGTATGCCTCTCGCTGCAAAGTTACCAGTTGTAAATGAGTGCCCGACTCTACTCTTGAGTTAGGGAGGTAAAAGGCAGTGAGGAAGAGAACCTGTTACCTCACCTCTAGATGCTGGACCTAGTGAAGTCTCTAGGCTAATATTTCACTCTCCTGCGGCGGTATCTACTATGGGACTAATTTTTTATAACTTTTTCCATTAAAATAATGAAAATTCCCTCCCCAGTTGGACACAAAGTTTCTCCACATTTGACAAGAGGAAAAAAAAACAACACTATTTGTACCGTATTTTCTTACAAATAATGTTAGCTTGTTTTACGAATGTGTCTTTCAAACCGGCAACTACGTATCTTCATTATTGTTTTCTTTATATTTGGCACCCAATATTGTTGGCACACATAAATTGCAATTAATATCACTTTCAGATCTAAAAGTCTTTTATATTTGGACATGCGCCCTAATATAACCGACTAGGGTGAACGGGACGCGCCGCGCCAAAACGAAGCAAATTTTTTTTTTTATAATCTTGTAATTTCTGTATATTGTCTCCCTTTGCACGAAATAAGTTGTGTAGTCTCGACTTGTTCTCATTTTTAAAAAAAACTTCTATTTTAAATTAATTGCTGCCCCAATGTTAAAAAAATTACCTCGTGGGGGAAGAAGCTGAACATATTGTTTATGTGCTTTAGTTCTCGTATCTTTACCAGCGTGTATTTTTAAGACTGTAATTACAATACGTTGTTTAAATATACTACTCGTCAAAAGTCAAGGGCCACTTAGAAAAACCTTGGTTGAAACCATAAAACAAATCTGATATAAATGTAATTGGTATCAGTCAAAACGGCATTTATTGAATACCAAATTGACATGTCACGTAAAGAAATGAAAACACACATTCAAACGCAATGAAGCTGTGAAGTGTGTCACCCACCTTTTCAAAAGTCACACAATAGATATTGGACAAACAGACATTTCAAAATCGGGTATGACCACCGTTTGCAGCAAGGCATTCAAGACAGCGTAGACGCATCGAGTCCGCAAGGGTCCGAAGAGTATCATGAGGAACAGCTTGCCATTTCTGAGGCAGAAATGCAGTCAGCTGTGCAACATCCATTGGCAGGGGGTGATTTGTTGACAATCTTCGACCAAGGACATCCCAGAGGTGCTCAATCGGAGAAAGGTCAGGTGAATGGGCTGGCCACGCCATCCTGATGAACCCATGTTGCTGAATAAACTCATTCACCACACGAGCTCGATGGGGTCGAGCGTTATCATCTTGGAGGATGGCATTACCACCTATGGCCTCCAGAGCAGGCTGAACAATTGGTCTCAAGATTTCGTTCTGGTATCTTGGGCCGGTCAAGTTGCCTTGGATGATGTAGAGTGGGGTCCTGCCGTGTCTGTAGACGCCTCCCCAGGCCATGACAGAACCCCTACCATAACGATCCACCTCTCGAATTGTGTCATCAGTAAATCGCTCTCCTGGTCGTCTCCAAACTCGAATCCTGCCATCATTGAATGACACAGTGAAGCGAGATTCATCAGTGAAGAGAACTTGACTCCATTGTTGCCTTGTCCATCGGATGTGCTCACGACACCAAGCAACACTGGCTCTGCGATGAGCAGGAGTAAGAGGGATTCTGACTGCAGAACGTCGAGCAGCCAGTCCAAATTCATGTAAACGTCTGCGAATGGTGCTTTGACTGACATTAACGTTTAGTTTGTCTCAGCTGACATCTTAGAGTGGAACAAGTCACTGTTCGATGGCGCAGGGCTGACAACAAGAGGTACCGGTCATCATGTCTATTGGTGCATCTAGGGTGACCTGGCCGGTGGCGATCCTTCACACTTCCTGTGGCCTGAAATCTCTCCAAAATTCTTTGGATAGTAGAGTGTGACACTGCAAGCCGTCTAGCAACCTCACGGACAGATAAACCACTTTCAACCCACGCTATAGCCCTCATTCTTTGTAAGGTGTCAAGACTTCTTCTCGGTGGCATGGTTTTTGCAAGCGATAAAACTACCCTAAGTCTGCTGATTGTAAAACAAATTAAGAGTGAACTCTGTTCACGAAAAGTCGCCATTGCACGTGGAATGTCAATCAGCACGATTACTTCACCTGTTTGGTTGTACAGAAGTTTGAAAAAACAGATTAAAAATGTGAATTTTATGGTCAGCAAACTAAATTGCACGTGATCACCATGGTTGTCAGTGAGTTGTTTTTATGCTTAACGTGCATAGAGGACTGTCAGAGGAAGATATTGCACCCATTTTTACTAAAAACTTCCTTCATTTAATCATTCTATATATGTGGTGAGTTGGGACTTAATTCTAGTATAAAGTACGTAGTGTACTGACTGAGATCAGCTGTGAAGGTATCTGAAGTTAATAGGTTTGGTGTGTAATTCAGATGACCTTACTTACTGCCACATTTTTATCTCAATCAAACTAATTCTTAATCAATATGAATGTTGGCTTGGTTAAGTGTCTAGGGTAATGCAAAAGTGAGTGTGTGGAATAACCTCAATACAAAACATATACCAACAAATATTAACTTCTAAGATAAAATCAACTAACTCCAGCGGTTAAGTTTTAAAATGAAAAATTTTCTGTTAAGCTTTATTGGTCCTGAGCCTAACTGTTCTTTTGGCCAGGACTTTAGTCATTGATAATCAGTGTGATGGAATTTTGTATATTTACAACTATGTATATGCAATTATTTACAAGCAATAGACCATGTGTCCATAATGCATGAAATCAATCTTCAACTGGGTATTTTTTTTTTCTCTATCTAATTACTTGTTCCTTGAAGCTGGTAAGGGATATACATCATCCCAATTGTTCTCTTTATCACTCTTATGGACTCTGTTGTACTGTTTTTAGTTTTGGAGGAAAAGTTTATTCACTTGAGGAGATTGTCCTAGCAAATATGCAGTAATGATAAGTTGCTCCAGGCCAGATATCACTTATCTGTGCCTGGGATCCATAATGATTTCAGTCTATTTGGCCACACGCTTCAGGTCCTCTGGTCTGCAATTTCTCTCTTAACAGCTGTTGTCAGAGATGACTTGATCTAGTGCTGAATATTTCTGACAGCATCAGCCAAGTACCAGCAGGAAACCCCTGTCAAAGCAAGTATGATCCTGTCTTAATATCAAACTAATTCCCCCAATTTTACCTGTAAACATGCATGTAATAAAAAGAACATGGTCAGCTCATTCTGACAACCAAGCTTCTCCACTTTCATATGATGGAACCAATAGTACCAGTTTTCTTTTTCATTTTTACCTTATGGAGACAACACCTGTCATTCCAGCCATACTTCACCATGCAATAAGATAGGTGTAATGTTTCAGCATGATCATCATCATATATATATATATATTGATAGTTCTCACTTTCTCAAATGGTCCATGGTATAATACATCAACAACTAGGCCATGCCCAAGCCTGCCATGGAACCATTTAGTTACAACCTTTTGTCATGGCCTTTTCTTATACACAACCAATTTTTCAAATTAAAAAAATCAATAAAATCAATCTTACCACATAGAAAGGAAATAACACAGGTTACGACGAATAAGGCACTAGAGAATGGCACATATCTAGATCTGCCCACTGTTTCAGACTGCTTTCGGTCGATATAATTTATAAACCACAGCACAAGTCTGACATCGCTCCTGCTCTTATGAAAATCTTTTGAAACTGGCAACGAGCAGCGTACTATTTCGTTCAATTCAAATGCTTCGACCAATCGCCCAAAGCCTACTATATTTTGAATGAATTTAAAAAAATTGTATCCCATTTACTACACGTTACTATCAACAACTAGATTCGTATAGATATTTTAGCCAATCACACCTCGGCTTGCTTTAAATTCCAACCAATCTTTTACTCCGTACTATTTCAGCTTTCGTTCCTCTACGTGTTTTCAAAAACATCATGCCATTTTATCTAACAGATATGACCAGACCATGCCAGTTTCCCTATGTTTTATACCAATATTTTAGTATCTAATGGACCATTTTGATAATTTATTATATATTCCAAGTCCACTAGTCTTAAGGTACCCAATTATATGATTATCATGAGAACAAATAGCCCATTTAAAATTCTTGTCTTTTATCGATCTCAGTTGTTTATTTTTAACTTCCACTGTCCGCTGAAAAAAAGTTAGTGCATGTGGCCTTACACGCGTGATAGTAGTAATTGTATATCGCGTTACGCTTGTTGGGGGTGGCATTAATAGCGAGACGCGTGTTTAGTGTTGCATGCGTTCCTGATTTTCAGCCCTCCCTTCTTTCCATCCTACATCCATCTGTCCATTCGTAGTGTAATTAATTTAGGTCATACGCAGTGTGCCTCTCAATGTTTTTTCTTAGAAATGCAATACCCGTTTTAATGTGTTGTGGAAACGCTTGTATTATGCAGTGGCTTATATTTAACGTGGAAACGTTACAATTTGCAGACGAAGCATAAAACAAAGGGGATTTCGAGTACTGTCATTGTGACAGCACTGTTCTTTACCATTCTTCTTCCTTTTATAGAATTTATTTGTTAGGCTTTACATTTACTTTTAATTTATATATGTGGATTAGAATTTCTCACGACAATATAAAAGTGTATTGAAAATAATAGGATGGCCCTTGACTTTTGACGAGTAGTATATGTCTGCGCGCGTTTCCCCGTCTGCTGTTTCCCACGTATACCTGCCTCGTGCTCAGTGTCCCCGATTATTACTTCTCTGATAGCTTTTGTTGCTTGGGTGGCTGCCTGGATAGTTTTACCCCCATACTATTCTGCTTCATCGGTTGGCTCCCGTTCTCCTGCCACTTCAGTTTTCGCGTAAACTGCTTTTAGATAAGTTCGTCTGTCTATATTACTCTATTCATTTTTGTTTTCGAACTTTCATGGTGTTGTCTCGCCTGGCTCAAAACTGAAGGAAGACACATGGCTTACGATTTCAAATACATGTATTCGTTACAATACAAGGACAATATGGTTAACTTTTTCCATTGTTAATCCCAGGGATGTCTGTCTTAGATGCCTGTCTAAATCATGCCTGACTCAAAACTGTGAAGGAAGACACGTGGCAAACGATTTCAAATATTCGTTCCAAGGACAATCTGACTAACAATGTCCAGTGGTAATTCCAAGGACGTCTATATTAGGTGTTAGACTAAATCCTTGGATGAGGCTTCATTTAAACTTCATGTATGTTTACGGGCCCCGAAAGGGGAGCAAAGAATAGTAACACTGTTCCATTCTAGGCGTGTCGTTCAAAGCGTTAAGTAGGGTTAGGCACGGGGCCAGTTCTCTATCCTGTAAAAAATGTTAAACCACAAAAATTTAGACGAATATGGATAGGTCAAATAAGGAAAATAAAACTCAGCCATCCAAGACAGGAGAAGGTCCTCTCGCAGGGAGGCGTATGATGCAACACAGAGAAAGCCGCCGTAAGGAGTCTGTGTTGCCGACTAACCTTCTTTCTTCTATGAGAACCTCCAGATTTGGTGTCTGGAAAGTTCGAACATTGAACGAACAAGGGAAAATGGCACAGGTAGCAGCAGAAATGAGAGACTACAAGGTCAATGTCCTGGGACTGTGCGAAACAAGGTGCAAGGGGTAGATAGAAAGAAACTCAGCACAGGT